>CM052707.1:74807788-74836107 GCA_028551405.1 Uromys caudimaculatus | reverse complement strand
ATAGATGTGTATTCTTTGGTTGGTGGTCTGAACTCCAGGACGACCAGGGGGAGGGTCAGGCCCATTGACGCTCTTGCTCCCTCCATGGGGCTACCAATTCCCTCCGCTCCTTCAGACCTTTCTCCAACCCCTCCATCTGGTACCTCACTCTCAGTCCAGCGGTTACTGTTAAGTGAAACTTGGACATTCTGAACTTTTGAGCTAATATCCGCTTATCAGTGAGTACATACCATGTTCCTTCTTTTGTGACTTGAGTTACCTCGCTCAGGATGATATTTTCAAGTTCCAACCATTTGCCTGCAAATTTCATTAAGTCATTGTCCTTATTTCTAACAACTTCAACTCAATGTTTCTCATGGTTTTGGACCAAAATAGCTATTCTAATTTCATCTAATTGTTAAAAAAAAAAAAAAAAAAGTCAAACACATCCTTCCCCCGCCCAGATGTACCAGCACCAGAATGTATATTATCATACTGAATCTTTACAGTAAGTATTAGGATTATACCACCTTCTAGATAATGGGTTCATATACACAAAGTAGAAGACTACAGCATCGACCACTGCCTTTCAGTCCACTGACAAGTGTTTGTGACTCTTCCCTCTTTCCCCCTCATTTTTGTGCTATCACTAATATGCTGATAATCCCTGGCTTAATGTCTCTGAGAGACATGAACACTATTCTATTCTCACTGCTAATACTGTTTTCTTATTTGACTTGGTTTTCCAATTGTATGTATTCAGTGGCCACAACTTTCTATGGCATGAGGTCAGAAATCTCATTCATGGTTTAGAAGATCAGAAATCTCATTTGTAGGTAGAATTGGTGACTGCTAGATATAATTGGCCTTTAGTGCTAATATGTATGTAGAGGCTGGGTGCCTTGATTCAGGTAGTGGCTTGAAACATAATTCAGTAAAAATTTGATGGTAAAGGGAACATAGAGGTGATTTGACTTATTCTGGTAGTAAAGAACAAGAGAAAAATGAAGTTAAAATGTTAAATGTTTTACCTGCTTGGGTTCCAAGAGCTAAGGCCCTGATCTGACCCCAATAACTCAAAGCCTAATCCTTATCCTAACACTCATTTCTCTTATGTTTTATTACAGGCTTCTTTTATTTAACAAACTGATTCATCATGCTTTCTTTTAAAATGCAGACTTGTCGTGTTAGTTTTCAATGTATTTAATGGTAGAAAATCTAGTCCAAGTGGCTTATTTAAATCGATCATAGGATTTAAATGTTTACATATGAGGGAAAAAATGATAACTGACAGAGTCTATCTAAGATACTAGGGCCAAACTAATGATATTCATTACAAATAAGGAAATAAAAAAGACTCAGGAAGAGATTTCAAATGGGAAGGATCTGTCTAGGGATGCTCTTCTAACCTAATCAGGCACAGCGTTAAGGGAAACAAACAAAAGGCCAGGTCTGGAGACAGTGAGTGCTAACTGAGTTAGAGATCTTGTTAGCAAGTGCAGCTCCCTGGCTGCCTCTCTGACTGCAAGCAGAATTCTACATCTGCTCAGAGTACTAGGGAATTTCTGGTCCCCTCTACTCTTTTATATGTCGAATTGCTGCACTCCTATCCTGTTTGTCTAGATTGAGTGATTTCAATGGTAGTTCACCAAACCTATGCTAAATAAGCCCAGAGAATCCCTCGGTTATAGCCTATATATATTTGACCATTTTCACAATATATAAGAGATTGTTTTGATTATAGTATTTTCTCTTTTTCTCTCGAGGTTTTCCTTTTTTCATTGATGTGGCTTGAGTCTATGTGAGGGTCTTTGAAACTGTTCCTTTCTCAGGTCTCTTTCCCTGAAAAGAAATATAGACTAGTGTTTTAAGGATCCTTAGCACACTAAAGAATCAAAGGATCAGTCCAACTGGGTTTGGAGTCTTAAACCCTCCTCTCCCATTAGAAATTGAAGTTGGTTTAAGTTCCACAACTATGCGATTTGCATATCTTGCATGTGTAATTCCTATAACCAGAGGCTAGAGCTATGCACTCTGTGTACTTATAACTAGTTATTTTCATAAGAGCTGTTAAGGAAAGGGTGGGAATATGCCAGGAAATTAGACATGTAAGACTTAAAAGCCTTGGGGAATTACTATAACAATAAGGACAACCATGATAGGCTAGTTGATCATGTGGTTTTAGTCCCAATAATAGTTTTTAAGAGGACCATATGGACAGACATGACCATAGGAATTGGATATATATATATATATATATATATATATATATATATATATATATATATATATATATATATATGCCAATTTTTATATGCAACTTGTGTATGACTCACTACTAGTTTAGGTAGAAACTCTCTTTGGTAGCCTAGATTTCAGTCACATGGCAATTTTACCATCTGTGCTGAGTGTGGCAGAGTCTGAGTAAATAAGCAAACAAAATTAAGTAAGTATGAAATTACAGTGGGAAGATGAGTTGTCGTTGTGTTTCTTTAATAGTAAAGATGATCACGAAATGTTCAATAATCCAATTTAATCATTAAGCAAAAGATGGCTGTGTCTTCTGTTGGTGCTCTCAGGCATTAAGAAAAAATAACTAAAACAAGATGTGAAGAAAAAAGGCTTATGTTTAAAGATTTAAAGATACAATAGAAATAAACATGTAAAATATTAGGTCAATGAACCAGATAAACTTATACTGAAAGTATCATCTTGTAACTGGACTTTCTCAAGGATGAAGTTAATAGTCACTCATTAAACAAAGTCATATTAATACATAGTGGCACAACAATGAGAATTCTTCAATGAGTAATGGCTGTTGGGGTCTTTTACTTAGCCACCATTTTTCTATACAACAGGACACTTTAACCTTTGGTGAAAAAGAAAATGGCCAAGTATGCAAAAAAATCCTCAAAGCAAAAGTTATGTGGAGTATTTCACCAAATATAAAAGCATGCCAAAAAATTTAAATTTGCTAAGGGGCTAGTCTGGAAGAGTGAATGGGTAGACTGACAGACAGATGACAGATTTTTCTGTACCCATGTGACTTGTCTAATCTAAGATGATAAAAGATCAAGGGTAATGATAATAACAGTGGTATTGGTGTTTTATTATAGCAGTTAAACGATTCAGAAAATTTAGCATATATATATCAGAAAATATAACAAAGTCTGGTTGTATGCTTTTCTGGGGATTAAGGAGCCACTTAGCATGTTATAGACATTTATGATTGTGAGGTTATTACATAGGTCATGAAGATGTTATACTTAGAGTGCTGATTGCAGATGATAATTGCATTAATCACACTTACTTTTACAAATATAATTCACTGCCCTACTCATTGAAATAAAAGGTCAGATAGTTTCCATTATAAAGCTCATCCATGCAAGAAATTATGAGGAAAAACCACTCAATTAAAGTAATAAGGACAAAAGCAACCATTTTCTAATCACATAAAAATAGCAAAAATTAATATTTGGTTTGTGTTCTAATTTTTTATGTATCACATTTGGCTTTTGGTTTATGGTACATAAAAGGTTCTGTTAATATTGTATAAAGAATTTAGTATTTTTTTAGAAAATGTTGTCATAGCAACACAAGCATTTTCTACATATTATTTTACATGACTATGAACATCAATTTTTCCAGTTATGTGAAATTACAGGAAGAGGATGTTTAGACATTTGGTATGGCTAAATATTTATGTTACCTCCCATCTTTCTTTTTTATATATAAAGCTAGATAAACATCATATGTGTAAGGCTTTTTCAGTCCTTGGCATTCTAGTTTTCATGCTTAAAAGAATATTCTAGTAAGGAACTGCCGCCCAAAATATTTTCATTTATGCTCCAGTGAGAAAAATAAGATAGCAAATTTTCTACCTGTATATGGAGAAGCTATTAAATTTGCTGGAGTCATATTTATATTGAATATTTTAGGTATAGAAACAGGAATCAAACCTGCAAATAATATTTTGCTTCTTCATCATTTCTATATTCACTGTTGGAAATTCTATCAGCCAGAACTTTTGAATTATTTTTAAAACTGCATGTGTATGCTTTGCCTTCAGAAAAAGATGAGTTCAGAGTCTGCGGGATAATAGCAATAGAAATTTGGCCAAAGTACAAAGCACTCAGAGACCAGGTACTTGCATGATACAGTAGACGTAGTATTAGCTATCGTCAACAATTATTCTGAGGATTATTGGGTTTTTTGTTTTTAGTTTTTTTAATAGGCTGGCATGAGATAGATGTTTTTATAGGTGATGATAGCCTTAATATATTTTGTTGCTTTTGTTGTTGTTGTTGTTTTGTTTGTTTGTTTGTACAATGGCTGCCAAGCTAGGAACCAGTTGATAGCCTTCTGTTTCTTATAAGCGTTCCTTGCAATGACATCATATTGGTCATGTGATGCTTCCAAACATGCTTTGAAACATTCTGCACACATGCACAGGGACTCTTTCCCTTTTCCCGTTATATGAGTTCAAATATTTACTTTCAAGACTTTCTGTAATCCCTCTGAGGAGAGAAAAGTCAATGTCACCCATGGTATCTCACACAATAGTGAATTCTCTCCTGCCATCTGTTCTCTCCACTAGGTGACATATACTTTTGTTGTGGGTCTGAGACATCAGTCCATTTGTTTCAGTTCTGGAGTTTCCTTATTTTGATAGCAAAGTCAGTTAGTGGAGTCATATGACACTGCTAATGAAACCAAAATGGAACATAATCTACAAAATGAGGAACTGTATCAACTGGGTAATGTATAAAAGGTGGTTGGTAAAAATAATACATCAAACATGCTCTACAGGAATATAGAAGACAGGCAAACCCATGCTAGTAGTTTTGTGAAAGGATCTAAACAGACTCTTAGTTGGTGTATAGGGTGAATTTAGCAAGCATATATATAAGTATATATATATATATATATATATATTTATAATATAAAAGATATAACTAATTTTCAAGAATCATTACATGCCTTGAATCACAAATCATTGGCTATTTCTAAATTCAATAAAGCTCAAATTTCACACATAGTTAGTATGGATATTTTTATTAGTTTCAGTCAATCAGAAAAGGGATTCAAATCTGCTTCATTATCTTTCACAAGCAGCCTCCATTTCCCCTAGACAGTAATTTGTTGAGGCCAGAATACAGACAGTGGATTGCATAGGTGATGTCTGTCTATGATTTATAGGTTAGGATCTGAAATGATAGAAGTTATATCTAATGTCAGTCAGAACTCAGATACCCTCTGTATCTCTGCTCCATGTCACTATGAAACAAAGCTCTACTCTACTCAAGAGAAGCCCAAACAATATCTTTGACTAATAGCTAATTGCAATAAAGATGTTAGATTTTTGAGTCTGATATTTTAGGATTCGTCTGCCGCAATAAACAACATACAGAGTATCCTGGGACATTTATCAGAAACTAATCAAGCTGAATAGGGTTCTAGGCAACTAAATCTATTTGGCATTCTTTTGACAGTGTGGAAGGAAAGTAATCATTTCCCATGCTAATGAGGACTTTGTATATCATACAGACAGCTCAGGTGCCTCATGATGTTTAATGCTTCCACCTTTGCGAGTGTATTTGACTTTGTTTTGACTGTGATCAAAGGTTCTTCTTTGGCTAGACTTCTTTTCATCTATCCTCACAATCTTACAGACCTCAGACCGGGTATTTGGGGGCTTTGTTGTTGCTTTTCTTTCTGTCTTTTAAACTTGTGTTGATACAGGTATTACTCTTAATGGCGTTGCTTTGGACAGCTGTATGTACTCAGATTTGTTCAGGACTTTGTAGCAAGACTGGATAAAAGTGAGAATGACAGACCGAAGGCTGGAATGCATAAAGAAAGCTATATTTTCAAAGTATGAGTTTTCTATGAACCTAAGACCCTTACTCAACATTTGCTAATGAAACATCCTTCCACCAGAAAACAACAACAACAACAAAAAAAACCCAAACAAGTTGACATTAAGTGCTGCTGCTTTGCCAAATTCAATTGTAATAAGTACAGAGACAGGAGACAGACACTTTTTGACTTGAAACAAGCAGCTGGTGCCAGAACTGCCATCTCCCTTCTCGGCTACCTTCAGTTTCATTAGCTTTCAGAAATCCTTTGATTCATGTCTCAAACCAATCTTATTATTCCCTTAAGAGTCCAGCATGAGCAACAGAAGACCAGCATTGCCAATAATTGTGTTACCCAATTAGGACATCATTTAACAGAGGCCTAAAGTTTACTCCAAATCTCAGGTGCATGCGGAGGCACACTGGAAGCGCCCATCTTAGTTAATGTGCCCAGTGCCTGGATGGATCTTATTGTCTGTCTGCATATAATCTTCCTAGTCCTGTTGAAGCATTTCATCACAGTTCTTGAAAAACTAAATCATCACATCCATCACTTTATCCAGAGCTGCTTGCCTTTTTATCCACGTTTAAAACACTACCAATTCTAATCATATTTTACATTGTGAAGGTAGAAAACGTCGGAAGTAGGATCTCAGAAAATAGAAGCCTAGTAAGGAGCTTCAAATTTCCATTTACCCTGCTTAGTAATATATTCCTATATTATATTTACCAAGGATTTTGTTGTTTTGCTACTTTGAATTCTACACCTACTACTTGGCCCCCAGTTTTGATATACAGATTCTATTCATGGTCAGTATCAAACAAAATTCTAAGCCATGGTTAATTTGTTTTGAGATTCCCTAGGCTTGACCCTAAGCCAGAAATCAGAGTGTGCATGAAAAAATGCTCTCTATGTGTCTGTGTCCTTCCTCTTCCTCCAGGAAGTCACCTGGCAGCGAGCTATCTGTGAGGTAATTAGGTGAATAATGAGAACGCTCTCACCACTTTCTTTTTTTTTAATAGATCGATCAAGAAACATCTTTAAATATGATTAGAAGAGCATTTTTCTAACAATAGGAAAAATCTGGGACACCTTTATTATTTCCTTTTTCTTTCTATCTCTTTTCATTAGATTGTTGGCTTTTCCACAGTCTTGGGAATTAAACCTCAGTCTTGAAAATGCCAGACAAGTGCTATAACACCACCCTGTATCTCCAGCTCTTTCCGTTATTTTTTTTTTTAATTTTGAGACAGAGACTAGGTAAGTTTGCTAAGCATGCCTTGAATTTACAGTCTTTTTGCCTCAACCTCCCAGCTACCTGTACCACAGGTCTGCCTCACAATCATCTGCTACTTCACCATAGTCTTGCTGGTGTTCCCTGCATTTGCTTTTCTCTGCGCTTCATACTTAACAACAATTTTCAATGACTATTCTTCTAGTTTTGTTTTTAATTATAATACTCGTGCTGTGTCAGTTGTGCATATGTGAACACACTGCCATAACCATTGGTCTGTCAGCTTTGAACATTAATTCTAATTCCTGAAACCCTTGCACACTAGCATGTAATCCAGACTCTCCTGGATTCTCCATTTTCTTAAAAAAGGAGAGCAAGAATAAATGTTTACATAATTTATATTTATTGAGAAAGTAAATATGACTATATCTGTGCAAGAAGACTATATAATGCCATTCATATTTTGCCGAATTACAGTTGAGACAAAAAAATTTGTGTGAACCAACATAGTTCTAATTTGAAGATCATTCTTGCACATAGCTGGAACCATCATCTATTCATGTGATATGCTTTCTCAGATGCTGAACAGGGACCAGTGCCCTGAAATATTATTCTTCTTCCTGCTCACTGGCGCCTGAAGGTAATTCCTTGGAGTGTCATTATTTTGACTTAAGATTTCTTGGTCCCTGTTAACATGCAAACAGGCCCTGGAGCACAGGCATATTTATGTCATCGCTGTTTGCGAGAAATTTTCAGTACCTTTTCTTGCACCTGGTTTTACTATTCAGTAAATAAGACCTTGAAAAACGTGAGAGGGCTTAGGGCCAGAGTATATATCACAACACTGTCTGCTGAATTTTAGTGTGATTATTTGCTTCTGAAGTTTAGAATCCTCATTTTCTTCTGCCTTATGATGTTTTAAAAAGATATCTATATGTAGCAACTTAACCCTATAGACAGTAAATGAATTAGTGTACCTAACATGAGAGTTTTAGTAGGAGATGACAAGCATTGGACTATTTCTTTTAGCTGGGAAGTAACCATTAATTTCAGAAGCCAAATTGTGAGAGACATATTTCTAGTGGCATATGGCTCCTTGGAAGTCTTCCTTACTTGAGAAACTGGCAGTTCTGAAGTTACCTCTGGCTAGTCACATGGTTGGCTTTGCTGATATGCTTTCAGAAGATTCCAGAAGGCTTCAGAATCCCCTGTCTGATTCACATTAGGTCTTTGGTGTCACTACAAGCAACAGAGTTACTTTCTTCCTCTATCAGAACCACCTAAAATTTCAGTGCAATATTTGATCGAATATTTTGCTTTCTACATATCAGAGTCCTCCTACCCAATTTCCATTAAGCATCAGATATCCAAATATTCCATAAGAGGATCAAGACAGATTGCTCAACTCAGCTGGTGGGAACTGAGCTGAAAAATGACACCCCTCCTGAATTATTTTGTACAAGGGCCTAAAGAAACCTTTCTACTTTGTCAAGCCACTTGAAGAGAAGATCTTTGCACAGCTGTGTGACACTCAAAGCCTTAGGGACTCAACCACACAATATGTTCAGTTTCTCTGTGCAAAATCCTTCTGAGAGATAAAAATGCTACAAGTAACGTGTTGATGACAGTCAAAATTATAATGACACATGGTGTTTCTCAGAGGGTAATTTGTAAGCAGGTAAATATACCTACCTCTGGAAACAAAATGTGTCTGTTCTCATTTGTACCAAGTGTTTGTTTTGTAATTTGTTTCATAGTTAAGTACTGTAATAAAGGACTAAATGCTGAGGAGGGTAACGTTCAGTCACTGTGCATATACAACAGTGGGGCTTATTTGTATAATTACAATCTATATGCATAGCTAGTGTTTTTCCCCAATAACAAAAAATCTACTTTGTCACAGGCATGATTTCCTTCCAATATAGTTTAAGTAGCCTTATAACGAGTCTTAAAATGGGTATAGTAAATTAAATATAATTTTATGACTAGGTTTTACAATAGTAAATGTTTAGAAATGAGTGGGTGTTGGTAGGTAGGTACTTTTGGAGGATTATAAGAGTGAGTCTCTTGCTCTAATACATGTTATTGTGGATAAATCCTGTAGCTTCACTAGACTTTATTCTCCCTCATTTGAGTTCAGAAGTGTTAGCCTACCAGATTTTTTGGATATCTGAAATGGTATCAAAGTAAAAATTGTACACTATATTTTGACATAGTATCTAGATGCAGTTATTTAAAATATAGTATATCTTTAGCAAATGATTTTTCTAGACTATTTAATCACAGTATGATTGGGGCTAAACAGATCTGCTTCTCAATTTCAGTGTGATCTATAAAAACGTGGCAATCGATATTTGTTAGAAAAATTAATGAGCATTTTAATTTCCCTTGATTCATATTTGTCTTTATTCTTTGATTTCTCTGAGTTTCACTTTTTGTCTCCAACTGTGATTGTAAATAGTACTTGTACCATAGAAGCATTATAGGGATTGGGTAACTCTGAATGGTTGTAGGAACACATATATATATTCACAAATATTTTGTCATTTATGAATGTGTTTATAATCATAGCAATTATATAACCAACTATAAGCTTTGGAGTACTTACTCCTCAATATATTTCATAATATAATGGTAAGAGAATGAAGGATATATCAACAGCAGCCATTGAATAAGAACAAAAGTGAGCCATAACATATAGTTAATTTTATGACAATATTTTTATTTTCCATTATGTTTACACCTCTGGGTCTGAAAATCAGAACTATTTCATGTGTGTGTTTCAGAGCACTCTGATCTTGGATGTTTTATTGTTAAAGCCTCAGTATAGCCTACAAAATCAACAAGCCTACTCAAAGCTGATTATGATATTCAAGTGGATTACTTTCATTTCAATCACTTGCTTAAATAGCACCTCTCTGATTATAAGACAGACCGAAAAATCAAAACCCTTAGCCTGACTATGGGCAAATGTACACAAGAGAATATTTGCTTCCATTGCTCTCACCTTCCTTCTTTCTGCACTGAGGACTGAACTCAAGACACTCAGAGTGGATACAAGAACTTTGGCATTGCACGGAAATATGTTAGGAAAACATTCCCAGACCCCAACACAGATCTAGTGAAACAGAATTTGTATTTTGTAACAAGAACTGTAGGTAAACATTGAAATTTATGAAGAGCTCTTATCTCTTTCTCTTGCCTCTCTCTTACATCCCTTATCTCTTATCTCCCCCATCTCTCCCCTCTCTCCATGTGGTCATGGCGGGCCTCCACCTCTCTATTTCTTTACTCTCTTCCTCTCTCTGCCTTTCTCTGCCTCTACTACCCTCTTAACTCCCCTCCCCATGCCCTAATTCTATTTCTATACTATAAAAAAAAAGAAATTTATGAAGAACTTGTTTGCAAACTCAGTTCCTACAGTGGCTAAACAGAATTTAAAAGGTGACAGGGCTGCTGGGATGGCTCATTAGTTGTGAGCACTTACTGTTCCGGCAAAAGACCTGACTTGCATTCCCACCATCTACACAGTAGCTCAGTCACTTTTTATTTTCGTTTTTAAGCATTCAGTGTCCTCTTCTGTCATTTTTAGACTCTTCTGTATAAGTGATGCACATATACTCATTAATGCTCACAGACATACACATAAATAAAAACAAATAATATAAAAGAGAACTTTCATAAGTAAAAAATATGAGTCCTAAACGGTGGAAAATATTAGGATAATGACTCAGAAAAGCAGTAACTACGTAGAAAGCTTATAACTGTATATAGTAAGATAATCTGAAGCAATTGGGTTTTTGGAGATATTAACAAATGAAATAGAAATATCAATATTATAACTGGTAAATCACTTGTTTATTAGGTCTGGATTTTGGCACCACCAAAAAGAAAGTGATGGATCAAAAACATTTGTAAAGAATAATTATAGCCTTCATCTTATAGTGAGAATGCTGAAGTGTTCATTAAAGTTTATGCTGTTGGAGATATAGGTCAAAATCTCAGGCTGAGAAGGGGAGAAGAATACAGGGTATGATGAAATAAGATTAGACATATTAATAGTTCTTAAAATGGGTCACGATCACATGGGGTTCATAATGTGATTCTATAGGATTTTATATATGATTGAAAAATATCTAATCATTAGATTCAAAAATGAAATGAAATGACTTGCTGAAGAACTGTACATACTCACTTGAAAACTCAATGAGGTTTGATCTAAAAATCTGTTCTTGGAATCGTATCTCTTCTTTAATCTATCTTCAGAATACAACCACTTAGTCAAGTACCAATTCCAATTTATCCAGTGCATACTCTGATAAATATTGTAAGAATGAACCTGGGAAAGAGAAGAAACTCCATGGTGGTAGACATACATGTGTTATAAAAAGAATAGCATTGACAAGGTTTTTAAAATGTGGAAGTTAGTATATGCTCGATTTGTAGCTAATATTTCCTAGACAGAAATCAGCATCTACAGAGATAGGTTTTTTTTTTTTTTTTTTTTTTTTTTTTTTTTTTTTGTGGAAAATCATGTAGTATACGTTGCAGAGAGGAGAGTCTATGGAAAGGATAGAACAACATTCCCACCCTCAGTATTATACTTCAGGTACAAGCACAATGAATGCTAAATGCACAATGAAGGAAAAGTCTTTAATCCAGGGATATGGTAGGGATGTTAATATATTTTTAAGTTAGAAAACTAAACAAAAACCCAACAAAACAAACAAACAAACAAACAAACGAAACCACAAAGGGTGTTGTCAAAGCCATTGGTTGCTCTCCACAACTGATAAATAGGCACTACTGCTGGAGACAATACCTCCATAACTCCATATGTGAAGAAATCAAACTGGTGCCTACATAGAGATTTCTTCCTTACTGACTAGTGTTCAATGGTACTAGAAGGTACTCTGTAGACTACCAGAGAAGAAAGGTAAACATCAACCCATTTCTAATACTCTTTAATCTATAATGGTGACCTGCCTGCAAGATACAGTGGTACAACAGGGGTAAAAAAGCTATGGGAATAACCAACCACTCTCTGGTTGGATTTAATGGCTAGTGCGTTGCTCAGCCATCATCAGAAAAGCTTCCCCCTGCAGCAGATGGGAACAAATACAGATACACAAAGCTGGACAAAGTGCAGAGTGAGAGGCCTTGAAACAGTCTTAAAAGCAGTGCTTCCATCAAATCCCCCCACTCAGTGCCCAGGGCCCTCTGCAGATGATGCAGTGAAAGATTGTAAGAGCCAATGGGAATAAAGAATAACAAAGAAATAGTGACTCCTAGACACACTAGGACTGATGCACATATGAACTCACAAAGACTATGGCAGAATGCACAGGTCCTGCATAGGTCTAAGCTAGATGGGGTCCCAGTGCTTAGGGGAGAAATGGGCATAAGGCCCATCCCTACCCCAGAACCTGAATCCAATTGATAATGGTTTGTAAGGGAAACATTAATTTTCCTCAAATGGAGTTTCCCTGGGTATACATACCACATTAAAACAGAAGTACCATGCCCAGTAGCTGGTTGCCAACACATGAGGGAATCAATAGTATTTTTGAAGTTTTTTATTTGCCTTTGTTTTTGTTTGTTGTTTTGTATTGTTTTGTTTTTATCTTAGAAGGCTTTGTCTGGACATTTTTTCCCCTAACGGTCATTTGTTTACATATTATAGTTGCAGATTCTGTGTCTTTGTGGGATTTCTGTGTGTGCAAATGTGTGTGTCTCTCTGCCAATGTGTTTCTTGAGCTTTTTCTTTGGCTCTTTTTTTCCCTTTTCATTTAATGGTTTTATCCTATTGAAGCTTATTTTTATTTAACCTTATTATAATTGTCTTTTGTCTTTTTCTATTTGATGCCTGTTTCTTTTCTAATGAGGGAGAGCGAGCAAGCAAGAAAGGAAGTGGATGTGGATGGGTTGGGAACTGTGGAGGTTCTGGGAAGAATTGGGGAAGGGGAAACTAATCAGAATATATTGTATGAAGAAAATCTACATTTAGTAAAATAAAAACAGGAAGTATCTTTCCGCTTAATTTAATAAAACCTTAAATCCAAAGAACGCAAACCAGTAATGATGACTCTGGGAGATAACTCTCTGGGCAGTGTTTGCCCTGCAAGCATGAGTCTCTGAGTTCAGCATCCTATACCCACATAGAAAAGCAAGAATGGGAGTTTGTGTCTGTACTCCCAGCTCTGGGGGATGGAGATGGGGACATCCAAGAGGATCTGTAGCCAAGTAGCCTTGCAGAAATGGTATAATCCCAGTTCAGTGAGATACCTGTCTCAAAAAATAAGTTGGAGAAATGATTAGAGAAGACAGCCCTATTGGAACAAGCCTGGTGCAGTGGGATAAAGCCCACATGTCTGTCCCGGGCTCTGCGGCTCTGGGTGGGACAGCAGACATGTGGGAAATGGCCCCATGTCTTCCCACACAGTCCAACGGGCAGGTGGGGGCTATGGGAAGCCTTTGCGGGCCCTGCTTGTGGGTGGGGGAGGGGGCCATTCTCAGGGAATGAGCAGCAGCCATCTCCGAGCTCTGTGCAGGGTGCCGCAGATGGACTAGCCGGAGTGCAGCTGGGGTTCCTGCCGAGACTGGGTTTCAGCGGCTTGGGGTGCTGGGCTAGCTGCTTAGGCTTGGGTGAATGGGTACCATCTGGGAGCTCTGGGAAGCCCTTAGTGAGAGATTAGACGCAGCTCCTTAATCAAGGGCAGGATCCCTCGCTTCCCACAGTGGGTCCAGATGAAGACAGTCCATAATTCTAAGACATTTATTTTTATTGTGTGGAGAGGCTTGGATGGAATTGTACCCCCCGCCTTTATGGGAGAGGCGAGGCAGATATAGTAACTGGGAAGAGGCGTGGCTAAGCCTCTAGATGTATCATTAACATGGGGATGGCTTGGAGCTGTGTGGCCAAGTTTCTACCTGAGGAGGGGTGGTACATGACCTTGACCGGAGCCAAAAGTCTTGTGGGAGCATTGGCATAAAGTTTTCTGGTCCCTTGTGGATTATTCCACTGGGTCGCCCAGATTTTACACCTGTGCTCAACCAGGTGCCAGATTGCCTGTCACAGATCACTGCCCCACACACCCCAATGTCAACTGCTTGAGTCTACATAGGTCTGCATGAATGAATGCAAACTTCTACATATGCACACATATATCTGCAACAGTATAAAATCACACTAGATAGATGATGATAGATAGATAGATAGATAGATAGATAGATAGATAGATAGATATAGCAATAGTATGGAGAACATTGTAGTTTTATAAATAGTTATGAATATAATGAAAAGCCCTAATAGGTGACTAAGAAAGGAGCATCACAGTACATGCTCTAGAATCAAACATCACAGTACATGGTTCCAGAAGCAACCATGTAGTAGGAATGACAAGGTTCCCATCATCATGGGAAGAGGTGCACAGTTTTCACACTGAAAATAAATGATGATGTTAAGAAGTGCTATGAGAGATAAACACGCAGGGCAGGGTGAGCGGAAATAGAGCAGCATGTATGTGTTACTGACAGCAATCATGTAAGTGCACGTGTGTGTAACATCCCTAGCTAAGGAGCTTTGTTAGTGAGAACTCTCATGTGTTTCTTTTTCTGGGCATCACTTTCATCCACATTATAAAATATTCAATCAATCTCTGGCTTCTTTTTTTTCCCTCCATCATTTCTTTGTCAGTTTTAATGGTTTCTGCAACTTCAGTTTTGTCACTATGCTAAAAATGATCAATGTTGATTTCTTCAGAGTTGAATTCTGGGCACATAGAACGATTTTCAACCTGACAACTTTCCAAGTTTCACACACCCAACAAGTAAAAATGCAAAATGACTTTCACATTCCTAACTGATTCAGTTTTTTCCTCCTGGTTTAGCTATTAAATGCTTACCACCATTTAAATTGCCCCAGATATGGCCAACTTTACTTTCTTCTTTTCTACCTACTTAAATCAGTTTTCACATTTTAAAATCTCTTCAGATTCTCTCCCAAAGGCATTACTTATTCTTTATGTGCTAAGTGGCAGTAAATTACATAGATGAAAGCTCATAGTCAACAAAGGTCTCATAAGGCACATAGAATTGATGCCTTGGCACCATGAGTCCTATGGACCATTGGATTATGTGAACAGGGCATGATTCTGTATGAGGCTGAGATCACTCAGAGCACTAGTAGAAACATTTATTAAAGACAATTTAAAAATTAAATACATGGTAGTAAATTGGGTATTTTGATGGGTAGATGGGATGTATTCTTGGCTTGGAGCAGATAGTAAACAAACTATTATCAGATAGCTTTCTCCAACATTAGTTTGAATATCATAACAAAATGATGTGGAGACCTGCATTTATTTCAGAATAAAGTAGAGAGCTCCAAGTTCCTCATGAGCTCATTTCTTTCCAAGTCATAGTTATATTTCCTATTTTATAGGTATTTTCAGACAAATTAGGCTAAAATTTTATGTAATATACCCCTGCTTTTCCACTTTTCATGTCTCTCTAACAAGGAATAACAATGTAAACTTAATTGAATATCTATATATCTGTCTATCTATCCATCTATCTATCAATCATCTATCCATCTATCTATCATCTATGTATCTATGTATCTATGTATCTATCTATCTATCTATCTATCTATCTATCTATCTATCTATCATCTATCTATCTATCTATCTATCTATCTATCTATCTATCTATCTATTCCCTGCAGAAACCCAGCTCTTCCTATGGAGACTTTTATAAGAGCTTTCAATGGAAAACAATCCACTTCTGCAGGTACAGTTTGCCTTCCTTTTATACTGCTCACTACAAATATATGGAATTCTTAGAACTGCTTTTGGCTAAAGAGCAGTGAACCCATTTGAAGCTATAAGTAACTAAAATCAGGGCAAAATTCACCATTTCCATCTTGACTTTGTATGTCTCCTCTTAGTATGGATTAGATATATCCTTCTGCATGGAGGCATGTGAACCTCTGAAGGAGTGGCCATCTAAGTATGCTTTCATTCATTCTGGATCTCTGCCTTCAAAACTTAAGTCAATACTTTTATTAAATGCCCTTGTTCAAGTGACCCTGTTTGCATTATTTTAAAAATTGGAGGGAGGATATATCTAAATCTAAATCTAAATCTATATCTATATCTATATCTATATCTATAATCTATATCTATGTATATATATACAAATTTAACAGAACCACCTTCCCCAAAGCCACAAGGTGTGTAAAGGGCATTGGTGGGAAGTGCTCCTCTTCTCAGCCTGACTTTCTTCCCCACTTTTATTTTGGGGATATATAGAACAAGGATATTGAGAATTATGAGAATTATGAATAGCTATAACAGATTAGTTTTGTAAGTTGTCCCCAAATGCCCTTCCCCTTGCCAAGAGAAAGGCTTACTGGCCCAGTTTCTGTAACTTCAGTCCCCAGCCAAGTGCTTATGTACATATTTCCTTGCTTTCGCTCTGATCTCTCTGTACATTGTGAAATGTCAAGTGGACTGAGAATGTCTTTCCCAGTTTGGGCCCCAACTGAAAAGAAATCAAACTTCCCATTTTTATATGTATTTCTCCTAATGCTGAGAAATCTTCAGACCTAGACTTGGGCCTTGAAGTCAGACTTTGGTGAGACATCTGCTATGCCCCCTGAAGATTCGGTTTGCAACTAGGTTGAAGAGAGCTTGGGCAGCTAGGAAGGATTTGGTAACTGTGTGAGGGTGTTTCCTAGTACTCACAAAGGAGAAGCTGAGCTCTAGGGAGAGCTTGCAAGGAAGGAGGAAGTGGCTGAAATGAAAGCAGAGGATCCAGGGGATTTCAAGCAGCAATGGCAGGAGAGGGGTCAGTCTCTAGTTTGTACTCGGCCAGTTTGTTATTTCAGTCTGAGTCTCCTGGTGATGGGAAGAGTATTTCAGTTTTGGGGAGATAAGAACTTTGGTAGCTCTTAGGTAGAAACATTTCAATGATGTGGACCAGTTACTTCAACCTTCCATTCTGCTGGGGTATTTTTCTAGTCTGTTTTACTGCTTCTGGAACACAGGACAGATGTCTCTGACTCCAATGAAACCTTGCCTTCAGATTCTTACAACAATAAAATATTGAATGGAATGTTTCCAATCAGTATTTTACCTAATAGAGAATTTTATAAATTTGCTTGCACAGGATTCACTTTAGACTCTACCTTAGTGCTATTTTCCACTATTAGCAATATAGACTGTCTGCTAATAAGACAGTTGCACGCAACAAAGCAAGCAGAAGTGTGTCCACACATTATGTAACTAGCTCAGCCCTTTCTAGCTGGAGATGAGGTAGAAGTTAAGCATTTTTGAGATGTAAAAGTTTAAGAATGATAAATACATATTGATGGTAAAAATGTCAGGTTGTTTACTTCTTCTGTGCAAAAATAGCAGCTACCCAAAGAAGATTTGCATTCTTGCCAACTTTGTTGACCCTCATTCACTTTTTGAGGAATCGGGGAAGGAGATGAGAGATGTTTGATTATAAATTTAAGAAAGTCCCTTGAGGATGTAGAGAGGAAACTGGGACTCTAACCCAACATGGCTCCCGAGGTCATGAATGCCCATGTCCTCTCCATTTCCTTCCTCCTTCCTCCAGATGGCTTCTTCATTATGCCTGGAAAAAATCCATTTTTCCTCAACACTTGGCAAAAAGTAAAATTTGTTATAGAACATTATCTTCTCTGGTTGAGGCCTGCGAGAAAGGATTGCTTGAATCTCCTAGGGCATTGCCCTCAAAGGGAAGCCCAGTAAACACTGACCTGGGCTTTCCTGAGAAGACCATCTGTGAGTGGACAGGAGGTAGAAGGCACAGGGTTCATGTGACTCACCCCTGCATCCTGTGCTCATAGAGTTCCTGTCTATAGGCAACTATTTGTCCACTTAATACTAATGAGGATACACAGAGGGCTCAAAGCTTAATTGGGAGGATTAGTTTTACCCTAATCCTCAGACATTTTCCAAATGAGCCATCCACACTCATCTACTTATTATTTCTACGTCTATTGAAATAAATTTTTTCTTTACTTTTTCACCAGTGACTTGCAAACATGAAAGCCACATACTTTTGACTTAAACTGTGGATTTCTTTTTAAACAATTGGAGACCTGAAACCCTCAAGGAGCTGTGATTAGAGCATGTATTGCAAAGAAAGCAGAATGGAAGGTTGAAGTAACTGGTCCACATCATTGAAATATTTCTACCTAAGAGCTACCAAAGTTCTTATCTCCCCAAAACTGAAATACTCTTCCCATCACCAGGAGACTCAGACTGAAATAACAAACTGGCCGAGTACAAACTAGAGACTGACCCCTCTTTGCCTATTGTTTTAGGAAGAAAAATGTTTATGATGCTTACCAACAAGAAGTCACTGTGAGTAAGTAGCTTTGTTTAACATCGATCTGTCACTTGATAGGTACTACTGTAGGGAGGTTGGCAGCCTCCTGACATTTAAGTAGGGTCACTATGATTGTCAAAGCCAGTGTTCAGACTAAGATAATGTTCCGATAATCAGGGAGGCACAGGCTGTACACATCAGAGGGATTTTACTCTCTCTCTCTCCTTTCTTTTTAAAATAAGAGGCTTCAGGATCAATCGGAGATGCTTAGTTTATTAAGTTTAAAATTTTCCATTGCCCTTTGTTCTGTTTTTGTAAGCATTCCAATATTCTACATAATTGTAGTGTATTTCAAAGAATACAGTCTTTTGGGGGAAAATGAAAATAATAGGAGAGATTTTCTATTCTACTAAGAGAGGTCTAGGTACTTCATTTTGGGGGATGACATGAAAATATGCACAGAAATGATATCTTCATTGGATTTAACTAAAAGGTTGTTTTAGGGTACCTTGAATCTTAAACCTTTGTGTTTGAGAGTCCATGAAATTTTATCATAGTTGAGTACCAAATGAAATAATTCATTTCATGGTTTGTGATTAAAATGATCAGCACCCACATTCCCAGGAGCAGCTGTTAATTGAAGATTAATTTGTAAAGGATAGAACACATATCAGCTTATTCAGATCAAAGACACAGATGGAAAAATCTCAGAAATGCTAAATTGTCAATAGGTTGAAATTATTTCATATTAAAATAACAACTTTCCTGCCATTTAGACAATTCACATAAAATGGAAGTTACCAAGAATTATCTGTAAAGTACTTAAAAATTGTGTATGTAATTAACCACTTAATAGGTGGTAAATTTTAGGTCATTATAATTAATCTTAGTCCATTTGAATAAGACAAAAAAACCTATGTGGGCTTTTGTGTGTGTGTGTGTGTGTGTGTGTGTGTGTGTGTGTGTGTGTGTGTGTTTATTCTTGTTGAGTGTATGTACTTGTACATGCAATTACATTTATATGGGTGGGTGGGTATGTCTATGAGCAGGTGTGTATATGTAGGTCAGAGTTTAATTTTACATGCCTCTTTGTTTCCTATCTCATTGTTTAAGAGAGGCTCAATCACTTATTAATTCATCTAGACTTTCTAGCCAGAGAGCTGCCTATCTCCAATGCCCCAAAGCTGGGGTAATAGACCGTTGCCATCCAGTCTGACTTTTATGTGATTCTGAGACGCAGAACTTAAGACTGTCCTCATGCATGTTCAGCACTAATTTCACCAACTGAGTTATCTCTCCCAATCCCAGCCTGTAGTTTTAGAGACGAAAATTATGAATAACTATGGAAGAGCCCTGCATTCTAATTGAAAACCTACACATTTAGAAATCATGAAGGAAATTATATTTCCAAAGTGACTCTCTTGGAAAGATCCACAGGGGACTCAACATTTCCCTATGACATTCTTCATTTACATAAAAAACAAAAACAAAAAACAGACTTTACCAAGAATGTATACATTTTCTTCAGCTCCAAACACGTAGCAGTTTATTCTCCTAAAAGACGAACTGTGGCCCTTACCTTGTGGCTGTTTGCATTATAAGTTAGTGACCTCATCTACACTAAAATTGGCGACCTTTGCTTCTATGGTAGCTATCTATAAAGTCCATTTTGTCTTTCCTACCAACATGTACTAAGCAAGTGTACAGAGATCCCAACCAAGTCCCCATGCTTAATTTGTTTTCATTCTGATTTTTCTCAGTTCTTAAGCTCATTTTCTCATTCATATACTTTTTAAATTTTAAAATTACAGCTGTGTGTGTGTGTGTGTGTGTGTGTGTGTGTGTGTGTGTGTGTGTGTGCATTGCATGCATATGGAGATCAGAGGACAGCTTGTAGGAGTCGGTTTTCTACTTCCACCATGAGGGTCCCAGGTATCTAGCAAACTCAGGTTGTTAGGCTTGCTGGCAGCCTTCCCATCCACTGAGACACTTCCCTGTATCTCACGATACACACTTGCAAGATCTCTAGGCCCTTCCCTACCACACATTCCTAATATGTCATAGAACATTCTCTAATGTTGACTGTTTATTTCTTGTGACTTAACTAATTTTAGGGATTATATCACGTCAATCATCAGTTGTTACCAATGATAGTTCATATGGATACTGTCAGTACTCTGCATCTATTTTATCTTAGTTTCACTCTATGTACACCTGAGGCCAATCCTGAAGACCTGGGTGAGGTACATATACTTATGTTCAAAGTAATTCCATTACTGAGATGGCACAGTCTCCAACTCTAAATGTCTATCATTTCGCATTTAGGACTTAGCCTTTCTTCCCTTGGATCTTTTAGTTGAATCATCTATATCATGGCTTACCTTTTTTGAACATTTCCCCCCTCTATACCTTTATTTGCTTTACCTATGCCCACACTCTTTGTATCATGTGCCTTCGCCATGCTGTTTTACTTCCATATATCCAAATGCAACCAAAACTTTAAGTTACATAGTTGATTTATTTACAAAATCATTTATAGACCATATGCCAGCACCCTTCTATGCAATAGAAGTTTGTGAGTGAATATGATAATGCCTGTATCTCTAACGTGCATGTCACTTGTTGAGAAAGTATCAAATATAACAGTGTGAGTCATGAAGGAAGAAGATGAGACTAATGTGCACCAATCTCTTCTGCGTCCATTGCAAATGCTCTAGACCATTCTAGCTGTTCTCAGCATCCAGGGAGCAAAAATTCCTTTAATATGGGTCACATAAGACCATCAGCATATCAGATATCTGCATTACAATTCATAACAGTAGCAAATAGACAGTTATAAAGTAGCCACAAAAATACACTTATGGTTAGGAACACCACAACCAGAGAAACTATGTTAAGGGGTCAAAGCATTAGGAAGGGTGAGAACCACTCCTCTAGACAGTCTGTAGAATCAAGCTGCGTACCTCTGAACCACTGGGAAAGAATGGTTTTGGGAAGATCAGCCACTCCTGTCCATCTCCACACAGCTAGTGAGCAGCATATTGGCCTTTGTGAACCTGATGGCTCATAACGTGTTCAGAGGTAATGAAAACTATGCCAGCCTTCTTGCTCTCCATTGAATTCTTACTGTATTTTGTTTTGTGGTATTTATTTAGCATTTATCATGAAGTGAGTTGGTGGTTTTCTTGTATTTATTTAAAAAAATATTCTATGAATGCCTAGAAATGTTACTTTGAAGTAAGAATTTATGAATAGAATCATATACATGATTTAAAAAAAAAAAACTTCTCCTTAAGGAACTCCCAATCTGTTATGGGAGAAAGAGAAGAGGACTTGACCAGCCAATGTAATAACAGTTCAGTTGGGTAGATGACCATGTACTGGAACGCCAAAACTCTTGGTCTCCAATTTCTTTGTAATGGTTTACCTTGCTGCGAGACCTAACCTTTCCACATCTAGATGTGCTTTGGCATTTACTGAGAACAGTAGGGGCAGCTAGCTCTCCCATAGAGAAGGAGAGGACCTTCCTAGTAAAGGACTGATTAGAATGTTACGTTATGAGCAGCCTTGGGCTGGGAGATGGGTCATAATGATCCTGAGGTTCAAGGATCACAACCTAAGTTTTGATCTGCAGGGCCTCTTTATAAAGGTTGAGTGTGGTCATTCGTGTCTATAACCCTGGCACTGGGGCTGAAGTGGGGATGGGCATGGGCGGAGCCCCAGAGATGGATGGATGGCCAGCTGGCCAGCGTCTCAAGGCAAACAGTTAATGCCTGGTTCAGTGAGAGATTCTGTCTCAGAAGATAAGAAGAAGTGTGCCAGTAAAAAAGTGAAGAAGGCAACAGGCATGGACCTCTGGCCTTCACATCTACATATGTGAACGTTTACTTACATATACATGTAAGAACACACACCTAACAAGCATGTGCCCATACACATGCACACACAAGAATATGACCGGCAAAAGAAGAGGAAGAAGTATGTGCTGTGGAGTAGGGAAGTTTTAAGCACAGAATAATGAGCATAATGTATTCAATGAATAACCTAAAATCAGGCACTCAATAGAAAATGAAACTGGAAAGATAGCCAGATCATTTTATGTCATTCTAAGGCACCTGATTCCAGACGCTCTAAAATATAGATGCATTGGCACCATCTGAGACTCATTAAGTCAGGAACTCTGAGAAGAAGGGTGCAGAGGAAGGTCAAGGTAGCAGAGCTCTGTAAAAGCTCGCCCATGTGAATCTAATGTGCAGTCATGGTTAAGAATTGTTGCTGCAGGCATATCGGATAGGTTTTGAAAGCAAGAGCCGTGAGGAAATTTGTGCTCCAGACCAAGCATTCTGGCAACTGTGCAGAAAATAAACTGAAGTGTGTTACAGCAGAAAGGAGGGAGGCACACAGGCCAGCAACACACACACGGCACTGTGCGTTCCTAAAATGACTTTTATGCCTTAGGGGCTTTATGTTAATTAGCCTATAAACACATTGTCTAGAGGGTTCTTGCTATGTTGTTTTTCCTAAAACATCTTGTCTAGAGCAATGTATCCAACAATACTGAATCAAAGTAGTATACAGTGAGACAAAGGTTATCATGGATAAAAATTACACTGAAGAATTTATTTTTAAAAGTACAATTTACAACCATACCAAGGATACTTAGGAAATGTTTGGCAACAAGAGATGACAATGGACTCTTAAAATATGCACTCTCTCACTCCCAAGATATAAGCTCTTCTTATTAACCTACGTATTGCTTCTCTTACTATTGTTCATGTAGTCGATGTTATTCTATTTACTTATGAAAACCAAGGCATACACTATGCTATTTATTTATCTGCATCATTAAAAGCTCCTGATCGAACTTATTTAAGACGGCTCAGCTGAGTGAGGGTGTTGCACACCTTTAGTCCCAGAGGCAGAGGTAGGTGGATCTTTGTGATTTCCAGGCCAGCCTGGTCTACAGTATGAGTTTCAGGACGGCCAGAGCTACATAGAGAAACCCTGTCTCAAAAAAAAAAAAAAGAAAAAAGAAAAGAACAGAAAAGAAAAGAAAAGAAAAAAGAAAGAGAGAGAGAAAGAAAGAAAGAAAGAAAGAAAGAAAGAAAGAAAAGAAAGAGAAAAATTAACAAAACAAGACTGTACATATTACACAGTGAGTTTCTAGGGGCCAAGCCTTTCAGTTATGCCGTGATGACTGACCATACTTGACAAAAATACTTGTCCCAATTTCTGATCATTCTCTTGGACTGAATCTCAAGATACAATGATATTGCAGAGAATGCTTTGAAGATTTTCAATCAATTTTTCAAAAATTACCTTAGATTATCTAATTCTTCACTCTCCCTGATCAAGTAACAATCCTATATTCTACCTACAATGTATATACACAATTGACTTCTGTCTTTCTCTCTCCTCCCTCTCTCATTGTGTGTAGTCTTTATCTTCTTATCTCCCTTTATCACTTAGTGCACAGAATATCAAAACAACTAACAAAATTAAAACAACAAAACATAATACCAAGACATTGCCACTCATATCTTTGTTTGAAAGCATCATAGTGCAAGGACAGAAACAAAAGAAAAGTTTGTCCTGAATGATTTTGCACACTGATGTTGTCATTTGCCAAAGTAAAAATCTTCCATCACGTCCTCCTTTTGAGAGGCCAATCTGCAGGCACACTTTATGGTGCACTTCAACTACTTTGAGCCCCCTAAACAAAGCATCATAGGGAAGAGTGTATTATAATCTGTATTTATAGGATAAATAAATTGATATGATAAATATGCTAAATTTATATGATAAAATTTATCATTTTAAAATTATATCTTTTTTTCCTTTAAATTGCATCATTTATAGCTTCATACTTATGGGGTGGGACTTTAGGATGTTTTACTCTGCAATAAGCAACATATAGTTTAAAAAACAAGATATTTTAAGTGTCTTCATATACAGTTTTGCTACCTGCATCACTATTCTTAGAAAATATATGTATATCCTGGCAGAAGCCTTGTATACTCACTCTTTAAGAATTTCTTTTATCAGCATTTCTACCTTAAAAATTACATTTTGAAATTATATTTCTTTTTCAATTAATTATTTGTGGAAGTCTAGGACTTTCTTCTTGATTTCCATAAACAATTTAACACTAAAAGCATCTTTAGTGGAATTCTTCAATTCTTCTAGTTTATTGATTCTGCCTTTTAGGAATGGCACTTGTTTTTATTTTATTTTCAAAATGAGAGAAAATTTAAATTCAGTGTAACTTATAGAAGATAATCTATATGGTATTATAATTTGTCTTATAAGAATCTTGTATATTCATGACAGGCAATTTCTTAATTATTTTATTTTATTTTTAATAGTTGATATTTTGAGTCTTAATTTAAAATTTTTACAAAGATGAGGCATTGTGGAAAGAGTTGGGTGAATTACTGTATGAAATATTTTGTATGAAATATTTGTATTATATGAAAATCTTTTTTATATTTTATTTTGTCTCTTTTCTTTTATTGAATATATATTCTTAATAATTATTTTTAAGTATAACTGTGTTACTTCCTAGATCTTCCTCAAAAGATGTCAGAGAGGAGTGTTATATTGTAGTTCCATATACAAATCTGTCAGACAATAATTTTGTAAGATCTTCCTTTCAAAATATGGAACTTCTATTAATCCACTGAATAAAAACATCTATGGTTTCGTTTTAGTTTTGACTATTTACGTATGTCATAACATGTAGCATTTTCATTATGTTTGCAGCTTTTACTACATATGATTTGAAGGACATAAATATAAATACTTGTTTCCTAAATGTTACAGTAGTGGGTCTGTGTAATGATTAGTAGAGGTCCTCTGTTCTGGAATGTGGTTTGATCTTGACATAGCTCTTGTTGGGTGGTATTATGATATTATGACATTATGATCCTAGCTTTGAGTTTTAATTATCTGATAAAGATGAGTATAAGAAAAGTCCTTTAGTATGCAGACTTGGGAACCAAAAAATATTCATGTCTTCAATCTACTCATAATATTTATTTTAGAGTCATCTTATCAAAGGAAAAACTTGATATTCTCTTGATTTACATAACTTAAAAAGTTTTTCCATTTATTATTTAGAAATTCTGTATTATTTCTTGAGGTTTTAAGGTAAGTTTTCTATTTAATTATTAATGTTTTATTTGCAAATTTACTGTATAATTTATTACTGGTATAGAAAATAAGTACTCCATAAACGTAGCATATTAGATAAAGTTTTATTAACTTAATAATGTGTCTTTGTACTTCCTTACTTTCTACATGAACAATCACGTAGCTCTAAGTAATGAGAAATTTTCTTTTTTCCAATGTTATATACTTTATTTCTTTTGCTCATCTTAGACATGCTACTGAAAGAGGACTTATCTAGGTCTCAAAGACAAAGGATATGTTTTAACCTTTCACCTTGAGAACTGTTTGTGGACATCCATCTTATTAACGAAGTTGTATTCTGTTCCTAATTTGCTAAAATAATCCCAGTTACTATATAATGAATTATATTAAATTTTTCCTACATGGATTAAATTATTACATCTTTTTTACTTTCCAACTGTCATATTATAATTTTAATTACTGTCTTCTACATGTTAAAACAGTCCTCTTTCTTTGATCAAAAGCCATGATCTCCTTACTCTTGACTGACATGCTTATGTTGTAAATAAATTGGTTTCTGTACAATTCTTACTCAAATTGTGTATTGATGCCTTTGATTTAATCTTGAACATCAGGTCTCTTAGTGATAGTTATGAGATTATGAATTTTAACTGCATTTAGTTTTAATGTGAATATTTATTTCCACTTTACTCAACTTTATAATGCTGAGGTGTAGTTCCTTAGAACTGTAATCATAAAGTGCTATTTATCTATGCTTCACTCTTTAAAATAATGTATGTTCTTTGAAACTGTTCATATTCTTGATTCATCTGTTATAACTCTCTGAAATACAATTAGCACAGACATTGATAGGTATTTTTTCCATCTTTAAAGACTTTGTATTCTTGAAATGTATCTATTGTTGTTTGGTCAACTGTTTTGTTTTGTTTTGGACGCAGTTAATCCTACTGAAAAATATGAGGCCTTAGCTTTCTAGAACTATGACAACTACAATGTATGGAGTTGACTGGATTCTAAGTCTTTGCCAGCTAATCTTCTTTCCATCCAAATGCTCGCAGAGTATTTTCATTAAATGAACTTGAAAAGAGGACCAGGATCATCATTTGTTGTATTTTCCTGAAAAGTGATGAGTTTATTGTTTATGCTCATGCCCTTATTTTTATGTTTTTATGATAAATATTCAATTTTCTTTACATGTTTCTAAAATATTATTTTATTACTTCTCTGGGCATTTCCTGCCTGTTGACATTTTGGACTTCTCCTTGTGGAAGGCATAGGATTTCAGGCTAGCTTCATGTTTTGACTATTTACGCCTACTATAATTTCTTATGTTGTTTTAAAAATTTATTTCTCTTTTACATTTTGGGCAATTTTTAGTCATTTAT
The DNA here is from genome assembly GCA_028551405.1 of Uromys caudimaculatus. Classification (NCBI taxonomy): domain Eukaryota; kingdom Metazoa; phylum Chordata; class Mammalia; order Rodentia; family Muridae; genus Uromys; species Uromys caudimaculatus. The sequence continues at coordinate 74,809,137 of CM052707.1, read as the reverse complement.
TTTCCATCATTATCATATTTTTGCAATACTATTTATTGTTATTTTGTATTTTAATCAAGACTCACTAAATTCTGCATCATCTTTATGTACTGATAATTTTTCAAAAGTCAAAGTCTTACTCCCAACATTTCCCAGTCACTAATAACAATCACAATACTTCTTTGATATGGGTGATATAATCATCGAGTCACATAACCTACATAAAGTTTTTCATTTTATCTCAATGAGGTTTAGTGTCAATTTTAACTTTATGAATATTTTTATTTTTATTAGATATATAAAAATGATTTTGTTATTTTAAGCAATGTGTAAATTTGTCTTTATGGTCTTATTTTACTATAAGAAAGATGATAATAATTATACAATTACTATATATAAATACATAAAATAATAATAAAATAATTATGACTATAATACTCAGGGTTCCTGATATCAGACTAGATATTATTACTAAATGTGCTATTTGTTTGCTATAAATACCTTTTTCTTTTCTGATTTATTATGTTTTGAAAATATCAATATTTCCAGGTCAAGGTAATACTTCAAAATATTATCTACCTGAAGGAGCTAGGTGATTAAATAGGTGACTGAAATGTACGCAGGCTAGAGTTGGGTAGGAGGTCTACTCCTCAGACTTACGTTTAGTGACAGACAATGAAATTTCATCTTGTTTAACCTGCTTGTGTCTCAGTTTTCTGCTGCATGCAGCTAAACTCAAACTTTATTTGACCCAGTTCCCTAAAACCTGAAAGTGCTGTGAAAAATTATTCCTTGGTTGAGAGTATTGATGTATGTTTACAATCTCAGCACTCAGAAGACTGAACCAATCGAGAATCTGGGCTCTAGTAAGAACACTTCAAAAAAAAGAATTAAAATAGATTGGAGAAGAACTATAATTTAGTTGTAGAATATGGTATAAATGTAGGCCAATGTCTATATCTCTCAGCATGTCTTTGCTACTTAGTCAATACTCTTTCCTAAAACTTAAAAGTATAGATTCCATACTTACTTTTCAGACACACAATATCAACTTAGACTCTAATTCGAAGGTTTTTTAAAAAAAATATAAAGTAATAAATACTACAATAAAGAGATGGAGATAGATTAGTCTCAGATTAACGTCTGGAAGGTGAAACAGTAGAATCAGGCTGACCCAAGAGTGCTATTACAGGCTAGAATGGCGTTTGTTAGTTTTTAGTCATATCACATTACCTTTCTTTTTATTTTATTTTATTTTATTTTATTTTATTTTATTTTATTTTATTTTTGATACTTTATTTACATTTCTAATGTTTCCCCTTTTCTGGATCTCCTCTTTGGAAGCCCCCTATCCCCTCCCCATCCCTACC
>CM052707.1:74706190-74807288 GCA_028551405.1 Uromys caudimaculatus | reverse complement strand
GAAGGGTGTCATTTCCCTAATTTCTTTCTCAGCCTGTTTATCCTTTGAGTATAGGAAGGCTACTGATTTGTTTGAGTGAATTTTATATCCGGCCACTTTGCTGAAGTTGTTTATCAGCTGCAGGAGTTCCCTGGTGGAGTTTTTCGGGTCACTTAGGTATACGATCATATCATCTGCAAATAGTGATAATTTGATTTCTTCCTTACCAATTTGTATCCCTTTGACCTCCTTTTGTTGTCTAATTCTTTAGCTAGAACTTCAATTACTATATTGAATAGATAGGGAGAGAGAGGGCAGCCTTGTTTAGTCCCTGATCTTAGTGGGATTGCTTCAAGTTTCTCTCCATTTAGTTTGATGTTGGCTATTGGTTTGCTGTATATTGCTTTTACTATTTTTAGGTATGGGCCTTGAATTCCTGATCACATTACCTTTCATTACAAGGTGGTCTGAGATGCTATTTTTCTTTGGGATAAATGTCATGCTTTTATGTCATTCCCTCGAGCAGTCACTGTGGTGCTTGGCTTTCTAACCATATGTGGCATCCCTGAGAATCATTTCCACTGGATGGTTATCATGAGAGTTTCCTCTACACATCTGAACATTCCAAGTCTTGAAATGTGTATTTCAATCTAACCACACACTCTGATGATATGGAGTGTATGCTGTCAGTCCCTGACAGGGCTGCACTCCTTTAAATATCAAATCCTGTAAAGGATGTTATATATTTAATAGTCCAGAGCGATATCATTTTTGAAAAAAAGTTACTATTGAGTATTTCAATGTCAAATCTTATCATACTTCCCAAAACATTTGGAGATCCCTTCCTGAACTTTGCATTCTAATAGTAGATGCAGACTATTTTATTAACTTCATTTTTATAAAAGTGAATGGATTAATAAAGACTAGTATTAAAAAATAAACTACTAGAGGGTAATGGTAAACTACAGTTGCTATGAAGGGGGAAATGGGAAAGACAGGTGGGGTACACTTACCTATGGAGTGTGGAGGGAGGACAACACAGAGAAACCCTGATGAAAATGGGAAAAATAATGCTGAGAATACTTACAAAGGCCAGACAGAATTATATTATTTTTCTTTTAAATTTCATGTGATATATATATATATATATATATATATATATATATATATATATATACAAAGAAGCATATGCACACACAGATATGTATATTAATTAAAGTTATGCCTCTTGGTAATGCTCCCCTGAAAAACCATAGAGCACCTCACAAATCCCCAGTGCTAAGGATGGAGAACTTTATCATGATTTGTTGGTCAGGGGAGTCTCCAAGAACCCCAAGACACCCCCCCCCAAGACCTCCCCAAGACTGCCTTATGGAAAAAGAAAGTAAAGTCCTATTATAGCAGAAACCACAGAGTTTAAACACAAGACTTAAAGGAACTGATCTGGATCTGACCTAGAAGTCTCCTTCCTGAGGACTCTTATATTATCACGAGGAACTATGCAAGGGATAAACATGACCATTCTATCCAACTGTAACACATATGAACTACAACAATGTGTAGCATAGCAAGACATTTTCACAGGCTCAAGAGAGATACATATCTTAGGGTAACCAATAGCTGTCTACTTCAACTTAAGCCCACTAAATAGGAAGAAATTCATGCCTAACACTGTAAATTTAACCACCTGCCATTGTCTTTGGAGGCCCTGCTCCATTGTCTAGAGGAGAACCCACCACTGCAACTTGCCTAAATCAGTATTATTTCTAACTCTATTCTAAATGTTTAGCCTCATATCCACAGACACCCTCATATCCATAGCTCTAACCATTCATCAAAGAAGTTTCTTTTGCAGCAGGAGAGCATTACAGAAAGCCACAGCTTATCAAAATGCAGAGCTCAAATGACCACAGGGGGGCCACACTCAATTAATACATTTATAATACAATGCTTACACTCAAGGCTTAGGGAACATTGTAGAAGAGGAGAAAGAATGTTAGAGACAGAGGGGCCAAAATATCTGCTGCAAGAGTCTTTTTAAAAGAAAAGGAAAAGGTAGAGGGTTTATAGAAGAAGGGTAGATCTGGGCAAACTTGGGAGGAGAGTAGGAGAGTAGGGGTGAATATAATTGATATTGTAAGAAATGATTAATGAATTAATAAAAATGTTATATTATCAAAGAAATAACCTACCGACCAGCAAAACAGAATCAAAACAAAACATCACTTAGGAAACACTTATATTCTAAAAATTATATTATTCTCTATAAATTGATTCCTAAAATAATATTATATTAGTGATCAATGTTCCCTATAACAACTTCATTGATGAGAACTTAGACATATTATAGAGATTTATGAATCAGAATTTGAATACATTCAGGTATAGGGGAAATAATTGTCTCCTGATGCTATTTGACAACTTCATTTTGTGCTCAATCCTCTCTTCCACATATGCATCTGGTTTCTTATTATTTGACATGTCAGTTATTGAAGAGTACAAAATGGTTTACTAAAAAATAGGAAGACTAGAGAAATGCTCAGTAGCAGACACCAAAGGAGTCAAAGCTCACATTGGGTTCACCCTCAGGAAATGCACCCTCTTACAGCTGGCAGACGCTATCAGGCTCCATAGTCCCTATCCTCAGAATAATACTGCATACATTTTAACATCATGTCACAACCTCAATGCAGTGTCATGTTGGGAAAAATATTGCATTTCCATCTCCTTTAGCCATGTGATTGATAGTGACCAATGGTATGTGAGAGGGCTCAATGACTTGCATGAATATACAATGTCCAGGTATCCTACTTTCCTCAAGGAAAGTGTGAATCATGTAAATACCCAAACTAGGACTAGCGTAGAGCCATGTTCCTGAACATCTAACCTAAATCAGTTGAAACTCAGTTAATCTGCTGTTTGATATGAACATTAGATACATTAGCCAGTTTCCAGTGAGAATTTTCTGAGTAGTTGTTATTTTATAAAACCCTCTTTCATATAGGAAAGTAATGAATCCAATAATGTTTGATATTTATTATCACAATTATGGATACAAATAACAGCAAATGACTAAAATTTACTATTTCCCCCAAGAAAAATTCTTAGGTGAGAAATTTCACTAAATATTAAATTAGGTATCTAGAGATACAATTTAATATCCTGCCTTCTGCTTTCATGATGAGAATGATTTTGTGGTTTGTAAATTCCTATTATTACAGATGAAAAGAACACTGTGCATTGATAAACTTTAACAACAAAAACGAGGTGAGAGGGAACCCATGAAATATCCATGGCTGAACAGGAATCTAGAAATATGGTTGCTCTGGCAAGGGATCACATCCAAAGATATGATCCAGCGGAAAACAGATATAACCTTTGTACACGCCTTTAACCCCGCAAGGTCGGTAAGCTTAGTTTATAGAAGGAACATCCATGTTTGAAATTGATGTCTAATTGAAGGGCAGACAAAGTGATGAATCAGAGAAAGATTTGACAGAAAGAATCAGAGATAGGATATTCCCAACTCCAAATAAACAGACAGGAAAGATTAAGAGCACCTCAGAGTGGGTCAGGAGTAGTTAGCAGTTCAGTGAGTACAGTTAAGTTGAGTTCAGTGCAGTAGAGTTCATCCAGTTCCATTTAGTTTGTGCAGTCTGTGCAGAGACTTGGAAAAACCCAAGCAAAATAATTCACTGAGAAGATGAGATAAGCCATTTTGAATCAATGAGCTTCAAGATGAGGGTTTTTTTTGATACTTTATTTACATTTCAAACGTTTCCCCCTTTCCAGATCTCCCCTTTGGAACCCCTATACCCTCCCCTTGCCTCTATGAGGGTATTCCCCCACCAACCCACTCACTCTCATCTTCTCTCCTTGGCATAAGGCTAGAGAGGTGGCTCAGAGGTTAAGAGCACTGGCTGCTTGCTCTTCCAGAGGTCCTGAGTTCAATTCTCAGCAAGATGAGGTTTTGGTTGTTGTTGTTGGTTTTAAATTTACATTTCAAATGTTATCCCCTTTCCCAGCACCTCCTCAGGAAATCCCCTATCGAATCCTCCTCCCCTTTCTTCAATGAGCGTGTTTCCCCACCCATCACCTACTCCTGCCTCCCTGCCCTGCCCTCGCATTCCCACATATCTGGGCATCAAGCCTTCACAGGACCAAGGTCCTCTTCTCCCATTGGCATCCTACAAAGCCATTCTCTGCTGCATCTGTGGCTGGAGCCATGGGTCCCTCCATGTGTACTCTTGGTTGGTGGTTTAGTCCCTGGGAGCTCTTGGGGGTCTGGTTGGATGATATTGTTCTTCCTATGGAGTTGCAAACCCCTTCAGCACCTTCAGTCCTTTCTCTAACTCCTCCATTGTGGACCCAATGCTCAGTCCAATGGTTGGCTGTGAGTATCTGCCTCTATATCTGTCAGGCTCTGGCAGAGCCTCTCAGGAGACAGCTATATCAAGCTCCTGTAGAATGCACTTCTTGGCATCTACAATAGTGTCTACATTTGGTGACTGTATATGAGATGTATCCCCAGGTGGGGCAGTCTCTAAATGACCTTTCCTTCAGTCTCTGCTCCACACTTTGTCTCCATATTTGCTCCCATGAATATTTTGTTACCCCTTCTAAGCAGGACTGAAGCATCATAACCTTATTTAAAAATGGGGTACAGAGCTAAACAATGAATTCTCAAATGAGGAATATCAAATGGCCAAGAAGTGCCTAAGAAATGTAAATAAAGTATCAAAAAAATTAAGAGAAAAAAAAAAGAAATGTTCAACATCTTTAGTAATCAGAAAATGCAAATCAAAACAAGCCTGAGATTCCACCTCACACAAGTCAAAATGGCTAAGATAAAAAATTCAGGTGACAGCAGATGCTGGCAAGGATGTGGACAAAGAGGAACACTCCTCCATTGTTGGTGGGATTGCAGGTTGGTACAACCACTCTGGAAATCAGTCTGGTGGTTCCTCAGAAAATTGGATATAGTACGACCTGAGGACCCAGCTATACTACTTCTGGACATATACCAAAAAGATGCTCCAACATATAACAAGAACACGTGCTCCACTATGTTCATAGCAGCCTTATTTATAATAGCCATAAGCTTGAAAGAACCCAGATGTTCTTTCAAGATCAGAGGAATGGATACAGAAAATGTGGTACATTTACACAATGGAGTACTACTCAGCTATTAAAAACAATGTCTTCATGAAATTCTTAGGTAAATGGATGGAACTAGAAAATATCATCCTGAGTGAGGTAACCCAATCACAAAAGAACACACATGGGATGCACTCACTGATAAGTGGATATTAGCCCAAAAGCTCAGAATACCCGAGATACAATTCACAGACCACAGGAAACTCAAGAAAAAGGAAGACCAACGTGTGGATGATTGGAGATGAGTTTTGAGCCATAAAACTAGAAAACTAGAAAGGGTAAATTTATTCAGCAAGAAGACTCTGAGATGACAATTATATCTTATGGACAAAAGTTCCATTTACACTTAACAATACTATAGCAAAGGTAAAGGCATAGGAAAAGAGACTGAACCCTAGTTAGGCAAATAAATGTCCATGCTACAGTATTTTCAAAAGAGTTTCCATTGTAAGCTTAATAAGAAAACAATGGCTCAACATTTATCCTTAAAGTCTGGGAAACAATGGATTGCCAAAAAGAAAAATCCACACTTCTTCAGTTCTTCTCTTAACGTTTAAATTATTGGTATATTTTGTGATTATTTTCAAAGAAAAAGAAGAAACAATATACCTCACTCCCCTTATTTGATGCATAACAGACATGTTACAGAGCATTTTATAGGAAGTTTGCTCCCCGTTACAAACACTGAGAATTCCTGTTAAAAGAAATCAAAGTATTTTTTGAATAAAGGGAACAGTAACCAGCTATGCTTTCCTAGAGTTGTGGTTAGAGGGGCATATGCACAAGAGGAACCTAGATAGGTAGGAAGATTTTTTTTTTCCTGGAAAACTCTTCAAGAACAAGTTAAGAATTTCAGTACACAGACTAATGCATAGTAATGGAGTTGGAAGTTCACTAGTTCTGTGCACCACAAAGACGGGTGAAGAAGGGGGTAAAGTGGGGAGAGAGTCAATGCTGAACGCATGCTTTGTGTCTGCCTCTATATAATCTTCAATTCTCTTTAAAACAAAGAAAATGGAAGACAGCGATACCAAGTCATTATCCTAAAATTACAGAGTTAATAAAGTACAAAACTCTAATCAAAGCCCAGTCTTCCCGGTCTAGTGTCTACGTAGTTTTCAGTTATTTATTATCTCCCATACATTACCTCCTGATTACAGTCTCCCTTCTTCCACTTTCCTCCCAGCTCCCCCTGAACCTCCTCTCTCCTCCAGGTTCATTTCTCTCCCTGTTTCCTATCAGAAAAGAGTCACAGGTAAATGACTCCCAAAGTATACTTTAGCAGTCTCCATCCAGAGAATACAACTTATTTTTACCATCTGAGTCTGTGTATACATTGTAACTGTGTATCTAAAATTCTGAAAAAATTATAGTTCCCTTTATTATAAATAAAATACTTCATTTCTAAAAAGTATAACCCACTGTTTTAGTTTTTTTTTTTTTTAAATTCTGGACACAAAATAACACATTTTATTACTGTGGATTTTTTTCTATCAAAAAGTATTAGCATATTAAAGACTAATAGTCTATAAACCTCTCATCATCTTGTAAAACTCCTTGGTTTACTCCAGCTTGCTAAATCCCTGGAAATTCCTGATATTTCACTCTATGTTAAAACCCATTTTTTAATGCAAATTATAAATTAGTCAAACATCAGAGTATTATATTGATGTCTTACCTATTGGTTACACTTACCACCTGAATTAGAATAAAATCCCCCCATGTGCTGGCCAGCTCAGCTTAAGTCATACATAGGATACTCTTCAGACAAAAACACATTGCCTTGTCATTTTTCTCACTTTTTTCCTGTAGATTTGTGTGTGTGTGTGTGTGTGTGTGTGTGTGTGTGTGTGTGTGTATCAGAGAGAGAAAGCAAGAGAGAGAGAATATTCTTTCCAATTACCATAACCTACTGCTAAAACTACTGTGATTTACATGCCTTGCTAAAAGAATCTGAACTTAGTATATACAAGAAATGAAAGAAAATAAGCAAATTTAAGTTAAAAGAACACCAGATCCCATGATATAAAGATATCACCCATAACAATATATATACTTACTAATTAACTACCCAACTAACTAATCAAAGGATACAGGGAACAGTAAGCTATAGAAATTGAAATAGGTATGGATAAAGGACAGTTCCACTATTCTAGTTGTGCTTTGAATTGATCACAGAGCTATCAAGCAGCTACTCATTATAGGAAAAATAGGTTTGAGCAGAAAGATAATAAATTCAGGAAGTAGGAATCTTGCTTTCTAGGTGTGAAAAGTAAGTAGAGAGAATCACATGTTGGCATGACAAGTCTTGCAGTATTCAGTATAGCAGATGAACAACTATACTCTTGAGTTCAATGTTTTATTGCTACTATTTAGTTTAAGAATACATTTAATTTATTTTTTACATTGAAGACAAGTCTACCAAGACCCTTGTTTTTTATTTTATGAACTTAGGACCATGGGTTTGTCTTTCTGCTGCAGCTAATAGAGAAATACGAAGTGTTGTTATTGTATTTACTTTGATTCATAGATAATCTGAGACTCATGAGATAATCTGAGACTCTTACAAGCCATTCTGGTTTCTTAGTGCTAACCCGCTGATTTCAGCTGTTGGTACTTTAAACTAGGGCACTCATAACCCATTGGATACTTTAATTATTCTAATTTTATAGATAACATATATGTATGTTTGACTTTACATTCAAGTGAATTTGTATTTTATATATTGGTTTAAAAATGAGGAAATATTTTCCATATTTTGATGTCTAGTTTTCAATACTCAATGTGCTGAATTGATTCCACAATTAAAACTTTCCTTCGATAACATGATGTCAATTCACTTGGGTTTGGAGCTTGTCTTCTTGTAGAGTATGAAGCTACTACTCTTATTGTATCAGAGATTCCCTAGAGTGATTGCCAGACTATTTCTCTTTTCTTTTTTTATTCTTCACATTTCATTAGCTCTTTTTTTTAATACTATGTGTTTTATTACTTATTTTTTATTTTTATTGAATATTTTCTTTATTTACATTTGAAATGTTATCCCCTTTCCCAGTTCCCTCCCTCCCAGAAACCATCTATCCCATCCCACCTCCCCTTGCTTCTATGAGGGTGTTCCTCCACCCACCCACCCACCCACTCTTGCCTCCTCACCCTCGAATTCCCCTACACTGGGGCATTTATTGAACCTTCATAGGACCAAGGGCCTCCCCTCCAATTGATGCCTGACAAGGCCATCCTCTGCTACATATGCGGCTGGAGCCATGGGTCCCTCATTTGTCCTCCTTGGCAGGTTGGCAGATACATCTTCTTAGCTATGCTTACGGTTATACAGTTTAACCATATGATCACATTTAGAATAGCACTTTGATGAGAGAAGAATATCAATGCCCTTGTAGAATTCTCTTCCTTCATTTTCTGTTGGGAACTAGAGTGCCCTGTGATGTCAGCAATCCAAGGAAACCAAGGAAGCTGTGTCTTAAGTTGATATTGTAAAATGGTGTATGCTCCATATACCTCAGCACAGACTGGCCTGCTGCCTCTTGCACAAAGTGCATTTCCTTGTAAATGTTTGCTCTGCTGTTGGAGATAAATGTAAATAATTACATGTTCTTTTATTCTGTTGTCTGTTAATTTCATAAATTCATTAAAATTGCCAGTCTATGAATTCTACCACTTACCATTGGGCAGGATTTGGTCCAGATTCTTAATGGAAATAGACTGAGGAAGTGGAATAGAGCCTGAGAGGGGGCTTTTGGTACGGAATTAGATGTCAGAAGCACATAGACATATGATACGGGAACAGTATAAAACCTATGAGATGTGATGCTATAGGCTATTTTGTTTTATTTTTGTATGTGCATGTATGGGCACTTACATGTGCTTGTACGTGCATCTATAGGGTCAGAGGTCCCACCTTATTTTCTGAGAGAGTGCCTTTTCCTAAACCTATAACTTCCCAATTCAGTTAGACTAGCTGGCCCGAAATTTACAGAAAATTCTTTCCTTTACCTTCCCAGCCCTAAGATTTAAACACATAGTACTTTGAGCAGCAGCTTTTTTTTTTTTTTTTTTTGGTTGGTTGGTGTTTTTTTTGTTTTCTTTTGTGCTGGTGTTGCTGTTTTGTTTTGTTTTTTTGTTTTTTTTTATTATTCTCTCGTACATTACACCTTGACCAATGTTTCCCTTCCTTCTACTCCTTCAAATCCACCCTGCTATCTCCCCTCTCAAGCAGATCCACTCTTCCTCTGTTTTCCTTCAGCAAATGGTGGGCCTCCCAGGAATACCAAACAAGCCATAATGTTACAGTAAGAGGCATAAACCCTCATATCAAGGCTGATCTAGGTAACCCAGTAGGAGGAAAAGGGTCTGAAAAGCAGGCAAAAGAGTCAGAGACAACGCTGCTACCACAGTTAGGAGTCCCATAGCAACATCATCAACCTACAATGTGAATACTGAACTCCCAAACTCAGTTCCAACAGCGCTTTACTGACAGCCATTTCCCTGTCCCATCTATTTCATTAACTCTTTATTCCCCAAGTCTTGTTACTTTTGGTGCTTTAATCATCCTGTCTTTTTTCCTCTCCTTTTTAGTATTTTCTTCCGAAATGCACCTTCTGCTACTTATTCATGATGAACATTACTGAATATTTTACTGTAAACCAGCTTGTGAGAGAGCTGCTTTACCAATGCTGTCTAATTTCATCACCATCAACCTTTGAGATGGGTGATTGTATTATTCTCATCACAGGTGGAGAGGCAGATGTTTCATCTGCTAAAGTAACTTGCTCAAAATAAATTGGGTAAAAATAGATTTTCCAAAGGAAAATTAAACCTCCATAGTCTTTAAACTTTCCTAACCTCTGCCCCCCAACCCTGCCAGCATGCACCTACCATATCATACTATATTTGTCAGGGTTCTCTAGAGTTACTTATTAACTTATTAAATAAATCCATATACATAAAGGGAATTTATTGGAATGACTTACAGGCTGCAGCCCAACTAATGCAACAATGTCTAGCTGTGAATGGAAAGTTCAAAAATCTAGTATTTGCTCAGACCTGGGAGGTTGAGTGTTAAAGCCGGTCTTCTCTATAAGCTGGAATCCCTAAGAAGTAGGCTTCAACTGGATGAACTGGCAAAGTGAGTGCAAGCAGGCAAATATGAGCAAACCCTTTCTTCTTTTATTGTCTTATATAAGCCTCTAGCAGAAGGTATGGCTCAGATTAAAGGTGTGCCTCAAGATCTGGATTAAAGATGTATATTGATCTGCCTTAAGAGCATGATTGGGCTGAAAAGCTTGGGTCTTCCTGGCTCATGATCTAAGTTACCAGTGTGCTCTCCATTTCTGGATTGTTGTTCATTCCAAATATAGTCAAGGTTTTTAGCTTGAATAAAGCCTTAATTCTTCAGTGATAAGAATATTTATAAGTAGAACCAAAATTTAATTTTTAGATTAACTGATACTTGTTTAATTAACTGATGTCAGGTTTTTTTTAGGAGAAGGAATTAGGAAATGTCTTATCAACATACTTTATCACTAAAGCCTATGGAATGTTTTAGCCAATTCCAGGTTCTTATGGCTTTCATTATTTGCCATATGGACTCAGTCCTCAGTGAACCTGGTTAAGAACAGAGAGTGATAGTAGATGCCAGCATTTGAAGACTTATATTAATTAATGTCTATAATTATGTGCATATGTAGTGAGCGTTCTGAGAACGCTGCTCAGAAATGTTAACAGGCAATTTTCAATTCTAAAGAGTAACAATAATAATAATAATCAGGAAGTTTAATAAGCAACAGCTTCTGGACCTTAGTCTCCAGTGCTGAGGGCAAATCTTTGCATCTTACAGAATCTGAAAGCTTATAATGAAAAGGATATCCAGAGGAAGGCCAACACTTTATAAATTTAGCAGTTCAAGCACATTAATTAAAGTTAGAAAGCACAATAACAAGAAGGTAAACTTATGGCTTTTTAAGTTCTGCTCTTGGCAAAGCAGTCCTCTATTTCTCAAGGTAAGTGGTTCTCCATTCCATCAACTTTTGAACAAACGTATGCAATCTGCAGTGCACAGAATACCGATAAAAGAATATTTAACCCAGCATGCTGTGCTATGCAGATCAAATTGTAAGAAATTTATTTCCTGTCCTTTAAGTGATTACTTTTGATGATAAATTACTATTTCACTCTCATTTTCTCACTTAAAGGCAACATAGATTTATACCTTTATTGTGCCTTTTGCAAATTTAAAGTATAGGCAACCCAAGTATCTCACACTCTTACCAAAATAAAGATGTTTGAATATTACATCGATACCTGGTTCCTATATTATTTAGTATAATTTGAGAAATAATCATTTCATTCCTTAAAAATTATGAAACATTAAAGTATATTTATAAATAATTTCTGACTTATGATAGGACAGAAGAGTGGGGGGTATGTGTGTGTTTTTTTTGTATATATAAAATGTATCCATATATTTTCTGCTAGTAACGTTGAACAAGATGATTAAATCTTCTTGTATATTTGTTATTTGATAGCCTAGCTATGCACTTTTCTATAACCTTTAAAAATAAAATAGCCAACAACAGATATTATATTTCATTAAGCAGCAGGGCAAATTTGACATATTAAGAATTCAAGAAATCCAAGAATGTGATCTGGAGAGATGGCTCAGTAGTTAAGAGCACTTGATGCTCTTGTAGGGGACCTGGGTTCAGATCCCAACATCCACATGACAATTCACAACTATCCAGTGAACCTGATGCACTCTTCTGACCTCCATAAGTACAAAGCAGATATTTATATATATATATTATATATATATATATATAATATATATATAGTGTGCATATATACATAAAGTCAAATACATACATCAAATAAAAAAATAAATCTGACCTCCATAAGTACAAAGCAGATATTTATATATATATTATATATATATATATATATATATATATATATATATATATATAGTGTGCATATATACATAAAGTGAAATACATACATCAAATAAAAAAATAAATCTTGAAGAAAGTGTCAAAGAATAAGTATCATTATGTATAAAATGAAATTTTACAAAGCAAAGCTTCATACCCATAACAGATTAATTTTCAATTACCTGTGCCTCTAGGGAAATGAGGCATTTATCTTAAGAAGTGTAGTGTGTACCTGTGTGCATATTTCATTTTCCCTCTAGCTTTATGCATATTTATAACTATATACTTTAATGAGACCCATAGCCTTTGCCTGAACAGTGTTTTTGGTTTACGTATGACCTTAGAATTAGGTTTTATATGTACAGCAAGCAGAGGGTAGGATATACTGCTTAATATGACACATCGATACTTGATTGAAATATTTTAAAGAAGAAAATCACACAGGCAAGTTTTTATCTATCCCACCACACAATAAAAGGACATAGAAGGGCCATGCATGTCACTAAACATAATTATAAATGCTGAAATATAATAAAGTAAATCAAATTTACTGGGACTATAAAATTAGCTCATTTGTTCACTACGAACAGGAGACTTTGTGTTTTCCAAGGAAATATTTATGGAGTTGCTTACTACTGGTGTACAAAGTAATAAATAAAGTATTCAACAATATGTTTAGCATTTGTCATGTGCTACCAATTTAGCCTATCAGGTTGGGGGTGTGTGCAAAATTTGAATCTAATTAAGACTCTAAGTTAACAGAATATACCTTGAAAAGGATAAGCGAATACATATTAATACATATTACTCTATTCTATCAGACTTACTAAATGCCAACAATATAACGTTAGTTCTAAACTTTCTAAAATAAAAGTTCTTCTGAGCTACAATTGTTGGCATCTGGACTGATGTGATTGAAACGTCTCAGAGATCAGCGAAGCAGAGCTGCTCATATCTGCAGCTGGAATGGACCTGCTTCTGTAAAAATGGGAAGCAGCAGCTGCAGCGAACATAAATTGTGCAATTGATTTGACTTTGCAAAGCAAACACATTCTTCGCGTTATGATTTAGCTTGCTAATTAAGCCTTGCATAATCAAAGGAATCAGGGAAGAAAGTACTTCTGGATTGAGCTCAAGTTCTACACCTTCTGAGAGCCTTTTAACATTTTCACACTTTCAAGAGGGGGATATCTAAAAGCAAATGCCTCTGAAGGCAAAAGGATGATTTGCAAATAATGGCCCTGTAGCTGTCAGTGTCAGACTCCATGGACAAATAAATAAAGTGAGAGGTCAAGTAGAATACCACCAATGGACGTGTGGCACCTGGGTCTTAAGAGTAAGGCAAAGCGATAACACTACACGTTTTATTTTGGGTGTCAAAGCACATATGAGCAAGCTTATGATTAACAGTCTTTGGGTAAATACCTTAAGTTCTATGTGCCATATGTTCTCTGATGCAATTACTCAGGTTGGTTTTGTAGAAGGAAGGCAATTACAAACAATACATAAACAAGCGAGCGTGGCTATGTTCCAATAAGTTTACTTTAAACAACAGGTGGTGGATCCTAGTTTTCATCCCTCAGTTGATTTAATTCTCAGAAATGAGAATGGAAATGTGTGTGGTAATAGTGACAGGACTTTATGTTGCCAAACTAACTCGGTGTCAATGCCGAATATGTGCAATATAGAGAAAGTAATATATATACAAGAGCACATTATATTATTTCTTTGAATATTGAGTGGTATTATATATAATATATAAATATATCATAACATATATAAAATATAATATAATAATACAATAATACAATAATATATTATAGTATTATGTATATAATATAGAGAATATAAAGTGGAACGGAAAACTAAAACTACTAAAATTGAGAAGGAGAATAATTGGGACCTTTTGTGGTAAGGAAAGATCTTCAGCATTATATATTTTCATAGAGAAAATATACAAATCATGTTTTCTATAAAACCTGCAAATAAAAACAAAAGTGTTAAAAGCATTGTGATGTATTAACAGATACATTATTCAATTCATTAATTATACTTATAATTCTCATGATATATATTATATTACATATCTTCAGAAAGCATAGGGTTTGAAACAAGGATATTATGTATTTGGTTTAACTTCATAATGGGAAAGAGAATATTATTTTAGGTAGTTTCCAATACTTCTCACAGTTAACATGTGGGGAAACTTCAAAAGAGATTATTGGAGGTAAATTGTTTAAAGGTAAATGGATGTCCAATTGAGTAAAAAGCTGTGATTCTAAGAGAACATAGCTCATCTGTATTCTAAAGTCGATGAAGAAACCATTATTACCGAAAGAAAAAATTACAGAGAAACGTCTCCAGGTGATTGCTGCAGCAGAGGTTTAGAAGTATGACAGGTCTGAAGGAGGACAGAAGGCAGGAATGGCATCCAAGGTCAGCTGAGAATAATTCCCATGGACCGACAGCCAGCCTGGTAAGCCTGAACTTCCATGTTCCTGAGCAGCCACAAAAGAATAGTCCCAGCACCAAGAGTTTCATTGACTTTATGCAAATCAACTGTTTGGGACTTAGGATGTATTCTGGGAAATAGGATTTGCTTGCATTTCTATTTCCTCTTACAAATAGAGAAGACAGAACTGCAAAGCTACAGTAACTCAGTGTGAAGTGTCTGGTGTAACACAGTAGAGGTGATAAAGAAAAAAAACCAAGTCAACAAGTCCACAATAACAAATCGGGATTTTAAAAAAATTGAAATAAATGATAAGGAAAACATAAATCTAAATATTATTTTAAAGATGGACAGGCCAGTGATTTTAAGGTCGTGCTGTTTTATGTGGTCACCTTCAAATCATGTCTGCCTCTAATTGTACATCTGTGTATTTTCTTTGGGATTTTATCTTAATTTTAATTTGCTGTCACCCAGGGGTAGGATCTAGGTCTTGTGCATGGTGCATTAGTGCTTGAGCAGTGAGATACACGCCCACCTCATTCCAGTTAGAGTGGATATTATCTCCAACAGACTAAGCCAGAGCATTGGCAAGGACTCAGTGAAAGGAATCTCTGCACAGTATTGTTAGTGATGAGTCTTAGTGCTTATGACAGAAAACACTATAGAACACCTTCAATTTACAATAGAAATAAATGCCATATAATCAGGTGACATATCTATGGGTTACAGATCTAAAGAAATGAATTTGAGACTGGAGAAATGACTGTGCCAGGAAAAGAAAAACTTACCTTGCTATCCTGATGACCTGAATCTGCTCCCAAGAACGCACATAAGGTAGATGGAAAACAAAGCCAACTTCCATAAGTTGTTTTTTAAATGCCCACATATGCATTGTGGCGCACACATACACACACACATGCACACGCACACACACACACTTAGCATACACATATAATAAGAAACACAACTTAATTTTTTAAGATGTTAAATAACAGCATTAAAGAGACATGCTCACAGCCATGTTTGTTGCATTATAGTAGCCTAGAATTTACAACAAACTGTCTATCACATAGATAAGGAGACTAGGACAAATATACACCATGAAATATCATCAACTGGGTGAAGTTCTTTTACTTGCAACAACAAGGATAGAAGAAGATATCATTATGCTAGAAGAAGCAAAATAAGCACATGATCTGGCATACATGAAATCTTTACAGAATTGCTGTGTCCAAGGTTGAAAGTGGACTGGTGGCTCCTTCACTCTACTGTGGAGTTGGTCTGGGGGTTGGGAGTATGGGGAAAGACTGATTAACGAGTAGTAACTCTTACTTAAGAACAAACTCTGGTGTGCCGCTACACTGTAGCCTCAGTAGAGAGCACATTTTGAAACACTATCAGAAAGGATTGTGAAAGTCTACACTAGCGATGTAAATATATGAAGAGATAGAGAGGTGTAGACCTGATTTGCATGTTGAGCAATATCCATGTATCAGGACATGGCAGTAATTGCAATCGCATGGACAACTTTTATTTTTATATACCAGTTAGAATGAATTTTACTAATAGAGAAAACTTGCCATGTATACTTAAGGGATGTACCCTATAGGGTTTTATCCTATCCTGTGAAATAACATGAATGGAAGCAGAGATCACTTGATGAGGTGAAAGATGAATGTCCGAGCTTAGGACTCCATTCTCATACTAAATATCAAAAACGAATTTGAGGATTCCTGAGTAGAACAGGGGATTATGGTCTGAGATGGAGATAGACTTAACAATCTCCAGTTGTAGCTCAAAAGAAGATGGTCTGGGGACGAGGCAATAATCCTAACATTTCAAAATTCTGAGGAAGGAATTTTGATTCTTTTCTCCATTTGAAAAATAATAAATATTTGGGGAGGTACATTTCATACCATGTCTCTATTTATAGAAACATGACAGGATATCATGACTCCATAATGACACATTGTATTGTTCATCAGTTAAAATAAACTGAATTTCAATTGGTAAAAGTATTTAGATGTCTGTTCTCAAGTTAGAGTGCATAAGGAATATCCACTTGGTACATTTTACATAGGATGACTACTTCCAGTCCCAGATACACAAGTTGTGTCACCCAGTGTTTCTCATCTCTGTCCCTGTTCCCCCTAATTGGATCTCCATCAACCCCTATTGCTAGAGACAAGTCGGATGCTTTGATCTTTCCAGTTGCCTTACAGCCATGCCTTGTGCTGCTCTTTTCTGCCACACATGTCCGTCTTCATTGTTTCTGCTTCTCAAGCAGGATGATTCATCGTTTCCCCCAAATGCTGCCACTGCTTGACAACCTCATGACAATCTGCACTCTGCATACACACTGCACAGTTGAGAGGTGCCAAGTCCTGCTGCAGTGACTTCTCTCATAACTGATTCTATAAAGCTACATTGGGCCAGCATTGCCATTTTACCATGCATGGGTCTTATACTTCCTTTCAAAGCTGTGTTTCAAATGACCAGGTTTATCAGCATCTTTAAGACTTACATGTTGTCTCCAGTGACCTTACAACTTTCTTACTGATCCCTGCTCTGTCAAAGACAGCTAGCTATTTATGGGATGTCCTTTCTCCATCATTTTGCCTCTGTAACATTAACTTTGTTGATTCCCAGTTTTAAACACCTGACAAATTCCCATTGAGCTACATGCCTTATTTTTGCGTTAATGATTTGTGATTACTTATATTTAGACATGAATAATTTTAGAGGGCATTGCATCTTCTAAACCTCTACACCAACTAAGTTCTTTTTTTTACATTATATCGTGAGTATCCTTACAAAGCTCTACTAGATGGGGAATCATGTGATTTCTAGACATTTTAAAACTCAATGGCAGAGAAGAATTAGACAGGTTTTACTAATTCTGTTTTCATGGACCAGCTTTTGGGATTTAAGCTATTTTTTTCAAGAGTCAAAGTTAATGAAATTTGTGAGTCTATATTTCTTTAACAATACACTTATAGTTAGAAGACTTTACACTGTTTTTGTGGATTTTACCACATAACAAAAGTAGTATTTTCTCTTTCATATCATGTGGTCAAAAGTCATTGTGATTCTGGAACAATGTGAAAATGGGGAAACGAAGATAGAGACAAATGAACAAGACAGACCTGTAATACAGTGACTGTTCTAATGGGAATTCATGCAGACTTATTGTAGAGGTGAACCAAGATAGCGGGCCATGTTAAAGTAATGAAAAAGAGATGAGAATATTTTAATACATCTTTGGTCCTTCTTTTACATATTGTGCTCTGAAATTTTTCAATCAAAGGAAAATGTATGTATCATGTGGTAGGCACACAAGCCAGCTTAACTATAGAATTAAAGATAATTATGTAATCTGATCTTATCTTCTTCTTTCATGCAGGAGAAGACGCCAAACTATTTTCTTCATCTGTAATAATCAAATATGTTATTCTCCTACTGGCAATGTTGTAATAATGCTTTTATTCGCTAAATTTAGTCAATGTTAATATAGGCGGCATTAGGTCACTTATTTTCATTACTTTAATAAAATGTAAATGTGATAGAGCTCTTAATGACTGGAGTACTATTTCTACCATACATACTAACTAGTAACAATTCTCTAAATTCTACAGCCAGAGGTGAAGTTTTATGTTACTATTATTTCATAATAGTTCATATATATATATAGTCATCTTTGAGTCTATGGAAGATATAAAAATATATATAAATGACAGCCATGCTTTTTTATTTTTAAAATGGAATAGACACTTTCAACAAGTCTAGGGTAAAATTATATATAGTTATGGGATTGATATGGGTTTCCTTCACTACCAGTAATGTAAAGCCTTAGGTTTACGGGGTTGTCTCTTCTATCAACTGAGGATAGCTTTTTGTTTAATGTATCTTGTAGATTCATGAACTTCCCATACAGAAGGGGGAGAGATTGGAGGTGTCAGTATGGGAGAGCAGATATAGATATGATCATATTTCATTGTATATGCATATGAAATTAAATTTTATTAAGGAAAATATGCTCAGTTTGATATTTGTTAATTATTGCATGTGGAATCTGTAGACACTAAGGTTTTAGTGTAGTAGCTTGTATTATAATTTAAAAGTCAGTTAATTGAATGCCTCTTTAGATTCTTATACTTCATAGATAATAGACAGATAAAATCCAAAGAGGCAATGGTATAAAGTGACAAGAACGAATTTATTTTTATTCTTAAAGGCCAGATTATCACTAGTGCCTATTTCCTTGATTTTAGAAAGAGGAGGCGAGAGGACAAAGAGCTTGAGAGAAACTTCCCAGACTTCAGGCATAAAAAGATTTTCCTGGGCACAGTGACCTTTTCCAGCTATTAAACTATTTGCTAGAGCAGAAAGAAAAGTGAATGCATTTATTTGAGTACAAACTGTTCTGCTAATGTGGTATAGATTTATAAGAACATTAATCTGACAGTATTGAATCAAATGGAAATCTATCTTGGTAAAAGGGAGGAAAATATCAAGTTAATTAGTAGAATAAAGCCAAATAAACAAAATCATATGCAGCCTCAAAGTCATTGAAAAGCAGAGAAATAACAAAATAAAAGGAGTGATTACAGGAAGTTTAAAATCTTACACTTGAAATACTCAGGCAAAGCAACAATGGGTTAGCCAAGCTCTGCTATGCCTTTGGTTGATGGTGAACGATGTGGTTGTGACTATTCCTTACCTCACCAGCTGGACTGTTCATTGTTCCTAAGATTTCAGCACAATTAGGTTATTTAAAGAAAATGGGGAGTTTCAGTTGTTTGTACCATGTATGGCAAAAAATGGAAATATCAATTGGTGAATATATGATCTACTGTTTGATTTTGTTCATGAAGGTTTATTACCAAAGCTACATCCAATAATTTATATGTTATCTAGTAAGGCTGTCAAACTCAATTGATCAATTTCGTTCTTAGGGCTGGGCTGAGTATTTATGACAGACCCCACCCGGCCTGCAATGTATAACAGATTTGCTTTTAATCCTTTATAGAAAATGTTTACTAATGCCTAGCCTAGAGGATTCCTGCGCAGAGTACTTCAAACATTTTTAATTTCAGACAAAGATAAGTAATACATGAAATCTTCTCATTCTAGCCATCCAAAGAATTAATGATTAATGATGATTACCAACCTAGAGATATGTTTTGATATTATGATATATCATCTAGTTCTCTATATATTTTTATATGTATAACCTAAATAGTCTACATAGCGTGTGTGTGTGTGTGTGTGTGTGTGTGTGTGTGTGTGTGTGTGTGTGCTTTCAGTGATTACCATTTGGTATTGGATAATCAAAAATATTAGTGTGTTTTTTTTCCTACAGAAGATTATTTTCTCCATTAGGGGTTGAGGTTATGGAAACTCCATTTCTATGCTAGCATGTCTATTGGGGTCATTCTTATTCCAGCCATGCTTAGGGCATAATGATAGAGACACTTCTCTGACATTTCTAGAAGTAGCTCACAACGATTTCTTGTTTTTCTGGCTCTTACAGTCTTTCTGGCCCCTCTTCCACCATTACCCCTGAGCCTTCGGTGCAGGAGCTGTGCTGCAGATGTGTAGATGATATTTGTTTTGATAATAAACATTGGCATCACCGTCATGATGAGATTTTTCTACTTTTCCAGGTTGGAGGTTGTCACAGAATCAAAAAAAAGTTCATCCTGGCTTCCAGTGCTATAAGCTGGTTCTGTCAGACTGCGCAATATTGGAGAGAGTAATTTTGTGTACCTTTTAAGGAATATCCTTCAGTTGTGCATTTCTGTTTGCCCTCATTTTGATGAAAACTGAATGCTTTTCCTTCTTTGTCTTTTAATGTTGTTAGATTCAGGAGGTACCTAGTGATACTTTAGTTTTTTTTTTTTTTTTTTATTTCATGTTAGTACAGGGTCAAATACTACCCTCAACAATTTGCTTATTGATAAGTGACAATTTTTGCTATGCGATGCTTTCACCAAGTTAATGATTCACTAGTAACTTTTAATATGCTTCCATTACATAAGCCATCTCTATGCTTTGAAATTTTCTCAATAAGACTCAAGAGACCTCACTCAGGATGATATTTTCAAGTTCCATCCATTTGCCTGTGAATTTCATGTAATTGTTTTTCATAGCTGAATAGTAATCCATTGTGTAAATGTACCACATTTTCTGCATCCATTCCTCTGTTGAGGGACATCTGGGTTGTTTCCAGTCTCTGGCTATTATAAATATGGCTACTATGAGCATAGTGGAGCATGTGTCTTTATTACATGATGGAGCATCTTCTGGGTATATGCCCAGAAGCAGTATAGCTGGGTCCCCAGGTAGTATTATGTCCATTTTTCTGAGGGTCTACCAAACTGATTTCCAGAGTGGTTGTACCAGCTTGCAATCCCACCAGCAATGGAGGAGGGTTCCTCTTTCTCCACATCCTTGCCAGCATCTGTTGTCACCTGAGCTTTTGATCTTAGCCATTCTGTCTGGTGTGAGGTGGAATCTTCATGAAATTCGCAGGCAAATGGATGGAACTTGAAAATATCATCCTGAGTGAGGTAACAAAGTCACAAAAGAACAAACACAGTATGTACTCACTAATAAGTGGATAATAGCCCAAAAGTTGGGAAGATTCAATTCACAGCAACTGCTGGACTGAGCATGGGGTCCTATATGGAGGAGTTAGAGAAAGGACTGAAGGAGCTGAGGAAGTTTGCAGCCCCGTGGAGGGAGCAACAGTGTCAACTGGCCTGACCCCCCGGTGCTCCAGGAGATTGGACCACCAACCAAAAAATACATATGGAGGGACCCATGGTGCTATCCATGTATGTGGCAGAGGAGGTGCTTGTTGGCCATCAGTGGGAGGAGAGGTCCTTGGGCCTGTGGGTGTTAGATGCTCCAGTATAGGGGAATGCCAGGGAGGGAAGACAGGAGTGGGTGAGTGGGTGGGGGAATACCCTCATAGAGGCAGGGGGAGGGGATGAGATAGGGGGTTTCCAAAGCGGAGACCTGGAAAGGGGAAAACATTTGAAATGTAAATAAAGTATCAAAAAAATAAAAATAAAAAAAAAAAGACTCAAGAGACTGAAGATCTCTACCACCATGACAGTGGGCACTGTCTTGTTTCCTTAAAAGATGTACAAAATTACTCTCTCCAATATTTTACAGTTTAACAGAACCAGCTCATAGCATTGGAAGTCAGGATGGACTTTATAGAGTCTATGATGACCTCCAATCTGGAAAAGTAGAAAATCCCATCATGAAGATGATGGTAATGTTTATTATCAGAACACATACCACCTACACATCTGCTGCACAGATGTCTGTCCTTTCTTGACAGGAAAGTGTCCAAGCCCTTTTTCTTTGAGATATGGAATCCATGGCATAGCTCACAAGAAAAAAAATTCATCTTCCCAAAATAACTCTCTCGTCCTCAATTATTTTATATCCTTGCAATATGTGAGGAGTTTATGAATATTTAACTAGTTCTCAGGAAAGGGTTGAAATACATGCATAATAATCTTTCTCTGAATAAATCTGGTATCTCATATGAAACTGTGGGGGCTCCCAAGAAAACTGTATGAGTTTCTTTTAAACCTACCATTTTGTTGACCTACCTGTGTGGCAAAGCATGGGTCAATAAACACTCCAAGTCACTTTAGTGACTGCTACTAAATTCTTGACATAATCACATTTGATGAGCCCATGTTTCTCCTTAAATATATCCACATTATTTATATATATACATATATATGTATATATATATTATATCTCACTTCATGGTGAGAATTTAATATATGGCGATAACATATGTGGAAGTTTCTTTTTATAAGGTGCCAGACACAATTTTTATGCAAATTTCCTCCCATATGCACATCTTAATATACATACAAAGCCATTCTATCAGAAGTCTCAAATTTATAGCTTGTAGATTGGACTCAGTGTGCAATAATAACTCATTGCAACTTCTATTTTTGTTTGTTTGTTTGTTTGTTTTTAAATATCTTTAATCTGTTTTTACAGTCTAGTTCTTATCCCCTTCATGGTCCACCGTCCGACAGTCCTCAGCCCATTCCTCTTCCCCTGTCTCCAGGGTGTCCCCACCCCACCCAACCAGACCTCTCCACTCCCTGGGGTCTCAAGTCTCTTGAGGGTTAGGTTCAT
Source organism: Uromys caudimaculatus (assembly GCA_028551405.1). NCBI lineage: Eukaryota > Metazoa > Chordata > Mammalia > Rodentia > Muridae > Uromys > Uromys caudimaculatus. Next base: position 74,784,578 of record CM052707.1, on the reverse strand, counting down.
CTTCTCTTACTGAGGCCAGACCAGGCAGTCCTATGCTATGAATGTGTTGGCGGCCTCGGACCAGCTAGTGCGTGCTGCCTGGTTGGTGGCTCCTCCCTACCACTTGTAGTGGAAAATCTTGAGAAGATTTTAAATACTTTGTCACAGATTTTTCTCTTACACGATTCACACACATCCTGATCTGGCTAGCCACAATGGGTACTTACACAAGAAAATATTGCCCCCCAAACAAACCCAAAGTTCCTTTTCCCTCCCATTAGTAATGAAATTGCCACACTGTTATGCTTGGGTAGAAAAATTACAGCCCTTGAATTCTCTAATGACAATCTGTTCCTGACTACTGCTGTTGTTAGACCTTAACTCCCTTCTGCCATTCAACTGAAGTCACTGGTGCTTTGACAATTCCTTCAACAGGACGCAGTAACATATCCAGATTTTTAAAGTGCTATTCCCCTGTGCTGGACAAATGGTCCCAGTTTGATTCTTGCTAATAGTGAAGCAAAGCCACCAAAAGGAGCCTCGTTTGACTGTGCCACCTATCAGTTTCCTCTACCACCTCTATCTCAAAATTCTTAGTTTTTATGTTAGCAAAAACATGGCTATCCTTCTACATTGACTCATCTGTATACCAAAACTATACTTTCTTAACATAAGACTTGTTTCTTGTCCTAAATATTTAATCTCTTGATGATGATGATGATGATATCAATTCCACTAGAACAGTATAAATTACCAGATCTACCTAGAATCTGGTGCTAGTAGCCCAGACAGTTTAGCATACAGCACAACAGAATTAGATATTATGATCACTACTAATTAGACAAAAGTTAGTGTTGGCATCCTAGTTAGCATCAACCTGGATCGAGGTAATAAATAACTCAGAAAGGGTTTCAGGAGCCGTGAGCAGCATGATGCCCTACCTAAGAGAGGATGGTATGGAACCTGTGAAGCTTGATGGACTTCTGCCTGCATGGATAGGTCCAGCATCTAGGGTCACTAACTGCATGTAGCGCATGACTGCAGGAGGAAAAGTTTAATATGAGGTGACTTTTCTCTATTTAAGTTAATGTGACTCAACTAGTATCATTTCTCAGTAACAGTTTCTCCTTTTTTGAGGATACCCTGTAGGGAAGAATAATACCTTCTTGTCAGACTATAAATGTATCAGAACACATGCAAGAGAAAGTCAGGAAAAAGTATGAAAGCATATTAATTTCTCATATTCAAAGTGTGGATAAAAAGATGCTTTCAATGAGGTAAGGGTGAACTTGAAGTATGTTACCTTGGAACAAGAGAGTTCATGTAGAGGATCATAGTCTAGAGGAGAGGTTCCCAACCTGACCCCTTAGGGTCAAATGACCCTTTTTACAGGGATTGCATATCAGATAGCCTGCAGATCAATATTTATAGTGTGATTCATGACAGTAGTAAAATTACAGGTGTGTAAGTAGAAACAAAAATAATTTTGTGGGTCGGAGTCTTCACAGTATAACGAACTGTATTAAACTATGAAGAACTGCAGCATTAGGAAGGTACAGAAGCACTGGTCTACACTGTTTCCAGAAGACTGACAAGAAGGAATAGCGCTCCCTGAGTGGGTCTTTAGAGCTAAACCATGTATTTGGATTCTGAAACCAGCAAGTCAATTTAAAGTAATTCTCTAAGACAAAACACCTATATGATATCTAGTTAGGGGACTCGAAATTTGGAAATAAACCTTTATTCATCCTATCTGCTATGGGAGAAAAAACTGGTATGTGCTAACATAAAATCATGAATGAAGGTTTGTTAGAACATGTTCACAATCTATGTTATTTCTGTTATTAATGACATTATCAGTCTTTATTTCTTCCACAGGAAAATTCCAGGTTTATCTCTGGTATAACTATGTCTAGTTTACAATTAGGCTGCTTTATAATTTTAGAAAGCCTTATCTGAGTCTTCCCATATAATTTTGGTACTTTGGTCTACATTCGAATAAAGCAGAATTTAAATATTCTTCAAAATTGGAAAAGCTTATTGTCTATTTTTGCATCGAAATTTGATGTTTGTAACATATAGGGATGAAGTCATAAAAACAATGAATAAACAAAGAATTGGGAAATTATCATGTAGTGGTGGAAGGAAACAATCCATGCTTCAATTTCATGTGCAGACTTCAGTTATGGAAACCAAACGTGCAGAAATATTATTTATTAATTTAAATGAGTACACATTTAAATGTAGTAAGCAATTTGAGTAATAAAGAACTTAAAGTCAATATTGATGAAATAGGACTATGAGTCTTGTGGAAAGCCATGGTTACAGCCAGTCTCAGAGAATCCATGTGCACAGAATGGATGGTGGATGCGAGCTTGATCAGCTCTGAGTTTGGGGAATAATAAAACCATTGAAGGCTAGAACATAGCAAGCAGCGTAATAAAACCAGTTTCTAAGCAAAGAAAAATCCTCACTGAAGGAAAGCAGGCCAATCTATTTGAAGGGACTGAACAGGGCATATTTGCTGGTACAACAGAGGCAAAGATCAGTCAAAGGAGGACCACTAGAGACCGCAGGCTGAAGGGTTCGGAATTAATATGGCAGCCACCAGGGCACTCTTCCCTAAGGGTCCTTGAGTGGAAATGTCCTGATGGAAATGGTGCTCCAGAAGGATTATTCAAGCAGCAGGGGGTGGATGGCCTGATGCAGTCAGTGGGCATTTATACCTTACTGCGTCCCTGAAACACTGCACTCTGCCACCGTAAGAGACCACAGTGATTACAAAGAATTATTTTTGAAAGGTCCTGCGAAGATTTCATTCAAGCTCTTTGCCAAGGGATTTCTTTTCCCATCCTTCCTTGTCTCTTATCTTCATACTTTAACAAATGCCCTGCCACGGGCAGAGATGAGAAGCATGCTCATTTGTTTTCTAACGTTTGTGGCAGATTGATGGAAACTAGTATATTTTAAGTTACTTCTTTGTTTGCCTGGGAGGGCCTGAAAGCTGTGACAGGGGCATTAACCTTAGGCATGAGGAAGCGGCTCTTACTTCATGCTTTCTCAATTCAGAGCTTCTCTGTTCGGCAGGGAGAAAGCAAACCATGTATATTATTTGAAGCAATTCTGTGATTTATCCACCGGGTACTGACCTACAATCAAGTGAACTTTGCTTAAAACCTCTGAATGGATTTTTAACTGCTGCTGTGGGGCAAAGGGAGAGACATTCATGTAGCTTCATTCTCAGAAGCAAACGTGTCTAAAAAAAGTTTTCCCAAATACCCAGGAAAAATACCGAATCTTTAACCTCACATCGACTTGCTCTTCCTTTCAAAACTATAGGAAAATCTTAACTTCTTTCTTACCAAAACATAACCTACTCTAGAAATTCACCAAAACACAACAGTGTTCTTGGATTCTCTTTAATTTAAATTTATGTCACAGGATTATATGCTATTGGATTTTCATAAGTAAAGACAAATTCACCTTAAATTATACTCAAAGCTTGCTCAAATGAATTTTGGCAGAGAATTTAGATGTGAGATCTTTTAAGAAATTCACATATTATCTGGGGTTTGCTTGTCAGATTATATCGTTTTGCTAACAAAAAACCCATGAGTTTGTGTGATGGATGGAGTGGTGAATCAACTTTCTATCAGTAATTTTAATTTGTTACTGACAAATTAAAATTGTTTTTATTCCGTTTTGGTTTCCAAAGCAACGGATTAACATCTTGGGGGATTTGACTACTCCAATGCTAAAATTTCATATCACTTCATCTTCTCCATCTTTACCATAGAGAAATGAATCAAAAAGAATTTTAATTTCAACTTTAAAAAAAAAGTTGCAGCTTGAGAACGGAGACATCTTCAGATGTCCTCTTACAGGATTGAGTATCAGGGACACTGGAAGTGGCAGAGCGACTTCACAGCAGGACGTTTCTGGGCACTGTGTCAGGGGCTGTCAGTTTGGGAGATGCCATGTGGAGTGGAGCCTGGCAGGCAGAGGATAGAGAAGGAAATAGGCTGAACGATGGAAACTGACAAGCGTGTAATCCAGAATATGATTGCTCTCCCACACTGCCACAGGTAAATGTTAGGAACAGCTGAGTGACTGGCTAAAGTGGTGGGTAATTGAGATCTTAACAAGAGCAGAGAGTCGGTACATAGAAGGGATGCTTCATTTATAACAAGACCAGAAAAATTGTTCGTGTCTAGGCATTGGCCATAACTATAGAAATTGGAATGAGTTGGAAAATAATAATAAATAGCAAGTATTTACTGTTTTTCAATCTAACAACTTAATCTAATTGCTTTACAGGGAATCTGGTTCAAATTTCACAGCCAACTCATGGAGTAGTTCATGAACATTAATTTTTTTATATGGTGAAAGTAGAGTGAGAGAAATAATATGTTCTAATACCACAAAGATATTACAGTATATAGACAGAATCTGTAAACAAATAAGAAACATGTAAATAATAAAAATAATTATATATTTCTATGTATGTATATTTTTATTTATTTAGCAAAGGAAATGGGAAAATTTATGATATACATGATCCACATATTCATGTACATATTTTTACTATACATTGGAAATAATGGACTAGGTTATTTAGTTAAGGCATTTCCTAGCACAGTGTTGAAGACATGGCTTAACTTCTTTTAGTAAAATGTGAAAGCAGATGCATTAAAATAAAAATACCTTTTGGGCACCAGGAGCCAGAACTTGATTTGGCTATGGATTCTCAGCCTGTACAATTTACTCTGGGAACTGGGACAAGGTAGTGAAGGGATATACCTTCCACAGAGATTGTGTGTGTGACTCATGGGTTCAGAAAACCTTGTAGCTGGAGATGCTCAAATGTAGAAGTGGAGAAACAGAAATGAGATGAAATGCACGATTCCAGGGATGGTAAAAGTACGATAGGGCCTAGATCTATTTTCCTGATACAAAGGTTCTCTTCCGAGAGCTAAAGGGTGAATGACTCTAGAGGAGACTTGGAAGACCAAAAGTCTACCGTAGGACCAGAGGACACAGATCCAATGTTCTGGGAAACTGTACTAGCTAGAGAAGCCAGAGTCACTGACCAAGCCCAAAATAGATAGAAAACCAGACCTAAAATATGAACAGAAATATCACCCAAGGAGACATTCAGATGCAAATATAAACAGGGAGAGATGATCAAGATAATTATTCATCAAGCAACTGCAAATTAAAACCACCATGAGATAGGCCTGAAAACTTGTAAGGATGATAAAGATTACAAGAGGAGGATCACAACAATGTTGTTGAAATGTGGATTGTCCTGGACTCAAAATTTGTGACCAGGATCCCAGCTCTGTATGTTGAAACCTAATCCCTAATGCTATATATAGTATCTCTCCAGAAGGAGCCTTGAGAGGCAATTATTTCACAAAGGTGAGATTCTCATGAATTGATTTAGTTCTAAGTAGAAGTGACTACAGAGGGGTGTCTCCCCAATTCCACTATGTGCAAACACACAAAAAACTTCACAGCCCATAAAATTGTGAGGAATATTATTTTTGTTATTCATAGTATACCCTGGCTCTTTCATAAAGAATCTCAAATGGACTTTGATATTGATGAACTAGGAATTCTTCCATTGCTGATAGAATGCAAAATCTGACAACTACAGTGAACACGATTACTGTCAGAGTTATGGATAGTGTTTACCTTAGATCCAGTCCTTTCTTCTCCTAGGTAACCAAGAGAGAAAGATTAAGTCAGTACATACATTTTGCTTTATACGTGAATGTCCATGGTTGCTTTATTTATAATAGTACATTGAAAATGAGCCAGATCTCCCTCAAAGATTAATAAAGAGAATGTGATACATCCATTAAATGGAATATTGATCTGTGTTTTTAAATACATAATGGTATACAAGTTGTATTACTCTCAGAATAATTATATTGAATCAATGCCAAAAAGAATGTAAGTTATATGATTCTACTTATATAAAACTATTAGAAATGCTAACTATAGTCACAGAAGGAAATAAGTTGCCACCATCATGTGGTCATGATAAGCAAGGAGATTATATGTGCACAAGAATAAGGTTTTGATAGTGACTGATTTGTTGTCTCGGTGGTGGTAATGGCTGCTGGGTAGATGCATATATCAAAATATGTCATGTCAATTTCTATTATTTAGTATGTGTGAAAATTTCTCTACCAAGTATGCTTCAATAAAGTAGTAAGTCTAAATTCATAGGACTCATATGTTTTATCTCCTTACGTACTTTTCCAAAATAGCAGCTTCACACAGTAGCACAATGAATACTATATTGCTGCAAATACACATTGACACATGCTATCCTTCTAACTTTATTTCATTTCACTTAATATATTTCCATTATATTATTAAAAAAAAACCAAAATTAGTAAAGCAAATGCTTTGGGTGTTCAGAGAATCTATCATTTATTTTATAATTAATTAAGAAAAGTGAGGTATTTGTATTTAATAGAATTTTAGGTTTTCTAATTCGCCTTTATGTTTGTTAACACTGATTAAAAGTAAAACATTCACAGTGGAGGGCTAGAGAAGTGACCATCCAGGGAAGTGCTCACTTTGTGTGCACTTTATGAAATCGATCATCATTATTCGCATAACAAGCCAGGTGTGGTGGCCTTTGCAATCAGGTACAAAGGACACAGAGACCAAAGGATCCCTTGGCCTGGCTTATTAGCCAGTCTAAACTATTGAGTGAGCTTTAGACTAGTAAGAAACCTTGTCTCAAAGGAGGTGGGTACATTTCTAATGATGATACCTGAGGCTGTCCTCTGGCCTCTACTCCCTTTCACACATATGAATTGGGACATGCATGAACATGGTTATATACCTACACAATGTTAAAATAAAAAGCATACACAATAAGACAGATATTGGAGAATTATCTCTTGTTATTTGTGATAGATACTGCTAACAAACTGATGTTCATTTTATAATCTCTTCCTTTATATAATTTTGATTTGTTTGAATTTCTCGATGTTTATGAAGCTCTGTGTGAAGCCAAATGATTAGGTCTTGTGATAAAGTGATCATAGATGAAAATGATGTATCCCCATTTTAGAAGGTGGTCACAGATATCTCTCTGTGAAATCCTCCATGGTTCATCTTTTTCCTGCTCTGAGTTTGGATATAAAGTGCCTACAACATCCTCCAAGGTCATAAAAGGTTTTAAGTTGGCCCCAAATCTACCTCCTATATGAATTTCTGGAGGGTGTGAAAGGGCCAGCACTACAGATCCAAAGCTGCAAGATCTCCATGACACAGGACTGCTGATATCTGATATCTGAGAGGAGTCCCAATGAGGATCCATTAAGTATAGTGTAGCAGAAGTCAGAGCCTTGAACAAGACCAATGACACAGTGCGAAGAACATCTGCGAGTAAAGATGCGTGTACAAAAGTATAGACTGTGGGGCACACTGTGACAGACTACAGCTTTCACGATGAGATGTTTTCTATGCTTTGCTTTGTCTTAACTTTATTTTTATTCTCTTTTGGAGTTGCAAGGGAAGAAGGCAGACACAAAGGGGTGGGGAGATGAGTGAGATTGGGATACATGGTGTGAAAAGCATTAATAAAAAGTTAAAACAAACAAACAAACAAAAGATCATGTAGATAAAGATTAACCTTAGCTCATTACATATTACTATGTTACATTACTTTGTGGAAAGAAAGTACATCACTGAATTGGATTTGAATGAGAAAGAAAACATGACACTTTACTTCCTATAAACTAAAATAAATCCATTCCTCCATACAATGCATTTGATCATGTTATTTTATTGCAGCAATAAAAAAGTAACTAATATAAGCATATACTAAGATGTATATTAAATTTTAAATGAGAACATCATCTTTCAAAATAAATTTGGTTGGAATATATATATATACATATATATATACATATATGTATATGTATGTATATATGTTAGGTTTTATATTTCATATTCGTTTCTGCTATACTCTGACCCCTCTCATTTCTATAATATTGGAACATAGGAAGGAGGCATGGGCATTAGTGAGGAGGGTGAGAATGTTCTGAATATATTGGATTAGAAGCCAGGCTGACAGTAGAGGCAGTAGAAATCAATGACTTTAAAATTGCTTACAAAGATTGACTTAACAGAGTGGCACATTTGTTGATTTTATATGAATAAGCAGGTCGACATATGCTCAGAGATATTTAAATATTTATTTTCTACAATGTAATTTAAAGACATTTTTGCTTGTCTTTATTAAGCAGGCTACAATATATCTGATTTGTAATTGCCAGTGAGAATACTAATTTTCCACAACTTCTAAAATGTTTCTTGATTGTTTTGTCAAAGGACTGGATGGCATATTCCCGGGCCTACATACTCCACTTCTGTGTTCCTAGGGACTTGCTTATTTCCTATTTTCCACAGGGACGCACATTTTCAGTGTTGATTCCTTACGATTTGTAGCCTATTTTTCCTATCTGATACACTGTACAATACCAGCGCCTGCTTTCTGAGGCGATGAATCACCCTGAAAGGTTATCTGTCAGTCATACATGCCCCATGGTGACAAGGCCTGAACCACTTAGGCCTTTTAATTTCCTGATGACCAGACATGCATCACAGACAAACTTGAGATACACTCTGGGATTTCGGCAGAGAATTTCACTGTAAAAATCAATCTGGGCAATCAGCGGAGTAACCAGTATGTCAGCAAGAACTCAAGTTCCACACTTAGACTTGAGCTCTCTGCCATGTACTTGGGTGTAAATTGGAGGCAACTGCCTTTCTAGAGGCCCTCAGTCTCTCATCTATGACACTGTGGTAACTTGCAGAGAGATTATTAAACTTATATAGAGCTTAACAGGATTATCTTGTTAAATGGAAGCTGTGTTTCTTTTTATTAACAGACATCATTTTCTTTATTGCTTTTCATTTTTATTTTGTTTTTGAAATTATAATGTGATTACAGCATTTCTCCCGTCCTTCTCCCTCTCTAAACTCTCTCAGAGACCCCTTTATGCTCTTCTTTAAATCCATGCCCTCTTTTGTTCACATGCTATTGTTGCATGAATATATCTAAAGTAAGATGTATAGGTGAAAGACTTGAGTTTTCATTGGAGACTTCTTTTGGCCCTTTGCATACCGAGGATTTCTCCAGAATACACTTGTCTGGTGGCTGAGGGGCTTCCAAGAGGGATGCTATATGCAAGCTGAATCATCCGGAAAATCTAAGCTCATGATGGGAACTGAGTCAAAATTACCACTTAGTTGGTAGAATCTGGCTTAAGAATGCTGTTTATCTGATGTGCATAATTTAAAAACATGGGCTAGTAAGGTGACATAGCACATAAAGACACTTGCCTCTGACTCTGGTGACCTGAGTTCAATCCTTGAGGTACCCATGACAAAGAATATAATCAGCTTCCAAAGATTATCATCTGACCTGCATGTGAGGTGTGGAACACTCATACCCTTACATAGACAATAAATAAACATGAAACATTCTAGATTAATAAGAAAATTACTATGCTAACATTAGATTCAGTTTAAATACACTCATGTCAGGAACAAGTAAACTCCAGTCCAGAACCAAATCCTATCAAAGGAAAGAATTAAATATTCTTTTTGTCTGCCTGTCCCTTGGGCAGAGGTGTGATTGTTGCTGTATTCCACAATTAAAGCAACAAAGATGTGAACTTTGGAGCGTGTTACAGATGAAGACTGGAGGAAGACATTTTTAACACATAAAATGCCTATTCCTGGCATCACATTTCACTTAAATGTTTCTAGTACTTAAAAGTGTTCTCTCACAGCAATAAAGAGGTTGTGGTTATACCATTTCATTTATTTGGATGCATTTTTGTAGCGGATACATGTTCATGCTGCCTATTTGGAAGAAAATTCGTAAATAATTATTAAAGTGATGCTTTTGGATAAAAGAAATATACTTTATGAAAGTGTTCACACTTACTCATAAAATATTTATATACAAATATTCAATGTATAATCTTCACCAAGTAAGTAAACAGTTGAATATTTGTTGTGTACATTATACATACACAGATGATCTGGTAAAAGTCGTCACTGTATATCAACATTGTAGGATGCAATAGTAATCAAATACAGTTAGTTGCAAGCTTGCTAACATGATCCATTTTCCATGGTGTAGTACAATATATAAAGGAAGATGTTAAATATGAATATATTTATACATATAGTTCATGGCTTTTTTAATTTATGTATACATGAGTGTTTGTGTACATGTGCGTGTGCCCATGTGTGTATAGAAGTGCAGTAGAGAGTGTCAATTCTTCTGGGGCAGAAATGACACATAGGTGGTTCTCAGACACCCACTGTGAGTGCTAGGGTATGAACTCAGATCTTTATGATTGAGCAGCAAGTACTCTGAGTCATGTAGTTATCTCTTCAGTCCATGGATATAGTTTATATTGACTATACACTGGCTAAAAATACACAGATGAAACAACTATTGTAATTGTATATTTTCTTTTTATTTTACTTTTTTGGTTGAAAGATTTAAAATAAACTCACTCTCTCTCTCTCTCTCTCTCTCTCTCTCTCTCTCTCTCTCTCTCTGTGTGTGTGTGTGTGTGTGTGTGTGTGTCTGTGTAATGTTTCAAGTAGTCAAAAAGCAAAAGAGCAGAGGAAGTAGCTATTTCAAAGTACATTATTAACCTTTTATCTATTATCCCACATGTCCTTATAAGCGCCAAGTCAGATACAATGGGCTATCAGCATGGTTCAAAATATTTTGTTTCTATGACCTTATATCTGCTACCTTAGCTTGAATCTGGAGGTTTCATTCCTTGTCCTGGATTGAGTCTTTCCATTGCAAACTCGGTCTTCTCCTTAGTGTATTCTAACTAAATTCTAAAACTTCTCAACCAGGGATGATGTAATCTCAGTAGCAGGCAAAGGACGGGGATTGCAACTATGGGTCAGTTTGGGATACATGGAGAGTTCTAAGTCAGCCTAGGTTATATTTTAAGACACTTCATCAGAAAAGGGGGGGGCATTAAATACAATTGCTTACCAAAATTCTGTGTAATAGACCTCCAATTAGAAGTTTCTAGATTTCTTTGTACCCTTCTAAATGACTTTTTAAAAACATTCTTATGGTTCTTATCTTCTATTTATCTTCTTCATTCTCGAGCCCTATGATTTAAATTCCTCCAAAATATTTCTCTTTTGCCCTTGCCTTGTCCAAAGACCAGGATCTTCTGTTAAACCGTTTATTGGTATTATCTCTGGAATTTCAAACATACTTTGAAACCAAACCTTTGATATTTGTTCAAAATAGCCCTTTATCTTTCTTCTGTATAAGTGTCCATTGCACATCCATTCACAAAACCCTGGAATCCCAGCCAGCAATCACCTTTAACCTCCTTTTTGACTCTGAAACTCACTGGTGTTCAAATCCCATCTGTCCTATATCTGAAACATTTAGTCAGGCACTCCCTATGGCCAGCATCTCAGCCAGAGCATCAGTAGGTTCCCTGATCCTCAGATGCATCCATTTTAAACTCCTTTTGTGCTCACCAGTATTTTCCATTAACATCATCTGGTCCTTTAATAGTCATTACAGTGACAAACAAATTTCTTGTTAATTGTCCTCTTTATGTAGGATTAGGTGGACAGACAGAAACTACAGAGGGAAATGAATAAAAAATTGTTTCCCCAGATATCTGAGCATGTTCGTTTACCTTTGCCAATGCTTTAATCATCTACTGACTTATTTCTTAAAATTGTCCTCAAACTTTTCTTGGGAGATAGTTGTCGCTCTTGAAGTTTCTCGGCAAATGTTTTCTATTATACAATTCAGTATTTTAAACACAACACTAGGCAGGTAGTGTTTTCCAAATCCACCACAAAAGACACTATAGCCAGATCTCCTACCTCTATGTTGATAAAGCTCATGACTTCATCAGCATTCATAAAAATACCACCGGGCCCAGTTTCATTAGCAGTTGGCCTCAGCTCAGCCTCACACTTACTCTGGGCATCCTATTCACACTTCCTTCATACTTCAAATGAAATCTAGAAATCCCAAATTGGTTTAAAGCAGGTTTCTGGGGGATCAGCACACTTGAGATTCACTATTTAAGCTACAAATGAAGAAAAAAGCTAATTTTTGAGGAAGTCAGTTTCTACTCTTAAGGAGGAGCAAGAACAGCCATCTGTGAGACTATTTTTGCTGGTCAAATGCTTGTCTAAATGTAACCATACTCTCTCTGTGTTTTCCTTTGCTGATCCATGTCTTATTATGAGCTCTACAAAGACCCCCGGACATCTCATCTTCATAAACAACATCTAGATCACCTTACATTTCACTCACGATCTACCTTTCTATCCCATTCTCCAACATAATTCAATTGTTCTGTTTTCATTTTGGCAATATTATTGAGACTTTGATGATATAGTTTATATGGTGATTATTGCTCTTGACATCTATTTAGTTATTTGAATACAAGTCACATTTTTATAATTCATTATGTCCATCTTCTCCCTAAGGATAGCTTGATGCATAGTATATGCTTTAAAGTAAGTTAAGAAAAATAGCTTTCATTAGAACATGAGCTGTATTTAAATGAACTTTATCCAATCAAACATTGTCTTCTTTGTGTGTTTACTTTTCTTTTTTCTTTTTTTCTTTTGGTTTTTCAAAACAGAGTTTCTCTGTATAGCCCTGGCTGTCCTGGAATTCACTCTGTAGACTAGGTTGGCCTCGAACTCAGAAATCCACCTACCTCTGCCTCCTGAGTGCTGGGATTAAATGTGTGTGCCACCACTGCCCAGCAGACATTGTTTTCTTAACTAGTAAATCTTTTGAGCTCCTTCCTTCCTAATTATATGCTTAGCTATTTAAATTTTATCTGGTAAACCCAATTAAAATGATAGAAAAACGAAGAGGTTTTGAATTTTAAGTTTTGCTACATAGGCTTTTGCTTGAGTACTATAAAGTATGACACCAACCGTTTATTAAATCAGAATATAACAAGCATTTTTAAATTAAGGCTTTGATAGAATTTTCAGGTACTTCTTTCCTAAGTTCCTTTCATCATGAGAAAGTATTTTAATGAAGAGACACATTTCACAAAAGAAACACTAACCACATTTTCCAGGTCAGTTATAAAAAAAAATTACTTTCACATTTGCTGATATATAAGAAGTGTGTATGGGGGAGGGACCCAAAATATTTTGCTGCAATCTCATGACCTTTAAAAGACAGAACTCTACAAGCTTTGCGAAACCAGGGAAGTTGATTTCCTGATACAATCTAGTTTTATATTCTGATGCCACTCTGCAGTTCTAAAAGGTGAAACAAATGGGGGTCCAGCAGAAACTTCTGCATGAGTCTGTCTAAGCATTCCTATGCATCAGGGGCTATGAGGGAAATATATTTGTGATGTTTCTCCGTATAACATCCTCATATCCTTATTCAGTGCAGTAGAATCAGGAGTCAAGGTTGTTCCTCTGCAGGAGGTAGTATTGTTAGCATGGTTTTAGGTTTAACTTTATGATGGAAAAAGGACAAAATGAGAAAGAGATGTCCCAGACAATTGAAGATACAAGGTCACAAGCAAGTCTTGGTCAACTGTTTAGAAAGAAGCAGTACTTTTATTATTACAATTGTTGTTGTTGTTGTTACCAAGAGAGAAATAAGGCAGAAAAAATAAAGAATTTTCCTTGAGATTGGAAGAAATGTCATGATAAATAACTTGAGAAGCAGACAAAGCTGGAATGAATTTCTAAATTTTATAGAATAAAAGTAAATCACATCATCTCTAGAAAAATTCATCAGATGCATAATGCATAAAACCAGGCATCTAAACAAAGGTAGCTATGATCACTAAGTGCGAGAATTCATATTAAGTACATTTTATGATAATATTGTGCATAAAAAGTGCATTTTATGATAGTCTAGTCTAAAACTGTTGGTGCTAAAGTGTTTTAGAATGGACAACTTAAGTACCCTGTAGCTGAAATTGTTTATAGGAGATAGACTTAATCCCCTTGGCTTCTTCAGGTTTATCCAAGGAGGTTTATCCAATACCATCAAGGAAGCCAGGACTGAAGGAAGGTAGATAGATACTTCTGGATCTCATAAAATCACTCCTTTCACATGGAATGTGAGCAAAGAAACATGTGACTGTATCACATCCTTTGACCAGAAGAAATCATTTGGAAAGGCAACCTTGGAAAGGAGCCAGTGCTGAACTAGAAAAGGATGTCCTTGAGGCCATCATTAAGCCAGTAGCAAGCTTTCCTACAACATGGATTTTGGCAATGAGAGTCAATATAATTCTTCATTTTAAAGCTACTTGAAGTTGTTTTCAATTTGCTTCAGCTAGATAAATTGTATGCTAGTTTGTGAACTGATATCCCTAATGATTTCTCTGTTTGGTAACTATTTACCATAAGCCGCAGATAAGGGAATGTCATGTCTTCGAGCAGTCCTGATATTTGTGACACCTAACTTTCTTAAAACCTCATTTCTAAGTAATACTTCCTGACGGTGTCTGCAAAAACAAAGAACAAGATGACATTTCATCACATTTCCAATATAGCCTTGTCCCTCCACAGCTCGGTTATCATTTAGGCTGACAGGTTTTAAGTCCTCTCTAGACAAGACTATATTTTGAATTCCAAAGTTATACATTTAGCTGTCTCCTGAAAGATCTTTACCTGTGATTTCACAGCTTAAGTCTAGAGTATAAAATAAGGTATTATTTTTTTCCCCTCACAGCCTAATTTCTCTTTCCTTATCCCCCTCTTAGTCAGTGATATTGTTACTCAGTTCACATTATTCTATATAGTCTTCCTGATTCATCCTTGTCAGCCATCTTTAATAATGACCAAGTGCTGTTGATCATATCAGCCAATGTACCATTTGCCTTAGCAGTCGTTCCTGAATTTTTATGCTTCTATTGAAGGCATTTCATCATTTTGGATCTATCAGAACATGATACTAATTTTTCAGAATCTTCAGGATCCTTTCATTTAAAGTTTTCATATGCATGGTTATTACTCCTCAAACTGATTGTCATGCCATTTTCTGTAAGCATGGTCCTTGGTGAAAATTATTTAGAGGACTATAGGTTCTTAAACTCTCTCTCCTCACTGGTTAGCTTTATCAACATTCCCCCTGGCTTTTCCAACTCATGTTTCCAAACTAGAATTCTTGGCCAATAACTCTCCTAGCCATGGTTCCATTAGGCTACCTATAGGATGTAATTGCCTCCCTTCTCCAACTAGACACCGAAGTGTTCTTATGTATCTTGAGCATGCAACACCTAGCTATGTGGACACTCTCAAGTGTTAGTTTAGGCTTATGTATCATGCTGTTGAGTAAATAGACAATCTCAAAACTTGTTAGAAATGATAGCAAAATATATACTAAATTATAAGAGAGAAGAGAGAGAGAAAGAGAGAGAGAGAGAGAGAGAGAGAGAGAGAGAGAGAGAGAGAGAGAGAACTGAGTAGAACTGAGTAGTGTTCATCTACTGACCAAACAAATTGAGAAAGTAACCCTAAATTTGGCCCTCTAAATGCCAGTAAAACCAAGAATCCAGTCAACAAATGGGCCAATGGAATGAATACACAGCTTTCAAATGAGGAAGTACAAATAGCTGATAAACATACAAACAAAATCATTCAAAAACTTCTGCCATTAAAGAAATGTAAATTAAATTTTTAATTGAGATTTCATTTCACCTTACCCCAAGTGGTTATTAAGAGACCTAGTAGCAACAAACACTAGTGAGGATGGAGGGAAAAATCCATTCCACACAACTGAGGGGAACATAAGCTACTTAAACCAATATGGAAGTCAGTACAGGAATTACAAAACTAAAACCAAAACTGACACATGGCCCAGCTATGCAATTTCTGGGTACATCCTCCAGGACTCAAAATCAACATGCCACTGAAATACTTGCACATTTATGTTTATTGCAGCACTATTATAGCCAATTTCTGTAATCACCCTAAGTGCCCAGGAGTCTGCCATCGGAAGAATGAGGAGAGAGAATGTGGTATATATGACCAATGGCATTTTATACAGTTATAAAAACCAAAGTTGTGTCATTTGTTAACCATCCAAAAGAAACAAAACAAAACAAAAAATGGATGCAACTAAAGAAAATCATAGGAAGCAAATAAATCTGACTTAAAAATTCAAATTATCAAGACTGGAGAAATAGCTCAATAGTTAAGAGCATTTGAGACTGAGGTTGGCTCAAGCACCATGTTGTAACAAACAGCCAGCAAACAGCAACTCACAACTGCCTCTGATTCCATCCAGTTCCAGGGTATACAATAACATCTTCTGGTCTCCAAAAACACACAATACATGCATCAAACATATAAAGATACATAGAAAACAAAATAAATCTTTTTTTTCTTACAAAAGAAAGAATATCAAGTGCTGCATATTTTCGAGTATTTATACACTAGCAGAAGCAAATGATCTGGCAGAATGAAGGAGACTAGCAGGATGAGAAAGAGGAAAGCAGGGGGACACAGGAGAATGGTGGGGGGTACAATCCGAGAACATTGCATGTGTGTCTGAAGATGCCTTTACAGAACCAAGTTTTATGTAACATAATGATTGGCCAAAAATAAAAGTGAAAACAGAAAATTTGTCTTGACAAGACATTCTGAAAATAAATTTGCATTCTATAAACTCTGAAATCGTGACCGTAATTTATACATCTTTCTGTAAGAATATATTGACTGGTTTATTGTTGATAAATACTTTATAGAAAAATACAATTTAAAAAAGAACAAATAGTAAATGTATGGACCAAAAAGTAGGTAAATTAGTTTATTATTTTCTTTTTTAAAAATTATTTTATTGTACAGTTTTGGCTTCTTTTTCAAAAATCAAGTATCCATGGGTATGTGGATTTATTTCTGATTATTTGATTCAATTCCAACTTGTCTGTTTCTGTACCAATGTCACGCAGTTTGTTTGTTTGTTTTTTTATCACTATTGTTCTGTAATACAGCTTGACATCAGGGATGGTTATTCCTCCAGAAGTTCATTTATTGTTCAGGATTCCTTTGGCTCTCCTGGGTTTTTTGTCTTCCATACGAAGTTGAGAATTGCTCTTTCAATGTCTATAAAAAATTGTTATACTTTATATTATTTGTGGCTATTATGAAGGATATTGTTTTTTTAATTCCTTTCTCTGCCTTTTTATCCTTTGAATAAGGCTACTGATTTCTTTGCATTGATTTTATTTCTAGTCACTTTGCTGAAGTTGTCTATCAGCTGTAGGAGTTTTCTAGTAGAATTTTGGGGGTTGCTTATGTATACTATCACATCATCTGCAAATAGTTATACCTTGACTTCTTTCTTTGGATTTTGTATTCCCTTGATCGACTTTTGTTGTTTTATTGCTCTATCTAGACTCAAGTACTATACTAAATAGATAGGGAAGGAGTAGGTAGCCTTGTCTTATCCCTGATTTTAGTAGGGTTGTTTCATGTTCCTCTCCATTTAATCTGATGTTGGTTGGCTATTGGCTTGCTGTATATTAGTTTATTATGTTTAGGGATGAGCCATGAATCCCTGATCTCTCCAAGACTTTTAACCTGAAGTGGTGTTAGATTTCGTGGAGGACTTTTTCGGCATCTAATGAGATGATCATGTAGTTTTTTGTTGTTTTTCTTTCAATTTGTTTATATAGTGGATTACATTGATGGATTTTCATATATTGAACCATTCCTGCATCCCTGGAATTAAGCCTACTTTATCTTGGTGAATGATAGTTTTGATGTGTTCTTGGATTCTGATTGTAAGAATTTTATTGAACATTTTTTGCATTGAAGTTCATAAACAATATTGGTCTGAAGTTCTTTCTTTGTTGAGTCTTTGTGTGATTTAGGTAACTGTGGACTTATAGAATGAATTAGGTAGTGCTCCTTCTGTTTCAATTTTGTGGAATAGTATGAGGAGTATTGGTATTAGCTATTCTTTGAAACTCTGGTAGAATTCTGTACTAAAACCATCCTGGCCCTGGGCTTTGTTGTTGTTGTTGGGAGTCTTGACTGCTTCTGTTTCCTTAGGGGTTATGGGATTGATCTAACTGGATGTCTGCATGTAGAAGAAAGCAAATATATCCATATTTATCACCCTGTACAAAACTCAATTCCAAGTGCATCAAGGACCTCAACATAAAACTGGATATACTAAATCTCAAAGAAGACAAAGTGGGAAAAGCTTTGAAGGCATTGGTATAGGAGACAATTTCTTGACCAGAATACCAATGGCTCAGGCTCTAGATCAACAGTTGATAAATGGAACCTCATGAAATTGAAAAACTTCTGTAAGGCAAAGGACACTGTCAATAGCACAAAATGGCAGCCTACAGATTAGAAAAAGATCTTCATTAATATTTACATCTGATAAAGGGCTAATATCCAAAATTTATAAAGAACTTAAAAAGTTAGACTCCAACAAACCAAATAACCCAATTTTAAAAATGGGGTACAGAGCTAAACAGAAAATTCTCAACCGAGGAATTTCAAATGGCTAAGAAGCATTTAAGGAAATGTTCAACATTCTTAGTTGTCAGGGAAATGGAAATCAAAATGACTCTGAGATTCCATCTTATACCAATCAGAATGTCTAAGATCAAAAACTCCAGGGACAGCATATGCTAGCAAGGATGTGGAGAAATAGGAACACTCCTCCATTGCTGATGGGAGTGCAAACTTATACAATCACTTTGGTAATAAGTCTGGCTGTTTATTGGAAATAGTTCTACCTGAAGACCCAGCTATACAGTTCCTGGACATAAACTCAAAAGATGCTTTAGCATACCACAACAACAAGTGTTCTATTATATTCATAAAAGCTTTATTTGTAACAGCCAGAAACTAGAAATAACTCAGATATGCCTCAATGGATACAGAAAATGAGGTTCATTTACACAATGGAATACCATTTAGCTATTAAAAGCAAGGATACCATGAAGTTTGCAGGCAAATGGATGAAACTAGAAAATATCATGAGTGAGGTAACTTAGACCCTAAAGGACATGCATGTTATGTACTCACTGATAAGTGGATATTAGCCATAAAGTACAGAATACCCATGAACCATCCCCCTGCCTTAGACTCAAAGAAGTAAAATAAGAAGAAATGCCTATGTGAGGATGCTTGAATTACACTTAGAATGGGGAATAAAATAGTCATAGGAAACAGAAGGAGGTAGGGAAACATGTGGGTGAGAGGAGGGGGCAGGATCAGGTGTGGGGAGAATCAGCAGAGAGACCTAGAAGCACAGGAGAATAAATGGAAATCTGCAGGTGCGGGGCTTGGGGAGTAGGGGTATTCTTTAGGAAGCTCAGAGAACTAAGATTGGGGAGGCTCGAAGGAATCAAGGTGGGTTATTTTAGCCAAGATGGCTAACAGTGGGGACATGGAACTGAAAGAGGACACCTCCTGTAGCCAGACAAGACCCCTAATGGAGGAATAAGGATATTAAACCACCCACAAAACTTACAACACAAAAGAAATGTCTAAAAGAAATAGAGGGACAAAGATGGAGCAGAGACTGAAGAAATGGTCAACCAATAACCAGCCCAACTTGAAACCTATCCATTGGGCAAACACCAATCCCTAACATTATTAATGATACTTGTTATAATTACAAACAGAAGCCTAGAATAACTGTCCTCTGAGATGCTAAACCCAGTATCTGAATGAAACAGATGCAGATACCCATAGCCAAACATTGGACAGAGGTCAGTGACTCTTATGGGAAAGTTGGGGAAAGGATTGAAGGGCCTGAAGGGGAAAGGAACTCTACCAGAGGACCAACAGAGTCAACTAACCTGGTCTTCTGGGAGTTCCCAGAGATTGAGCCACCAGACAAAGTACATATATGGGCTTGGACAGGTCCCTGACACCTATGTAGAAGATGTGCAGCTCAGTCTTCATGTGGACTCCCTAGCACCTTGATCAGAGGGTCTTCCTAAAGCTGTAGCCTGACTGTGGTATTCGTCCCCAAGCAGGGCTGCCTTTTCTGGCCTCAGTAAGAGAGGATGTGCCTTGCCCTGGCAGACACTTGGTGTGCCAGGGTTTGGGGGTTAATTCTCTCAGAGGAGAAGAGGGGATGGAGAGGATCTCTGTGAAGAGGGACAGCATTTGATGTAAGTAAGTAAGTAAATAAATAAATATTTTAAGAACTTATTTTGTTTATCTGCCTGTCTGTGGGTGAGTGTGAGTCTAAGTACCAGATAAGTCCAGAAAGGGTGTTGGATTCCCTAAAGCTGGAGGTGTAGGTATGAGTTGCTCACTGTGGGTGCTGAGACTGGAACTCAGTCCCTCTGCAAGACCAAGACATACTCTTAACCACTGAGCATCTCAAGCATATAAATTGTGGATTCTAATGACTAATGAAATGTGTGAATATAACTATCACTGGATAATTTTTGCAAATTATAATTATGACAGCATACTTAGTCAAGTGATATTCATCTGTCACATTAAACAGCTTGGCTATTTTCCTGAAAATATCAACAGAAGGCATCTTCATTTCACATTTGAGGAAGGACAGCATCTTCAATAAATGGTGCTCGGAAACAAGATATGTATGAACCGAAAAATTAAACTATACTATCTCTCCTTGAAAAACTGTAGTAGAGGCCTAATACAGGTAAAAATGTGTTAGAGACCCAAGTCTAGCATTCAAATACATGAAACTACAAAAAAACTCAGGGCAAACATTGGAAGGTGTTTTGGAATGCGAGCAATGATTTTTTTTTTTTTTTGATTCTCTGCTGAAATCATAAGTAATTAACACAAAAGTAGACAAATGGGAGTTTATAAAAGGAAGAAGATCACCTGGCAGTGGAAAATCCCCCTGAGGAGATGATCTGGCAAACCATTGAATGGGATGCACTTTTGCAATGATCAAATACAAACTTCTAAAGGAAATAGTATCATTGTTTATTCTCCAAATATATTTCTTTGAAAAGATGTCAATTAATAATTTCTATGAGTTTACTTATGCAAATGTAATTACATCAGTCTCAGTAGGAAGATTTTGGTGACCGACACAAACACCCTGAATTCAGAGTTGATATGCTGATGACAGACAACATCAATCTAACTTCCTTGTTCTTTCACTCTAACAGCCATAGATATATACACATAGACTTACTACACACTTTGTCTGGAGATGCCTCTGGATCATATCCACATTATCATTTTTAAGCAAAGTTAATCAGCATATTTAGGAGGAACGATAGCTAACTATGCTTTTGGTGCTGACCTAGTCATGACATGAATCGTTGCTCTTATTTAACATTAGTAATGAGTTAGTTTAAGAATAATGTCACTTTAATAATTATAATAATACTCATTTTTGTAAAGATACATGTCAAATACTATCAAAAGTGATCAGTTATTTCTTTATGACTACAACTTTTATTTACATTAACAAATCTTGTAAAGAACGATGGTTTGTGGATAATGCCATCAAAGCATTTGATGTCATATTACAATCGGAGTGTTCAAAACACTTGGCTAATTTGTGGTAGCTGTGTGTGTAATACAGGAGCTGGTCCTTTAACCAAAGCTGATTGAGTTAAGAACTGAATGTTTGGAATAGTGATTCATAGCTGGCTTTCTCTATGTGTTTGAATTTACCATGGTAACAAGGAATTGCTTATGTAACTGTGTGTTATGTTGCTTTAAATTTTACTGATGAGATTAACGATGAAGTAAGTACAAAAATGGTAGAGTTAACGTCTCACTAGCTTTATTATTTTTTATGTATCCATGAAATCTCTACAACTTCCTCCCTGCCCATCACCATCAGAAAAGTATATGTTCTATCTCTTTAACTTCACATATCTCAGTCAAAGCATTAGTGTAGACATCATATTTAGTCATAATTTAATTCTAAAGTCCTCTGGGGGCCTAAAGTATTGAAACTACTACATGTTTATATTTACATGATAATAATAATTGTATTTTATTCTCACTGCAATTTGTTACTTTTCTTTGATGGTATTGTCATATATATATTATATATAAAAGCATACATATATTTGCTTTTATAAAATAGTAAGAAAAATACTTGTATGACCAGAAAGAAGGAAATGCATGTTTTGTTTTGCCCAAACTGTCACCAATAAAAAAGAGCAGAGATGGATTTCTATTGATTTACTCCTAGTTCACATTTTATGGTGTATTTTCTTTTTCTTCCAGGCACTCATAAAATGATCTGCCGACTTCAAATTTTTATCACTTTTGTGTTCCAAAACTTAATGGCTCTCTAATATCTATATTATTTTTCTCAAAATTTGACCTGATAAACAATACCTTACATAGTATCGCCAATTCTCTGTATTTTGTTTTTCAAGTCTAATGCTTTACTTATGACCAAAACTATTTATATGTATGTATGTATATATGTATATACATATACTTATCCAAGAAAGCTATCCTTGTCCTATAATATGGTCTCATCAGAAACCAATTTTAGAAAAGCAAACCAGAGACCCACAAACCAATTACAATAAACGTCTTGTAATTGGTCTTCAGCTTTAGGTTTTGTGCCGTAGGCATGAAGATTCATTGTCTAAAGTACAGCCAATAGTTTTGTCCACTTCCTAGTTGAATCATTTTTATGCCAAAACCCAAAAATACATACAGCCAACATCTGACTAACGTATAATGATATGAAAGAAACAAGGTAAGCACATTTATACACTTTAATGAAAAAATTCAAGTTACTATGAAATAGGTTAGGCAAGATTGGTACTAATGGGATGCTCTTGTGATTTTTCTCAATATATTGAACCCCACTTTCTTCCCAAGAACAAAAGAAATAAAGGAATAGCTCTGGCCGTTCTCTTTGCCTTCAGTAAACAAAATGGAACACCTGTTAAGGAAAGCAGTCAAGAGTTTCCCAGGTTACATCATTTCCAACCTAATTATCCAATGAACTGAAATGCCCTTTGCATTGGAGCAAAGTTCAGGCCTCAAATTTTGTAATTTGTTTATATTGAATCTAAACCTGGTAAGCACTAGAGTCACCTTGGAGACAGCTCTCTAGTCAGATTTCTGATGGGTTGTCTAGACTAATTGAGGGGGGAAGATCCACTGGAATTGTGAGAGGTGCCATTTCATGGAATGTCGGTCAAAGCTGCATGCATAAGAAGAAGTTAATTGAAAGTCAGCATTCATTGTTCTCTTCTTCTTTATTGAGGATGCAATGTGTCTAGTTAGTTATCTTATATGAGTGATGCATGACTTCCTCAACATGATGGACCACATCCTTCCAAGTTAAAGGAAAGTCAACCTCTCCTCTTTAAGTGGCTCCTGGTCAGCTATTTGGCCACAATAATGAGAAAGGTAACTACTCATGATATGAAACACACTCCATGCCTGCCCTGCACAGGATAAACCCAATGCTAGGAAACCTGCTAGAAGAACACTTATAGGCAGAGCTTCTTGAACTGCTAAACAGGACAGATAATTACTTCCATTACTTTGTCCTTAAGTGCAGAATGAAGAGCTCTGGGCAAGATTGCCCTCAAGGTAGAGCAGAGCATGACAGCCAACCAAAACCCTGTATCACAGAGGTCAATGTCAGGCCTGCAATAATAAGAACTAATAATGGATAGAATCTAAGGGACCCTGAATGCAGGCCAGAGCACATTAATATAGCTCTTGAGTGGTCCCAGCAAGAGACATGGGTGTTGTGGGACAGACTTGAGTTCCACATGCATCATTTCCAACCTTGGAGTGCAAGTCTACCTTCATCTTGAAATTGTACATTCCCCTGTGGCAGTGAAACTTGGGGAAGACTCCTGTTAGCATGGGTTTTGTGGCCTAAAGCCAATCTTCACTGCTTGTCCCCAAGTCAGCTGCTGTCATGGAAATGCTCACAAGTGCTCTCTGGAACTGCCCTAAGCTAAGCATATAACTGTAGCCCATGAGGAGTTATAAATTTTGGCCTGGATTGATACCAGTTCTACTCAGAAGACCAATGTGAGGAAAATTAAGCAAGACCTTGAATTCTTTGTCTTGTTATTTGCTGTTGAAGACTTGAGGACCTAAGCTCTGAAAGCATCAGTGCCTCCTGGGTACTGTAGTCACATAGACTGTGAAACTCTGATGCAGTCCACCTTTACAGCACATTAGGTGATCACAGACATGTTTCATCAAGATGGCCTCCAGAGAATGGGTACCATAAGACAGTAAACACCAGACTGGTCTGGTACTTAGCACTGGACTGGTGAAAACCATATTAGACGGGCCTTAATGGCCCCTCTTCTCAGGCCAGAATATGGATACAGAGAAAGGAACAACCTCACGGAATTAATTCAGCCCTGCTGTTTGAACTTCTATATCAGCTGTAATCACTTGTGGCTGGTACAACCGTCTTGGAGGGATGCAGCTTCATGGCAGTGGAGGGTTCCTAGGTTTCCCCCCAGGTTGTGTTGCTTTTAGTGGCATGCTCAGACCATGGCACAGCTTTTCCCAGTAGGGACATCAGATCCTGGCACTGATTCTTCTAATGTAATTCTGCTCAGAGACAAGGAGACTCCTAGCATGTGTGACCACAGACCAGTCACTAACTGTCAATCATGGATCTGCAACTGTCTCTGAGCCCAAGGAGAAGCACGAGGTGCAGATAACACTTACAAGAACACATTGACAACATGGTTGATGCAAGCCTGGTCTTAGAGTTCCCCCTAGTACTGGAAAACTAAAAGCATATCAACAGTAGATTCCTAAAAACTTGTAACTGAGTACTATCCAGCACCACAATAATGGCTATAAAACTTTCAAATGTAAAACAAAAGAACAGGAAAAACTTAGCAGTTTATTTAGACCTTCTACACAGACAGGCTTGAAAAAAAAAAGACATACCAGGAATACCAGAATAAATAGCCAAGTCTCCAGTGCCCAGATAATGCCCCACCAAGTAACAGAAATATTAAGGAAACCCTTGCCTCAGCTAATAGGCAAAATTAGGCATCAGAAGTTGCCTAGATAGTAACCAGCATGGGGGAACTCTTGGGACATTTACAACGGCTCTTTTGGCAACTTGATGAGCTTATAGAAAACAGGCATTTTGCCATCAGAGAGGAATTTTAACAAAGGGATTGAGACAGTTTTTAAATAAATCATATAAAGATTCTAAAGCTGAAAATTTTACTTGAAAAATTAAGAATGCACGACAGGGCATCAACACCAAGGCAAACACACTTAAAACCAACCTGCTTGGAAAAAACTAATTTGGAGAGACAGAAAGTAAAAACAACGAAGAAAAATGTAGAATACTTACAGGTTCTCTGAGATTTTATTAAAAATGCAAATGTTTTGCCTACTGGGGAACAGGAAAGACTCGAAGGATGCTGAAGGGGTAAAGTACTTCATAAAAAGTGGGAAAAGGGCTGGACATGGCACACACCTTTAATCGCAGCCCTGGCAGAGGTAGACAAATCTCTAAGTTCAAGGCCAGTCTGGTTTACAGAGAGTTCTAGGGCAGCCAGGGCTACACAGAGAAACTGTCTCAAAACAAAACAAAGCAAAACAAAACAAAAACAAAACAAAACAAAAGGAGAGCACAACATTCACAAACACCGAAAGGTAACAATGTCAAGATGCAAGGATATCTGAGTGCTTAGTCAAAACTAACCCTCTTAAGTCTGCACCAACTCATCTTATAATCTCAAAACTGAAAAAAATAAAGTCTATAAAAAAATACAATGCTATCCTTTACCTGATACCAGGCTTTTTCAGCAATAATTTCACAGGCCAGGACTTTTTGAACACCTGAAGGAAAAGAGTTAACCACTGAGAATGTTGAACCCAGCTAATCTGTCCTTTAGAAATGAAGAAATGAATTCCTATACATATAAAAGCTGAGAGACTATATCTCCATCAAACCTGTAATACAAGAAATCTCAAAATAAGTACTTCCAACTGAAGGAAAGAAATGTTCATGAGTAAGTAAAACATAAAACTTGCTTCTAAGAATAATTCTATAAGCACATTCAGACTGTTCTAATACTTGAGTGTAATGTATCAACATTATTATCTTTAATATCTGAACTAAAAAAGGAGGCCAACTGAAATAATAATCCAACTGTGGGAGAGAGGGCATGAAAGTGCAGTGTTTTCCTACCATTAAATGTATTCTGTCTTGTCTTTATATCATGCCACTATAACTTCAATGTCATTTATTTTAATACAAAGGTGTTCTGGTGAGCTTCACCTTGGCCAAAAGACAAAAATGTAGACAATTTTTTAATTATAGTGAGCAAAAATAGACAAACTAAAAAGAATGAGCAAGTAGTGAAATTAACCCTTTAGGCCGTTTAATCCTACAGGAAGACCGTGTTGTAAAGGACAGGAAGGACTGACACCAAACCCAAAAGAGGCTATCCAATATCAAGAGTAAGATTCAGCTTTTCTCACCTTCAATATAAAGTAATTCTTGGATTATAAAGATGTAGAGTGAGTGAATGGATTAAAACTAACAAGACCCAACTGTGTGTTGCTTGCAACAGAGCCATTCTACTTGTAAGATGAAGAGAGGCTTCACTGTGACAGAAACTTAAGAAGCAGAATAGTATGTTTCCTACAAATGGCAATTGGAAAACAAGAGCACAGTGGTCAGATAGACCGAATAAAATGGCCTTTAAGCAAAAGTGGATAAAAGATATAAGGAACGTCATTGCTAAGTAATAACATGGTCATTTATTTTCAGGAGGAATAGCCCTAATCAAATGAGTACCAGATACGAGGACAAAGACATAAAGTGAATATTAACAGACTTAAGGAGAGAATTAGATTCTGATTCAATAGTTGCGAACTGTACCACCTTATTTTCAGCAACAAGGCATCAACAGAAAAACCAACAAAGCAACAGCAGAGTTAAATTTCCCTGAGACCAAGTGTCGCTAATGGACATGTAGAGAACATGCAGCTTCCACGCACACGCTGCTGGCCTTTGTATCCGTTGCTGTAGTACAATAGCCTTACAGGAAGAAAGATGCTTTTCCATCTTACCATTCCATGTTATAATCCATCACTGTGGAGAAGTTACTTGCTGCCTGCTTGGTTGTGCTCAGTTCAATTAACTTAATTAAGATAATAGCTCATTGAGACTTTCCTCTAAAGTAATGCTAGGTTGTGCTAAGCTAACATAGCTAATTATCAGAGCCTTCAGTATACATTTTTTTTGCTTCAGTGATGTAACATTTTCCATGGTACTAGATGTTCTAAGTCACAGACAAGTCACACAAATATTAAGAATTGAAATCTTTTCACAGTTATTCTTTGAGCACAAGGCAATAAGAGCCAGAAAGTAATATCAAGATGTCCTAGTGTGCTTTCTGTGGCTGTGACAAAACACGGAACAAAACCAATTTAGGTGTTTATTTGGCTTATAGGTTGCAATCCATTTATTATCCACAGAAGCCAAGAGGAGAACTTGAGGCAGAAATTGAAGCAGAAACTTTGGAGAAATATTGCTTACTGGCTTTCTTTTAGAATCAGAATCACCTACCTTTCTTTATATAACCCAGGCCTAGTTAGAAATAAAAACAAATGACCCAAAGAAAATTATGTAATTATATTATAATCTCAAAAAAAAGAAAAAGAGAAAAGAAAAAATGCCCTATAGGTAATGCCAACAGGCCAGTCTGATAGAGGCAACTCTACAAATGCAAAGCCCTCTTCCCTGACACATCAAGTTAACAACAGAGTATCATGTAAGTTATACAAACTTTCTCTCTCTCTCTCTCTCTCTCTCTCTCTCTCTCTCTCTCTCTCTCTCTCTCTCTCTCTCGTGTGTGTGTGTATGTGTGTGTTATATTGATCACCAGATCAAGATAGAACTCAACTCAAGAAAGATAAGAAAATATGCCTCCAAACAAATGAAAATAAGGCCAAACATTTCAAAATATACGCGATACGAAAAAATAGCTGTAAGGGGGGGGGGCGGGCTAGCCAGTAATTCCCTCATCAAAAAGAAATGTTTCAAACTGCATATCACTACCTCTCTATGAACCAGAAAAACAATGGCAAACTCAAGCTATGCTAATGGGAGGAAAGAAGCAAGAATTAGAGTGGAAACGTGTGAAACAGAATCTACAAGCAGTATAAAAAATCAGCGAATGCAACAGGCTGTTCTTTGGCTAGATAAATAGTATACATAAACCATTAATTAAACCAAGATATATATATATATAGTGGAGTCAAACTCACAAATGAAAAAGGATAGATTTTAATTGATCACACAGAAATAGAAAATATATCTTTAAAGATTTGTATGAACAATTGCACATCAATATAGCTTATAACCTATAAGAAATAGATTTTTAGACACCTATACCTTAAATCATGGAGCAGTCTACTTGAGCAGACCAGGAACAAGCAATAAAATTGAATCAGTAAGAAAAATCTTCACATTAAATGCCAGGACCAGATGGCTTCATTGCTCAATTCTATCAAGCATAGAAAAATAATAATGTCAACTTTAAGGTTTTTAGGAAAAAATATTGGAAGATTTCTTCAAAATAGGTTCTCTAGGGCCAACATTATTATATCAAAGAGGAAGTCCAATATCCTTGTAAAACACAGATATAGAAACCATAAGAAAGTACTCAACATTGTATTAAAGTGACTTCTTACTATGGTCAAATGAGATTCGTCACAAGGCTACAAAGATGTTCAATATGTATAAATCAATAATCACAGTGCCCAACATTAAATAAATGAGAGAGACAGCCATATAACTATAATAATAGATGCCAGAGAAGCATTTGATAAGCTGAAAATCTAGGTAAAGTAGAAATGTTCAATTACCTAATAAAGACAACTAAAGGCTAACTTCATGCTGTGAAAAAGAAAACTGACTCCTTTATTGAAATCTATGCCATAAAATTATTAGAAATAATACAAGAATACAGTAAATATTCAGGATCTAGACCAATACAAATCGAGCCAGCTCCAAATGACATACACTGTCCAATCTTATATAAACTTTATTAGAATTGTCTTTGCCACAGTCTAGTGTAGGTAGGGAAATAAGGAGGATGTGATTGGTCAGTGGGTATGATGAGCAAGCTTAGAATGCTATTACAAGATCAGGGTATGCAAGAAAATATGGCTTACATTTCAAAAGGCAGAATAAAATATAGATATAGGCATTTGAGCAAATAAAGCATGTTTAATGGGCTTTAAACAATATGAGATCTATACATAATTGAAACATCATGCCTTATTAGTATATTTCTTTATGTTTCTTGTGTGAGTTAAAGATGAATTTAGAAATCTCTGTGTGTTTGTGTGTGTGTGTGTGTGTGTGTGTGTGTGTGTGTGTGTGTGTGTGTGTGTGTGTGATTTAAGACAGGGTTTCTCGGTGTAGTTCTGGGTATCCTGGAATAGCCTCGAACTCACAGAGATCCACCTGCTTCTGTCTGCCTTCTAAGAGCAAGGATTAAATTTAGAAAACTTCAAGAACAAAACAATTGAAGGTTTTATTAAAAAACACACAGAGTAAACAATATTAACAAAAACCCCAATGAAAAGTTGACTATTATCAACCAAATAGATTTAGAATCATGCTCGTGCTTTTTTATTCTTGGTACAGAATATCTGGCAGGTAACTGAAGAATAACATCTAAGAAATCATGAGAGAACTCAGGGAATACTGCAATCATTTCAATTCATTTCAACAAAATCACCCTGCGGTTTGCTGGAAAGGTTTACTGCTCTGTTTCTACTTGACACTCTACCTGCTAGCGTTGTCTCAGAAAGCCAGCTTCTACTTAACGGGAATTCTACTTCTGGAAGAAACAGAAGGATGTGTTTCTTTTGGTGCCATATTATAAATAAGTAAATCATGAGTTAATGTTGCCCATGGGTAACTGTCTGCTTAATGTACGGATGAACCTAACAATCTAGAACCATTTGAGATGAGGAAGCTTTCTGACAGAGTCTCTAATTCCTTTAGTCTTGGGAGTGGCCACTTTTCTGAGATGCTACGATCTATTTCATATATTGAGGGGAGAATGATTTAAATTTCTTCTGTACTCACCTTGTGCATGGTAATATCTGGTAAATAAGAGAACTGAATGTTGAACTGAATACCTGGCTCTGGCTTATGGTTTTTCTAACTGACTGGATCAGTAAAGAAATCCTGGATGTTTAAGCTATGAATTCCTTCAATGCTTCTACCTATCTGCTAAAAGAATTATTCCCAGAACAAAAGCTGATGGTTTTAACTCTGTTCACATGAAGGAAGAGAAAAAATAGACACATTTATTTAATTATCAAGAAAAAAACAACAGAAATAAAAGTAATTTAAAGGGAGAGTCATTTGGACTATTTAGTCACTTGAGGTGTTTAGAATACTTTTTAATGATGACTGAATTATTTATAAGCTGATAAATATATTGGCTTTCTGCATATGTAAAACAGAATGCTCTTATTACAAAATGATTTTAAGCAGCCCAGAATTGCTAAACCTAAAAATATTTATTTTAGCATATTAAAACTGAAAAATTCCATAAGAGTTCCCGAGTTTGATAAAGCACCAAGTAAGTCTATTTGATTTTTATGCATACATCCTTGTAAGTCTTAACTGGATTTGTGCCTCAGGGTTCTAGTCAAAGATCAATTAAAAACACGAACCATCTGATCTAAGGATGCCATCTGAGAAATAGTCTATTTGCAAATCCTGCATTAATATTTTCAGAACTGTGCTTATTACCACTATGGATTTATTTAGTCAAAATTTGTGCTCTCCCTGTAAAGAATTCAAATGGTCTTGGTAAGACAATTTCACATTAAAGTCATAACTGTTGTTTACAACAGCCATTGCATTTTTCACTACTTTGTTCGGTAGAGAGACTAGAGACATTAGGAATGGAAGTGACTTTAATCCCAGGCCCTTCTCTGGGACTTGAGGGGGTTCACTCCAGAAATAAACAATGTTTGTCACAGTTGATTTCCCTGTTGCTTCTTTAGGGAAATAGATGTGCCAACACACACACAAAAAAGCCACATGAATAGAGATAAATTACTCTACTGTCAGATGCACTTCTGACCTAAACAGGTATGTCAGCTGGAGCCTATCTCTCTTCTCCCACCTCTTCTCTGAGTTCTGACCTCCAGATGTTCTTGCTGATGTCTGAACCAGAAGAGCTTTTGTGCACTTTCGAGAGAATATTCAGAACTGAAAAATTCACTAAATTCATTTCCAGTCTGCTCACACCTAGAGTTACAAAATAGATGCTTCCTGAGTTAGACAGAGGGTAACAGAGAATAGCAAAGTAAAACTGGTATTCAAGATAACTACTTGCTAACTGTTTGCAAACTTAGATAGTAATATTAACATTCGATATTTGTTAAAATTATTTCCACAACATTAAAAAGTTAGTATTTTATGTGTATAGTGCTTGCCTGCATATGTATACCACATTCATTCCAGGTACCCACTGAGGCTCAAAAAAGATGTTGGATTCTCCTGGGACTGGAGCTTTAACATTTGATAACCAGATTTTATAACTCCTATACTATTCATTGTGACACTGGAATTATTAATTGCTAGTTGTATATCCATATTACTCCACAAGACTTCCGAGCTCCATCTAATGTTTGGCTCTTGGTCTCTGCATCTGTTTTGGTCAGCTACTGGATGGAGCCTCTCATCAGAATGTTATGCTAGGGATTATTTTATTTTTTGAGATAACTATTGCCTTCATATTATAAAGAGACTAAGTTTCCCCCTTTGATTTCCTTACAGACCATTCTGTTGAACGATGGACTCAAAGAAATTTATGTTAGCAGAATATGGAAAGTGGTTGAGAAGTCAAGAATCCATTTAACATGCTGTTTCAATATACAACCTTTGAAACAAACACAGGAACAATGGTGATCACAATGATTAACACTGACGTATAATGCTTTGACAATCAGGTCTTTTGACAATCAAGGAGAAATATGGGTAAAAAGGTGTGTTCATGACGAGCTTTGGGGTCTGATTTACAAAACTGTGACTTTCCAAATAAAAAAGGAGAGGCTGGCAGAAAGTGCTACAAACACAATTAGGTTATTTCATCAAACACTGGGCTTCTTTTCTATATATGGATTCTTTAAAATACTACACAAATGTGGACCAGTGGACCGCGCCACCAGACAGATGGACTGGTAAGGTAGTAGCAAGTTCAGAACCTCAATAAATCTCATAATTGAGAACAGCAAGAGTTCAAACCAGCTCCAGACCAGGTTCCTATCCTGGAACACTTGACCATGACACCTAAGAGGGCCATGACAGCAGGTCATGCACCATAGAACCTAGAGTTCTCCATGCTAATGCCATATGTAGATAGGTCCCAAATGTTTAGCAAATGAGCTTCCCTTCCTGGTCATCCCTTCCTGCAAAAGGTATTTAATTCTTGGTCTACCCTGAATAAGACATATGCATTCCTATCTGCCATGAATAAAGTAGTTTGGACAAGCAAGGACTGTCTCCTTCATCAAGGACCACCACGGGGGGTGGGGGGTGGTAGACCTTCATTATACAGAGTGATACCCAAGTCTCCTCTAGAAGGCCCCTCTTCCAGTCCCTCCATACTCTTGGCACTCACTCGGAGCTAAGCCAGACTCATCCCAGCCCTGGACTCATCTAAGGTTTCCAGGCCCCATTCTCAACTCCTCAAGGTTCCCAGCAGTGTCTGCGTACACAGGAGTTTCAGAGCCACAGTCTCTGTTCCAGCCTCCACTGTTTTAACCCACAGAAACATGGGCTGAGACCCCTATCCTGGACTGCCGCTTTCCTACCCTAAGCAGCCTATTGGTGGCCAGCACCCCAGTGGCAAGGCTGAAACACAGATGCGCACACAAAAACCTTAGCCTGGAATAGTTTTCTTTCTTCTCATACCTGAAGGTTACTGAGACACTGTGGACATGGCAGAATATAGAAGGAGTATGTGTCAGCATAAAGTACAGATATGTTCTGTAATATTTAGTGATACATGCAGATATAATTAGCATGTTCGGCTGAAGAACTCAATTTTCCTTGTTACTAATTTATTAAATCTAAATGTACATATCAAGATGTGACTTGTAGCTATTGCATGATGCTCACCACTGTGAGAAGCCACACCCCATCTTCTTTCACCCTCTCTCCTACATCCACTAACTTTGCTTTTTTTTCTCTCTTGCTTGATTTTTTATTCAGTAGCTGAAAATTTTATGGATCAATTTTCTCTATAGTTAGCAATGCTACCCACTGGGACAGGACTCACAATGAATCTATAATCAACCTATATAGATTTTTGCTTTTCTGACCATTTAAAATCTAGTTAGAGAGGGAAAAATCATACATTGATATATATATACACACACACACACACACACACAAAATGATGAAATAGCTAAATTTAAACTAAGAGAAAATGAGAAAATAAATACAGGTATAATATGTTGGTAGGGCTCAAACGCTGAGCAATAAGATGGACATTAAACTATTTCTTGAGAAAACAGATCCAGAGATATATTTTGAGTTAATTATAGATTACTTCTTGACGGGGTTAATCTTTATCCATTACACAGAGTCCTGAGCTGGTGTGAGAGCAGAGAGTAAAGGTGATGGCCACCAACTCTGACAACCTGAGTTCACTTCCCAGCCACAGAAGAACAACAACTCCTGTTAATTGTCCTCTGACCAGGTCTACATATGTCTCTTCCCTACTAGTAAGTCTCATATTATCTACAATGCATGTCTCACTCTTTACTCAGCGGCCAGAGATGCTTCAAGCTTTGGTCGAAATTGTATTTTTTGAGAATTTTATACATGACTACTGTATTTACACCATTTGCATCCTTTCTCTCTCCCCTTTAACTCCTCTGGTGTTCACCCTCACTTTCTCTCTATTTAATGACCTCTCTATAAAGTATTGGTACACACACACACACACACACACACACACACACACACACACAGACACACAGACACACACACTACTGAGTTCATTTCATGTTGCTCTATTGTTTAGGACTGACCACTTGGGACTAAATAACATATCAAAGCAGTTCTAAACCCATAGGGGGCAAACCTTTTGAGGACTGAACTACCCTTTCATAACAGTCATCAAAGAACATTAGAAAATACAAGATACTTATATTGCCATCCATAATAAAAGCAAAATTATTTTTATGAAGTGCCAAAGAAAATAACTTTATGGTTGGAGGTCACCAAACATAAGAAACCATATTAAAGGGTCACAGCCACCTATCAGGAGACTTAACTTCAGAAAAGACCAATTCTCTGTCTAGGTGGAGCTTAGTGAAATTTCCCCTATCCCTGTCTACTAGTGATTCCATTATGTAAGTCCTGTTTAGACCAGTATATTGGTGAGATTTCACGGATGTGCATCCTGTCATATCTAGTTGACACCTCACAGCAGGCAATCCCAGTCCCCTGGCTTTTACATGCTTTCTGCACTGCAGATATTTCAATCGGTACCAGGCACCCCATTGCTACTTATTTCTTCATCTTGACCGTTTGCAAACTTATATGGCTTTTATTTTTAAATGTACTTTCTAATTAAAATGGAAAGTTGAACATATTTCTAGAATATCATGTGATGTTTTGATACATGTATGTACTGTGTTTCACTAAAATTAGGCTAGGCAAATATAATTTCACAAATTTGACTTTTGTTCCTGCAAAAATATTGAAAAGCCATTATATGCATTTAATTTTTTGGAACACAGAGAACATTAGCATCATCTATCAGCAATCTATGATATAGCCATGCACCAGAACTTAATCCTTCTTGTTATTTACTGTTCACTGACCAAAACTTCTCCATGCCTTTCTGCCTCCTACTCTCCAACTTCTAAAAACCATATTTTCTCTCTCAGTGTGTACGAGATACATTTGTCTTCTATTTCCCATAATAGGTTCTATAGTTTTCTCTTTCTGTGCCTGTCTTACTCCACTTAACATAGTGACCCTTAGTTCTATCCAAACTGCCAACACTGATGGGATTTAAGCTTTTTATGATTGAAAAGTATATATTGTACACATTCACACACATATACATATACATAATATTTTCTTTATCTGCTCATTGATTAATGGACACATGCTTTTCTATTTCCTGATAATTTATGGATAATATAATAAACAAGGAAGTGAAATACTGATTTAAGTTCATTTGGATATACTCACAGTGGTGGAAAACAAACAGAGACACATGAAGGAGCAAAAGTATTTTCAAAACCGTGTAGCAACACTAATAACCAGGGAAATGCAAATCAAGATCACCACGAGATATCACCTACAACAGCTAGAATAGCTGTTACCAAACTCAAAACAAGAAATGCTAGCAAGGATGCAAAGAATATATCCATACATTGTTGGTAGAGTACAAACTACTACCCTTACCATAGGAATTATAACTGAGAATCTCCAAAGCAATAGGGATGGGAAGGAGAGATTCAAGAAGCCCCTCCCACCCTGAGGATTTGTTCTCAATTAATGGTTGCTAGGGAGAAGAGATGTGGGTACTGGCAAGGTGCCTACACTCCTGAAACAACCCTTCACCCATTGTTCTTTAAGTATGCCTAATTAAAATCATTGGGTCACAATAGAAAATAAATAGGTAATTGCCAGATACCCTAGTATTCCTAATACTTGATATACAATTTCTCAAAGTTAGGATAGAAACAAGACATAGTTAACAGTCTGTAGTACATTGTACACAGGGAGGGGCTTCTCCTCGTAAATCTTTAGCCCATTCACTCCCAAACCCCCAATGGACAGGTCTTCCATTTCTTTTGCCTAGATACTAATAATATAAAGATTCCCATTGGCAAAAGAAAGGAAGAAAGGGAGGGACAGAGAGAGAAAGGATATATTATAAATTTGCATTTAACATATGATTGGCCAAGGGAGACTCACTGAAATCACAAAGTTATAGTCAAGGACACAGCTGAATATAGAATATAGAGCCGGGCTCGGATACAACATGTCATCTACCTTAAAAGTCTAAAGAAAGAAAGGCATTCACAGGAGGAATGTCCTAACATCCACCGAAGGTCTCTTGTATTCTTCATATACATGCAATTTGAGCAACTGAAGTGCTACTTCTTGTTATATTGCTGCCCCTACCCCACCACCACCTCCAGTGAAACCTGATGTGTCCATGAACCAAAGCATCATACAAGGACTAAAAGATAATACTTTTTTTTGTTATCGGTCTATGCTTAGCCGCTAAATCAAAAGT
Organism: Uromys caudimaculatus; assembly: GCA_028551405.1. Lineage (NCBI taxonomy): Eukaryota > Metazoa > Chordata > Mammalia > Rodentia > Muridae > Uromys > Uromys caudimaculatus. Next base: position 74,748,279 of record CM052707.1, on the reverse strand, counting down.
AGGTTAAAGATAACACAAAGAGAAAGGACATTGGGTGAGCATAGCTCAGCAGGAAAACTGCATCTTGAAGAATCTAATACAGACAAGCCAAGGCATAGGATGCAGAAATAACCAGGGGTTCCCATGGCTGAACAGAGATAAGTACCTTTGACAGCAGGCGGCATAATATACAGGCATGTATGATACAGTGTTTGCAAATCGTTTTCCTTATGCTTGGATTATAGTTTAGACTTACTTAAAATTACTTTTTTTGTGAAGTGCATAAAATATATAAAGGAATAATTCATCACTCTACCCCTAAGGGAAATTATAGTTGAAAAATTGAGTCAAATGTGCAAGCCTTAATCATTAATGTGATAATTTAGGTGTTGCAGTAGAATTATAGACAGGATTCAGTAAAGGCAGAAGAGGGTGTTGATTACCTCAACACCTCTGGGTAGGGATGAGAGCCGGAGGGCTTCCCAGAGAACTTTAGTTGTTGATGGCTGAAAATGACTTTCCGATTGATCACGCAGAGAGAAAGAGTATTTTAGAAAGTGAGAACAAACGTCCCAAAGACATAGGGACTTTGCTGTCTCATCTAGGGGAATGTAGAGAAATTTCTCTGGCTGTAAGCTATGATCAGAGAGAAAAAAACATGAGCTTTGAAGTCAGACAAGCCTGATCTCATAGCGTTGACCTACCATGGCACAGCTAGGTGAATTTGAACAAGCTAATTAACTTATCTGGAGTCTCATTTGTTGAGAGAGGAGAATGATAATTATCTTGTAGGGCTTCTGTGAAAGCTACCAGGGAACAGCCTCTCTAATACTCTCTCATACAGGCAAAAGAAGATGTGTTTAAAGGGACAGGTGTGAACATCACTATCATTTTCCTTACCACCACCAGACAGAAGTGTGCTTCTGGAAGGTGCTGGGCCCCACCCTGTGTGGGTGAGGAAGATCTGAAGAGCTAACCAAAGGAAAAGCAAAACATACCATTAACTTCTGCTGGGGAGAGCAGTACAGACACCAACCACCGCCTCCAGGGCAACAACAGAATGATTTTATTTTATCATTTATTTTTTATTTATTTCTCTCTCGCACAGCACACCCTGCCTCGGTTTCCCTTTCTTCCGTTCCTCCCAGTTTTCTGACCAACACCCCTCCTCCCCAGATCCACTCCTCCTCTGGTTTCCCTTCAGAAAAAAAAAAGCAGGCCTTCCAGGGATATGAACTAAACATGGTATAACAAGATGTAATAAGTCCAGGTTCATATCAAGGCTAGATAAGGCAACCAGTAAGAGAAAAAGGGTCACAAGAGCAGAGGAATGGATAAAGAACATGTGATAGATTTTACACAACGAAGTATTACTCAGCTGTTAAAAATGACATCATAAAATTTGTAGGTGAATGAATAGAACTAGAAAAAAACATCCTGAGTGAGGTAACCCAGGTCCAGAAATACAAACATGATATATATTCACTTATAAGTGGCTATAAAGGAATGTGAAAGTAATGTGAAGACATTAAATGTAAAGGAATGATTTTAAACAAGTTCAGCTTGATGAGCCAATAAGATCTTTGTGTTCACTGCAGAAGCAATGGTGCGAGGCTGGCTACTTACAGGGCTTTGGAAAGCTTACTGATGGGCAGAGCTTGCTGAGCTGCATTGTGGGTCCCTCTCCTGTTACCTCTTTGCATGGTGACTCCTCCCCTCCACAACCAAGATTAGTGGGTTCAGACTTGCATGGGTCTTAGTGCTAGCAGTCACAGCTACGTTAATTTCAGGAGAGCAATGGCACGTCACCCTCAGAGGACAACAGCTCACAAGACAAACTCAGGTTCCTGTCTCAGGAAACGCCAGCTGACAACGTCAGAGAGGACAAAGAACCGAGGAGCGAGAAATGATGTGACAGAGGCAAAATATTCTCCGTCGTGCAAATCTCTGAGCGCAGAGCCGAGGCACTAAACATCCAGATAGAGAGGAGAGTATAATCATGCCTAATTTTTCCCTTTCTTCTTTTCCATGTGAGGCCTAAGTGGTTTGTAGAGGGTGTCGAATCCGAAAATCACAATTTAGGTTGCCGTGGTTACAGAGGCACAGAAGAAAATCCTGTGGTTTCTTCCAAGCTCCATTCTCAAAAATGGTAATTCTTGGATCAGCTTGTAGCTTAGAATATTACATTATAAATTCTGCTGGGGAAAATTTTCTTTTCAGTTATTTATTTTAGTAAATATAATATGTAGTGATATGTCTCAAATTTCACTCCTGCACTCCTCCAAGATATTTAAAATTCTGTACATAATAGGCAAGAATAAGTTAGAATCATAGTCTAAAAGATTTTCGATAAACACATGATGCTGCTTCCAGGCTTTGCTACACTTATTCTGAGTACATTATCACACTAATTCTGACATACACAGAGACTTACATAGATATATTTTTTCAAAGACGCTTAGATTTCATAGAGCAGTGATAGAAGCTGTATTGTAAAAGACTATGCATAAGTCCTTCAGACCCTTCTGTTAAGCTTTGAGTTTGATTTTTAGAAGCATTGACTTAATTTTATAGCCTTTTCTTGGTTACTATGTACTTACAGTCTGAGACACAATGGTTAAAACCGAACCTAACTACTACCAAATGACTTTGACTAGATCTAACTTCGTAATCATTTCTCTTAAAATATTTATAACCAAATAACAAGGCACACAATCAAGAAATTAGTAGAAATATGACAGAAAATAGTAGCCATTATCTTGATACTTCAGATGGATGCTTGGTTATTTTAATAACATTTCTCGTAATAGGAAGATATATAGAGATACATAATAGCCTCTGTTAATAGAATAGTTTACATTTCTGAAATGGCTCCTGTGTTCATTCATTCATTCAGTGGGTAAGTACTTAGAAATCATTTATTCACCATCAGATAAGACCATGCTCTATGCTTGGGGAAGTGAGTGAAACAGCAGAACAAAGGAACAGCTGTAGTCAACAGGAAATGATCATGGAAAGGGTGAGGAGAGCATTGATTTTAAAAGCGATGGTCAAGGCCTGGGAGGATGCCATATCTGGTCATCATGCTTGTTTGAGCCCCATAACCTGGCCCAATTAACAGAACCTGCATAGAGATGTGAAGAGAAACCTGACACCATAAACTTGTTTTCTGACCACCACACACTCACTGGGGCATGCACCCACTTCATATCATATACACTCAATAAAAATATATCAAAAGTTAACAGATGAATGAAACAGGAAAATGAAGCTGGGGAAGTCACGGGGTACAGTTGAGAAATGTGCTTTATGGCATTTGGTGGTTTTATGCTCTTAAACTCACATTCTCATAAAATTAATCACTAATATACAAAGATTTATACACCATAAATGCCTAACAATTTTATAGCTTCTAACTTAAAAATGTGCAGTCTTTGGCTGGAATTATTCATTGCATATTTATTTAGGTGTGAAATAAATACAAGAAAAGAATAACATTATGAGTGGAACCCATTCTCATTCTCATTTTAGATATCTGAAGTTATATTTTTTCTCTTCTGCAGCTATACATTGTTGTAGTATTTATCCAAAAGCTAATTAATTCAGTGTCTTCCTCCAACATCATTGAATTAGGCTACCCTGCTGGTGAGGAGTGTAGAATACCAAAAGGAAAGTGATTTGGAGATGGTTTAAATTCATACTTGTGAAAATTAATGACTATGTAAGGAGAAAAACATGCTTCCAGCAAAGAAGTGAACAGAGAGGTAATTAGAGTGCACTCAATAATACCAAACTAATATTTCATGACTCATGTTCATGTTCTCCCATTTGATAATCATTTCAAAGCTGGATAAAAGATGTTACAAATTAGTATCTTTTAAAAGTACATCAAACTGAAAAGAAACTATCAGTTAAAAAAAGATATACAAAATGTTCTCATAATAATTGTCATTCTTCATGATATAGAAAGGATTCCTTTAAGTTCATAAAAACATTTTCTATCACAGTGGATTTTGTACACAGCTGTTCTTTGCTGACAGACTCTGTGCATCAAAACATACAAAAATATATTCTTATTCTCTTCAGATATCATGGATCATGTATATATCAATGTATATATGGACATAAAAATATTTATTATTTGTGGCTGAAATAAAGTAATATGAACATAATGTTATGCGTTACTTCCGCTCCTGTTCCAATGGAACTATAGATATCCGCTGTTAAATTAATTTCTAACACTCCATACCAAAATTTGTCATTACTAAGTAGATAGAAACCATTGTTAAAAATTGTTTTTAATCCTAGTATTTTCTGAAATTAAATTATTGATATTTAAAAAAAAAAGAAATCTATCTTTAGCTATCTTTAGTTATCATCTGTACACAGATACTTTCAAATTTAAAAGAATGAGATTATATGTATAATTAATGCTATCACTTTCTTCATTCCCATATTCCCTCTCTTCCTTTCTGCTTCACTCAATCCCACTATCCATATGTAACCTCCAACAAGATTATAACTCAGAGCACATAGTAACTAAATCAACTGATTTTAGACTGGTGTCTTCTATTATCTTAAAGATATATCTATATCTATATCTATATCTATATCTATATCTATATCTATATCTATATCTATATCTATATCTATATCTATATCTATATCTATATCTATATCTATATCTATATCTATATCATCTATTCCATAATTTAGAAATATGCAAACTATACTTAAGATAATTGCCTTAGGTGTACATCATTTTTCACTCAGCAACAGCATCTGACATTCCACATCAGTCCTGTTCATCTGAGTCAATTTTCAATCATTCTTTGGAACATATATAAGATAAATAATTTGGTAAATTTTATTTGATCAAAATCTCATGATTACATCTTGTAGAATAAAAACATTTGAAGCCTTAAGGATATTGAGATACTGATTTAATAAATGCTTGCCTAGGTTCTAATGTTGTACAATAGATCTTTTGGTCTTATACTCCTGTGTAACTGAAAATTCCTATTTGTTAAAACTTCCTCTCAAAATATCCTTACTCCTATATAGGTAACTACTATAATAGATAACTACTATTCTCCTCTCTTCTTCCATATGATTTATTTTGGATTTGGTTCAACATGTTAGAATAATTACTTGTTGTGCCTGACCTAATATACTCTCCTTCAAATCAATCCACCTTACTAATAAAAGACACGATTTTCTTTCTTTATATATATTGACAATATGATGTATATATCTATATAGCAGTATGTATATATTAAATTTTCCTTGTTCATATATTAATTCATAGACAGGTACTAAGTCTGAGTCTCTATCTTGACTATCATATTCATATTGCAACAAGCATGGGACTATTGCTTTTTCAACACATTGATTTCATTTCCTTTTGATGCATACTCACTATTGGGGTTGCTGTATCATATTACCGTATTAGAAGTCCAATTATAACTTTTGTGGGACCTGTATACTGTTTTCCATAATGGCTGTACTAGTTTTACATTCCCACCAACAGCATACAAGTATTTTCTTTTCTTCACCCTCTTGCTAATACTAATCATCTTTGCTTTTAAATATATATAATGACCATTCTCACAAGCATTTGATAATACTGTGGTTTTAAGTTTTATTTGTTCTTTGGAAATTTCATACATGCCTACAATGTATCTTGATCATATTTCCTTCCATCCCTTCCCTCCAACCTTTCCCTGAACCACTCCCCACATATCTAACTCCATGCTCCATTTTTGTTTATTTCTTTCTTTGAATAACCCTTGAGGCCAGTCAGTGTTGTCCTTATAAGCATGGCTCTGGAGCTATATGTCAGTAGCCACTCCCTCCAAAATAGTGACTCTTCCTTTCTCCAGCAGCCATCAACCACCAATGGCTTCTCAGCTAGAACTGGAGCCACAAGAATACTTCATCAATCTAAGCTTAGAGGCCATTGAGTCAGAGACTACCTCTCCTTGGAAAAACCGAGGTATTTTCAATGCGGTTCTGGGTAGCTCTTACAACGCGGTTACTATGAAAGCTGATTTTATTCCTTTTGCTCACTTTTGGACCCTGTTTAGTTAAGACAGCAATACCAGGTTTTGGGGGAACACGACAAACAGGCTACAACGATACAGAAATATAGTTCTAAGATTAGAACTAGGCACTAGAAGAAGTGGGGAATGAAAGACCTGACCCCCTTATGAGGCAAGTTAGACCCCCTAGCACACTTGGAGCCAGAAACAGAAATAGGACTGAAATTGCATGCTTGGTCAAACTCCACCTGGCTGCATTCTTTCCCCTAAGAAACGGTTGACCTTGGCTTTGCCCCAGGGCCAGAGGCACAATGTTCCAGGAACTAGCTAACCACAAAAATGTTTGTGCAACTGCCTTGTGACTAACTTAGAACATTCTGTACTTCCCCATAACGCAAATTCTTTCTGTTCCCCACCCCTTGCTTTGTGTTTTTTTTCCTTTAAATACCCCTGACATTTACTGCTCAGGGTCGAACTCCTCTGTCCCTGTGTGGGTTATGAGCTCGGCCCCAGTGCACTGGTTCCCTGAATAAACCTCGTGCGTTTGCAGAAAAAAAAAAAAAAAAAAAAAAAAAAGAAAACTGATCCTTATCCCATCCACCCTTTTCTTCCTGGTTGGCAATGTGCTCATTCCATCTTGGGAGTATGTCTGTCCTCTTGACCTACAACACTGAGAACTTCAACAGAAATAACTGCAGGAGCCAGAGGGGTCAAGGATACCATAAGAACATGGCCCCCAGAAACCACTAAGCATGGTTCATAGCAAGGATTCCAAAGACTTAAGTAAAAAGATGGACCCTGTATGGGTCTAAGTTAGGATCTCTACATATACATTATGGTTGGTGTTCTTGTGGGAGTGCTAACAGTGGGAGTATGTGTGTCAGGGGGGTATCTCTGGCTCTTTTGCCTGTACTTGGGACTGTTTTTCTCCTGCTGGATTGCGTAATCCACCCTTGATAGTGAGGGTCTGTGCCTAGTCTTATTGTAACTTATGCTGTGTTTGGTTAATATCCCTGGGAGGCCTGCTGTTTATTTTGAAGGGAAACTGAGGAAGCGTGGATCTGGGAGAGAGAGGAGGTGAAGGAAGGTTGGGAAGAGTGGAGGGAGAGGAAACTGCAGTTGGGATGTAAGGTATGAGAGAGGAATCAAAGAAGGGGGGAGGGTAATGCCAGCCTTGTGCCCCAGTATCTCTGATACTGTAGATGAAATAACTTTCTTTCTTCACATATTTCACTACATCTGCAAAAAGAGTGCTAATACAGAGCATCAACCAAAGTTAGATACAAAATGCAAAAGGCAAAAGGCAAAAGGCAAAAAAAAAACCCTGAAGCCAAATGATACAAAGAGAAGTGAAGCATAGAGACTGGTGGTGCTTTGTGTGGAGACTGTGAAGACTCTAAACAGTAAGAGTGTGGAAGGACAACAGCTAGTAAAATAAAATCTTAGCCTGGAATATACCCTTCATAAACAGAGTTAAAGTAACCTGGTTTCTCCCACATAGACAAGTTGAGTGAATTCATTGTCAATCGAATTTTAGCTAGTGAGTAGTAAATTTTAATGACTTTTTTTTGCACAATAGAATGGTAAGTTAAGGGAGCTTAAATCTATACAAAGGAGGAAAAGAGCTGGGAATGGTAAATGTGCTCCTTAATATAAATGAAAGCTCAGGTAAACCAAAGAATATAATAACAACAAAAAATGAGGAAACGGAGTACATTCTCTTAAGATTTTACAATGCTTATGAACCACGTCATTTATTTACAAGGGTTTTAATAAATTACTTGAGTAGAGTTACCCCAAGATATTTTATATTATTTGTGGCTATTGTAAAGGGTGTTATTTTCCCTAATTTCTTCCTCAGCCTCCAGGAGATCCAGCTGTAAGGCATTTTCTCAATTACTGACCAAGGGAGGAAGGCCTGTTGTGGGTGGTGCCATCCCTGAGCTGGCAGTCCTGGCTTCTATAAGAAGGCAAGCTGAGCAAGTAAGGGGAAGTAATCCAGCCTCTGTGGCTCCTGCCTCCAAATTCCTCCTGCCCTGTGTGAATTCCTGCCCTGACTTTCTTTGGTGATGACCAGCAATGTGGACAGTGGGGTAAGCACGGTCAAAACTCCCCGAGTCCTGCCTCACTGAGTGACTGAGCCCTAAGGCGGAGTAGATGTGGGACCCAAAAACCCTACATCACTGGTTCAGAGGGAACAGATTCTTCAAGCTGGTTTCAGTGCGCAGTATCAGGAGACATGATGGAGTCATGAGGCAGAAGAAAGTGAGAAGAATGAGCTTTAAAGCAAAAGAATTTGCAGGAATTTTTTGTTTTGGTATTGGCCAAAATTCATTAAATTTCACTATTTAACCAATTAAAGGGAATATGTGGGGATTATTGATATTCATGATTAGTATTTTTATTTGTATTTCATAGGATTATGTGCATAAAAATCTCTACCCTGTAATAAATGCTAGCTTTCAAGATGCATCTCTTTTACATAATATTGTTTCTCTGTTTACTTTTGCTGGGGTCTGGATTCTATTGCTGTTACAAAAAACCAGGACCAAAAAAGCAAGTAGGGGAGGAAAGAGTTTATTTGGCTTACACTTCCATAGAACTGTTTATTATTCAAGGAAGCCAAAACAAGAACTTTAATAGGAGGCATCCTAGAAGCAGGAGCTGATATAGAGGCCATGGAGGGATGCTGCTTACTGGCTTGCTCCCCCTGCCTTGCTCAGCCTGCTTTCTTGCAGAACTCAGGGCCAGGACCCCAGGGACAGCACTGCCTAACATGGACTGGGTCCTTCTCCATTGATCACTGATTGAGTAATATCTCACAGCTGGATCTCATGGAGGCGTCTCCCCAAATGAGGCTCCATCCTCTCTGATGACTCTAGCTTGTATCAAGTTGACACAAAACCAGCCAGAACAGGGCTGAATGTGTGAGTACATGTGGAGGCTAGATGAATATATTGGGCAGCATTTTATCTCACTCAATGCAGGGTTCACTAATTAGGCTAGACTGGCTGGCCAGTGAGTTCCAGAGGTTGTATAATCTCTATGTCCCCAGTGCTAGGTTAGACACCTGGCTTTTGCACATCATTTCTAGGGATTTTATCTCAGGTCATCACATATGTATGACAGGCATTTTATGTTGTCTTCCTTATCATTCATACAAATGTATATACCTATATATGTGTGTGTTTGTGTGTGTATGAGAAAAATGAGGCAGATTATATATACATATATGTGAAACATTATATTATTATTATTATCATTATTGTTATTATGAGTGTGTGCCCCAATGAATGCAAGGTCACGGACCAACTTGTGGATGTCTGTTCTTTCCTTCTACCATCTGTGTGTCCCAAGACTTGAACTCATGACATCTTGAGATAAAACACCTCTACCTTCTGAGCCATATTGCCATCTTTTCCTGTCTTAAAAGTAAAAACTACCTCTTTGAAAAAACTTTTACACTGACATTTCCCTTAGCTATTGCTATTTACAATGAAAATATAAATCTCTGGAAAAAATATTTAATAGGAACTTACACACCTTTATTTTATATTTGGCCCCATTGAAATAAACGGATGTGTGTAAACTACAATAAATTCACAGGCATTTCAAATGCGACATCCAACTGTTGATCTTCTGTACAGAGTAGCTCTGAAGTCTCTCGTTGCTTGAAGTTTGAGGTAGGAGAATCCAACCGAGGTCCCTCTCTATGCCCTCCCCAGAGCTTTAACTACTTTGCATCATTTAGCTGATTTGGCTGAATTCTTTTTTCTGTAAGTTTTTCCTCACCAAATTAAAAGGAATACAAAACTCTGCCCTGTACTCATATTCCACCTGATTTCACTACATGATACATTCCTTTCCATTAGTATCTGAATTTATGTCTTGCTACCATGGCAACCAGCAGCTTTTAGTAAAATCTTTAATACCAAGTTTCATTTTCAATACATAAATCTGCATTGTGTGTAGGACTTTTACTTTTTCTCAGTTCATGCTTGGAATTTTCAGTAAAACCTAACCCATGCCTTTCAGCACAATACATATTTGCTTTCATTTTTAACTTCTCTTGAGTAATTATACATTTGTTTATAAAATATAGTTATGTTTTTGAACAAAGGACAAATTTCTTAACACTTTGTTTTGCTTCCTGAAAAGCGAATTTAATAACCAATTTTATTTCTAGGGAAAAAGATACTATTATGTTTTCTAGAAACTATGCAGCCAAGTACAGTGATTAGCTTTCTCCTTTACCTATGCTGATGTAAAACATATCATGTCTACCAATGTCCTTAAAACACTAATGAAATTAAACTGTTTTTTCTTTTGTAACTGAGAGTCAGTCATCCAACATGCTCTATGTTCCAGCTAATTGGATATGCTAAAGTTAGCATTTCAGTTGGAAGGAGTCCTTGTGTCCGATTATTGGCCTTACAAGTTAGGATTTCTTTTTCTTTTTCTTTCTTTCTTTCTTTCTTTCTTTCTTTCTTTCTTTCTTTCTTTCTTTCTTTCTTTCTTTCTTCCTTCCTTCCTTCCTTCCTTCCTTCCTTCCTTCCTTCCTTCCTTCCTTTCTTTCTTTCTTTCTTTCTTTCTTTCTTTCTTTCTTTCTTTCTTTCTTTCTCATAAGAAGCATAGGTGTTTATCTTCACATTTAGGGAGAATGAAACACACAGTTCTAGGATTTTATGAGCCCTCATATAAAACTCTCTTAAGCAACTGGCTTATATAGGCAGGTAAGATAATTGGAATTATGAAACCATAAACTTTCAAAGACAAAGGCAGGAACATAAAGAGATTGAGCCCAAGAGCCACCGAAATCGTAAACTGAGTGTGCATGCCAAATGCCTAACACAGTAGTAGACTGTGGGAGTTCCCAAGTTCCAATAGTCCTTGATCGTCCAGAGACTTTTAAATACAAAAGAGATACTGAATTATACCATTGTTTAATAAATAATTCTATAAATATTATATCAATAAAATTTAAAGAAATTCAGGTAAAGTGGTACCTAAAATCAAAGATTTTAAAAATCAAATTATCAGACATTCCACTTGGTTAAACGCTCTCTGGAAATTGCCAGGCATACAGTGTAATTGTCTCTGCATGGAGAATGCCTAGGAAGTGGGGGAGCGCTCAGCAAAACAGTGTGAGACATACCAAGCATTAATTCATGGACAATAAAGAAATAACTTAGTAATGGGAACAAATTGTCTAGCCATCGAGGAAACAGCCATGTTGGTTGTGGTTTGCTTCTTCCTTCATCTGTTTCTTGCAATGATCACTTAAAAGTCTGCCTACTCTCAGTTGTGAGCCTAGCCCGAGGACAATCTGTGAGGCTGAGCCATCTCTCTGCCTCATCCAGCCACATATGAGGATATGTGCCTGGTCTTATTATAACTTGTTATGCCATGTTTAGTTGATATCCCTGGGAGGCTTGTGTTTTCCTGGAGGGAAATGGAAGAGGAGTAGGTGTGGGGGAGAAGTTGATCAGGGAGGGAGCCTGGGAGGAAAGAAGGGAGAAGAAACTGTGGTCAGGATCTCATATCTGAGAAAAAATAATCAATGAATCAATGAATCAATAATTTCTTCCTAAGAAGCTTTTCTTTTATTACTATTTTAAATTCTTTTGATGTTAAAAAAATTTATGCACTTGGACAACATCTACATGAATGCCACACATGATTATATTATGATGGAAGGGGAGCCAAATTTGAAAATAGGATACATAAATAGGATGAGCACTTTAGCACAAATTTTCCATTTGAATTTCCACAAGTGCAAGATGACTGTTCCACATCAAAGCATGGATGCTCCCCACTTCTTCCTTCTCCTTTTGAATTGGGGGGACCTTTCCTGCATCTAGGGGACCATAGTCAAGCTGAGAGGACTCTTCAGTTGGGGTGAGGTGGAAGTGCTCATGTGTTCTCACTTATTTCAGAGTCTCCACAGTAGCCACATTAACTGTCTCTCTGTCTTCATCTGTTGCACTTACTCTCCTATCCTCTGGCAGGAAATCCTTTAACAAATATTTGTCATTCCACAGTGGTTACAAAGAGATGATTGTAATTTAATATTCTGGGAATGTACCATTATGAAGACTTATGTGTGCGTGTGTGTGTTTGTGTGTATTGGTGTGTGTGTGTGTATATGAATGTATGCATGTGTGTGTCTGTATATGTGTATGTGAGTATGGTATATGTTATATGTGTGTGTGTATGTGTGTGTGCATGTATGTATGTAGGTATATGTGTGTATATGTGTATATATGTGTATATATGTAAATAGATAGATAGAGATATATATTCATGTGTATGGATGTGTATTTGTGTGTATGTGTGGACTGATCCAGTCAGGTGTTCTTGAAGCTTGTGTTGTCCCTAGCCTTGCATTTCACTATTTCAGATTTTAATGAATTCCTGTTGATGGAAGAATGACCTAAAGATCACTCTAAGGATCAATAAAGCAAAAAGGTATCTGAAATTTACGAAGAAAAAACAAACCCTTGGTGTTGATCAATTACAATCACTGTGATCATTTCCTTTCTTCTGTTTTCATTTTTGTGGAAAAGTAATTATCGAACTCCTACTAGAAAGTGATATTTTCAGTAGAACACTTCTCATCAACTTCTGATTTGGAGGAGAGAAACAGAATGTACATATAAATAAATAGAGCATCATTATGAGTTTTAATAGTGGGTCTAACTTTCAAAGAAAAAGAACAGAAACTGAGAAAGGAAGTATTCTTAGACAGGGATTCAAAGAGGCTCAGATAAAAAAAGGAAAAGAGGAAGAAGCCAGAAAGAGAAGAGTGTAGGACAAGGCCAGGAAGAGTCAAGGCAGACCTCTACAGGCAGAGAAAAGTGTTCTAGATCATATGGTGTACTGGCTAGTTTTGTGTGTCAACTTGACACAAGCTGAAGTTATCACAGAGAAAGGAGTTTCAGTTGAGAAAATGCCTCCATGAGATCCAGAGGTAAGGCATTTTCTCAATTAGTGATCAAGGGCGGAGGGCCCCTTGTGGGTGGTACCATCTGTGGGCTGGCAGTCTTGGGGTCTATAAGAAAGCAGGCTGAGCAAGCCAGGAGAAGCAAGCAAGCCAGTAAAGAACATCCCTCCATGGCCTCTGCAACAGCTCCTGCTTTCTGACCTGCTTGAGTTCCAGTCCTGACTTCCTTTAGTGATGACAAGCACTGTGGAAGTGTAAGCTGAATAAATCCTTTCCTCACCAACTTGCATCTTGGTCATGATGTTTGTGCAGGAATAGAAACCCTGACTAAGACGCATGGGTTGTTTCATAGTGAAAAACCAGGCTAAGGTAACTCAGCAGCTTTCGGCCAAATACAAAGGAAGCTGTAGACACTGGGGAAAATATTTTTTTTTGAGTTTATTAATTACTTATTTACCACACTACTTAGTTTTGTACCAACAACACTGCTGCAGACTTCCTCCATAGTTGCTCCGTCCCTCAGTCAGAGAGAACTTCTTTAAGGATTGCCTTTTCTTTTCCTGTTTTTCTCTTGCAAGATGGGAAATTGAATCTAAGGCCTTGCAAGGACAGAACAGTAGATGGGAGTCTGGTGCTCAACCACTGAGCTATCCAGAGTCGTCTTTTTTAGTTTGTTTTAAATTCTCTCTCTCTCTCTCTCTCTCTCTCTCTCTCTCTCTCTCTCTCTCTCTCTGTGTGTGTGTGTGTGTGTGTAAATGTGCATGGATGATGGCATTTGGGTAGCACACTCAGTGCAGAAGTGGAGGCTAGTGGAAAGCACTGGGTCTCGTTCCTCATCTTCCACAGTGCTTGCGACATGGTCTCTCACTTGCTGCTGTATAAACTAGTTAAGCTGGCCCATGAGCCTCTGGGGTTACTTCTGTCTCTACCTCCCATCTTACCACAGGTACTGAATTACAGATGCCCACTAGTATTTCAGAGTCTACATGGCTTCTGGGAATCTGAACTCAGGTCCTTATTTTTGTATGGCAATCACTTCTAAGACATGATCGATCGCATCACGCATGGTGCTTGGTACACAAATATGTATGTAGATTACTGACCATATTTTCTTTTTCCACCTCTATTTTCCTAGATTTTTATCCACATCTGAGTCTTGACAAGAGTCCTTATTCCTCAGGTCACCTTTCTCATTTCTAAAAGTGCTACACCGAATTACAAATTATAATTTATATCCAATTTACTACATTTTCTGGATAGTGCACCTTTTAAGAATGATTATTATTAAATAGTATTTTCCACATTAAGTCTAAGTCCTCCTAACAATATTTATAATTAAGAAGGTGTTTCAGGCTGGGTGTGGTGGCACATGTCTGTCATCCCATGACTTTAAGAAGAGATGGAAGGACCACTGAAAACCTGAGGCCACCATAGTCTAGATCATGTGATCAATGCCAGCCAGGATCTCAGAACTGAGTCCAGCTCCAATTGAAACCAAACAAGGTGTTTAAAAATTCTTATGCTACCACAGATTCTTAGAGACTCCTTTATTGGATCAAATCACAATTAATTAGCTTTTCTGTACTGTTGTCCCAGACTGAAAAATAGAAAAGATATCTCCATAGTTTACTTGAAATGTCAGTAGGAATTCTAAGAGGAAAGGGCAGATGTAAGATGTCTTGTCAGGTTACAGGCCTAACTTAATTGTGGATATGCAATAGTTTTAAATGTAATTAAGAGACCAAGTAAAACAAGTTAGAACCAAAAATGAGCCTGGAGTGGGAATCGGGAAAATCTCATATTTTATTGCTATGACCAGTTCACATTTCCCATCGGCCAGGAAAGACATGAAATTCTTCAGTAATAAATAATGTTCCAAGAATCTCCTGAGAGGTCCCTCAATCTACAGTAATGAATAGTTCTGCTTTCGTTAAATGAAAGCCCATTGTTACATGACAAAATTGTGTGTGTGGTGGGAGATACACGTGCACACCCCAGTATGCCTGTGTAGATTTATAGGTATTCTGTTTCAAGTCTTCCCTGAGTCCTTTACATAATAGAGAAAGAATAAAAACATAATTTCATCCCACTAGACCACTCAGAGGACTCAGTACAGATATTCCCTCTTCTAAAAAAGCCAGTATGCATTGAGACTTTGATTTGAACCATGTGTTTGACCCCTTTAGAGAACAACACACACCCTCTGGCTTCTCCTCATGTAATCTGTGCTTGGCTTGTGTCTGGCAGCTTTCTTGGGCAGGTCTAACCCACTCAGAATTGGATTCATCACATTGTTTTGTAATGCTATGGCTGAAGGCTTGCCTTTAGAATCTCAATTGAATTTTTACAATCAGACATTAGAAAAAGAAGCAAATGCTGTCTCTTGGTCATAGCACAGATCATTCTACACACATGCATTTAGACCTGTGCCTTCAATGTTAAGAAAGATTTTTCCTCTCACAACACAGTGGACTGATTAAAAATTATTTTATGCAGAAGTTTGCTCGATTGAAAGGGATTACACAGTAG
The DNA here is from genome assembly GCA_028551405.1 of Uromys caudimaculatus. Taxonomy (NCBI): domain Eukaryota; kingdom Metazoa; phylum Chordata; class Mammalia; order Rodentia; family Muridae; genus Uromys; species Uromys caudimaculatus. The sequence continues at coordinate 74,732,787 of CM052707.1, read as the reverse complement.
GAATCTAAAAATGTATCTTCTGATCAGCCACTTGATAAAACAGTTAACGTGGGGGATATGAATCCACTAAATATTTACTTTTGTTACTTTTGATTTTGATAGAGAAGTAGAAGTTTATTTTAATTTTTATTCTTATTCTGAAGAGAGAAAACACCACCTTTTTAATTTTTTTTTGGAAATTGCAGTTTATCCAGACAGGTGGGATGAGGTATGAGGCAGAAGACAATTTGTCTTCTGAAGACAGTTGCAAAGAAAAGCAGTACAAACTGTGTAGGGTGGAAATTTAGAATTAGGAAAAACCAGAGCGCAGGGATTTTTCAAAATGAGAAGAGTGTATCTCTTCACTATGTGTGTGATGACTGTTTTCTGTGAGAGCTCTGACTAGACTATTAAGACCAACCACAGGTGCCATCAAACTGCACAGAACTGATAGTGAATTGAACTGTGGAGGTTTTTGTTACGGCTGCAGAAGCTCGTTTACATTGTGACAACTGAAAGCTGGCGATAATCCAAATCAATAATTAACAGCTCCAATGAACTTCATGCCTCCTGACACTTGGCTACAGTTTCCCCTGAGAGGGAAGAGAATCAAGGAGCTCACTTTCAATCTGGACCCTATAGGACTTTCAGGCTGTGTGTAAGTGTATGTAGAATCACTACACAAACGAGGAACGATCTACTTCTGAGAAGAATAAGCCAATCATATACGATTGTCCTGTGGCTCATTTCCTGTTGCAGTGAGAAATACTCTGACCAAAACAGCTTAAGGGACAAAGGATTTATTCCGGCTCACACATGGTTCAGAGACACAGTTCATCATGGTGGAGAAATAAAAGGCAAGAGCCGCTGATCACATGGAATTCACAATCTAGAAACAGAGTCACAGAATCCGTGGTGAAGCTCAGCTTCCTTCCCCCCTTTAACATTTTGGATTCCAACCAAAGAAAGGTGCCAAGCACAGTGGGTGGGGCTTCCTGTACTCCTTAATGAAACTGAGATAATCCACTTATATGCATGCTCAAAGTCCCAACTCACAGGTGAGTCTAGATTTGTTGTGGATTTGGTCTAATGCTTGTATTATGTTAATTGGTCCCCAAAATTACATGGGAATCTGAACATCTGCATGTAAGATGCTGAGGGTTTCTGCCCCCGATTGGTTTTGACTGGTAAGTAAAGTTGCCGGCAGCTAATGGCTGGGCAGAGAGAAAGTGGCGGAGGTTTTTAGGATTCCCAGGCAAAAGACTGAGGGAGGAGAAAGGAGATAGCCACCAGTGGCAGGAAAAGGAGTAGCTGCCATGCCTGAGAAGTACAGAGCAGAAAGACAACCAACATGTAAGAGCCAGGGATTGTGGTCCAGGGCAGCCAAGATGAAATGTAGATTTTAGTAATAACTCAGGAATCTCAGAGGGGAGAGTGTGTTAGCTGTTTGGAGGTTTGGAAGTGGCCCAGCTATTGAGCTGCTAAAGGCATATTAAATTATAAGACTGTGTGTATGTGTCTTTCCTTCAGAAACCCAGAACATTGGGGTGGGTAGCGAGGAAGGCGCCCGGCCACTGCCAGCGTGATTTGAGTAGATTTAATTGGCTACTGCAACATAGATTCTGTCAAGCTGAAAATTAGCACTCATCCCAGATGCATTCGAAGCTGTTCCTTGTTCTCTGTTCTTTACTTTTGCCTCCTCTCTCACAAAATCATCTTCTTCGGGTAACAGTGAATCAGCTCTAGAAGTGCAAAGTCGAGTTGGAGGTTCCCAGAAGGGACGAGGAGCAGACCCATATTTGGTGATGAAGGTCCTATGGAGCTTACAGACTCCTTCCCATTGTCTCCCCAAATTCTTCTCTTTTCCTTGTAGAAAGCTTTTGGAACATACACACACACACACACCCAAAACCCTCTGATAATACAGATTAGCGAATAGGGGGAAAAAAGAACCAAAGAACCAATAAAACATGGTCTCTATCGTCCTCACTTTGGATTTAATTTTTTACAGGGATTCATTGATGCACTTTCATGTATGACGGACATGTATAAGTCATTGCTCATGAGCGGAGTTCAGAGGGACTACTTGTTTGAGTTGGTTCTCTCCCTCCACCTTCTAGGTTCTGCGATGACACTCAGGTCGGCAGTCTTGGCATCAATACCATCTCTCTGGCCCACCCAATCCTATCTTTAAATAAATCTATCTTTCCCCCCATTGATTTCTGTCTCTGAGATTTTTCACTGAGCAGTGAATAGTCTAAGACTCAGATGTATTGAGGAGCTGCTTATGCTTTTATGAAAAAAATGCTACTAACTTGACTTAGTATCACATTAAAACAAACAAGGTTTGGTACAAGGACTTATAGGGGGAATATAGGGAGAATTTAAAAGAACACAAGGCAGGTGTGGTTGTTTTTAATTGTATACATGTGTGAGATTCTTAAGAATAAATAATAAATAAGCAATTAAGCAAATGAGCTAATGTGTGCAGTGAATACCTGATCTGTGGTACATGCAGTGCCAAGATTAAAGAATTGGACTCACCCCCTCTGAGAGGCTCTACCCAGCAGCTGACTGAGACCAATGCCGATACAGCTAAGCATTGGAAATGGGTCAGGGACCCCAATGGAAGAGTTAGGGGAAGGATTGAAGGAACTGAAGGGAATGGTAACCCTCCAGAAAGACCAACAGTGTCAACTAACCTGGACCCCTGGGAACTCCCAGAGACTGAGCCACCAATCAAAGAGCATTCTGGTACATATGTAGCAGAGGGCTGCCTTGTCTGGCCTCAGTGAGAGATGACACACCTAATCCTGCAGAGACTTGATGCCCTTGGTGGGGTGGGGGGGTGATACAGGGTGGTAAAGCTGCCCTCTCAGAGGCAAAGGGGAGGGAAGATAGGGGGAGGAACTCTCTGAGGGGGGGACCGAAATAGCAGCATGTGGGATGTAAATTGATTAATTAATTTTTAAAAAGAGTTGGGCTCACAATAGAACTAATGACCGGATGATCTGAGTGGATTCATCTTGAGGGTTCAGACATTAACAGAAGTACTCTTAGAGAAAAACAGGGCTATTTTCAAAGCTCTGTAAATTAGAATCAGACCTGACAGGCAGCTGACCTAGGGTTCTGATTGTCTCCTCCTGCTTCTCCTTCTACAAGCATAGGCTTCCCCACTTTGCCTCCTGTCTTAATCTTGCATGCTTTTTCCATAACCTCTTAATTTAGCTGTTATAAAACATGTCTTTTATTTATTCACTCACTTACCAGAGATTTTTTTCTTTTAAACACACTCAATGGATTGGAAGTATTTTTGTATTAGAGGATGTTATTGAACAACCAGATATGTATTCAACCTGGCAGATGCATTTATCCAATCTATTGCATCAAGGATGAAAGACTTCCCTAAACAGAGCATCGTGGAAACGTTAGAGAGTTTCTAAGCTCAACTGAATGTTGTTTGGGAAGTATGGGAGGACATGAAGGATTGGTAAATGCAATTAGGCCATCTGTGTTTGTAAATTGATACAAGTTAAGCTTGCTCTATCTGACAGATACTACAGAATAAGGGTACTATCTTGATAGTTATATTTCAAAGAATGGCTCTCAATTCACTGTCAATGTTCTCCACCTGTAATTACAATGCTCAGGTCAGATTTCCCTTAGGGAACTCCACGACTAACTGCTTCATATATTCATGTGTAGGCTTACCATGAGAGGTAAACATCAATCAAGTAAATTGTCAGGAGAAACATGGACGGACACATACATACATACATACATACATTTTTTTTTTTGCAGTAAATATTTAAAAAGGGAGCCAGCATGTTCCCGCAGTAGTGCAGGCAGACCTCAGAGCTCCTGCCTGGTGGTCTCAGTTCAGCCACGTCTTTGTGCTGGAGCTAAGTCCCTTGGTGTATCTCTGCCTCCAGGCCCACACAATAACTGCTCACCCCATGGTCAGCCATCTCAATACCCAATTACCCAGTAGAATTAAAACTCTTTTTTTTTTTTTTTTTTTTTTTTTTTTTGGTTTTTCGAGACAGGGTTCCTCTGTGTAGCCCTGGCTGTCCTGGAACTCACTCTGTAGACCAGGCTGGCCTTGAACTCAGAAATCCACCTGCCTCTGCCTCCTGAGTGCTGGGATTAAAGGCGTGCGCCACAACTGCCCGGTAGACGAATTAAAATTCTTAAGCATATAGTTAACCAATCAGATTTATATATCAATAAAATCACAATTTACAAGATGCCAATACAATAATTTCAGAGTCAATTGATGATGATAAAAGCTGCCCACCTAGATTAGACAAATTATCCCAATATTGCAACCTTTAATGATATCATGACTGTTAGTGGTGCTACACCAGTTGACGTCCATTGCCATCTTCCTTCGTCCTCTACCCAGAGTTGCTGTCTCTGCAACTCTTACCTCCACCTCCCTGTTCCCTATCCAATCACAGGGCTCCTATTGTCCTAATGTAATTGGACAGGGAAAATCCTGCAACATATATCAAGAAACTTTTGTAAACTCGTAGAATTAACTTTTATAAACTCATAAAATTGTATAGGTTTAAATCTAGTTATTTATATAGTAAACTAGGAATTCTCTCATCAATGGAATAAACCCTCAAAGACATTTAAACTTTAATTTTACTAGAGAAAAATTCATTGTGTATATAATTTATCAAGTATATGCAATCACATGCTATTGTACATGTTGTGGCAGTGTTGTGAATGTTTGTGAATTGCTGGATTTAACATTTCAAAAAGACACGTTTTGCCTGCAGATTCTTACATTTCACTTGCAGAATGCTTTCTGAGGTATGTTATGAATTCTCCATTTTATGGATGAGAAATAAGAAGCGTGCACAATGGGTATGAAACCCACTGAAGATAACAACGGATAAAGATAGAATTTCCTTTCTGACATAGATTGTGGATATATCACCTCCCCAAAGTCCAAATAGCTAACTATAACAAAAGCACACAAATAGAAAGAAAAGAAAATTTAAAATATCAAGGCCAAGAAGAAGCCCAGTTTATGACTGTAAGCTTCCTTGAGGGATTGGCAAATCACAATAAGCATTTTAAGACTCAAGGGCAAATCCCTGTATTTTGGCATCAGAAGTGTGTGTGTGTGTGTGTGTGTGTGTGTGTGTGTGTGCATGCACACGCGCGAGCTTTGCAAGAGCCATTCCCAGGTTGTTACATGAAGTACAAGAGACAGAGACAGTATAATTTTTTTCTAGAGCAGGTGCAAGGAGACCTGGACAGACCAGAGCCACAGCAGGGTGCAAACAGGCAGCAAGACATAGTGAGCCTGAATGAAGGACAAGCTGCCTTGAAGGTTCCTGGAAAACCCAACTATTTTCAAGATTCTACATTTAACTGCTTAGATCTCTATAAAGTGTATAAAGTTGGGAGATTGTAAATGAGACTCAATATTGTCTCAAACTACCTTTATTAACCATTTGTCACCAATTTCTGTGTTTTCCATAATATCTTTTAGATTACCATGAAAAACGTTGAAAATGTATTAATGGGATAGTAGTTGCTACAAATCCCCAAACTAATATTATAAAATATCATTTGAAGGCTGTAGGGGGTATTTATCCATTCAATTGTAACCCATCTAACTGATGTGTTTAACAATATATTCAGTGATGCATGGATTAATTACTTTATCATGATCCATGACTATCAAATTACATGTAGCTTTTACCACAGTAGAACATGATATTCATGGATACCTGGACCCATGTCTCTAGGTTCACTCAATTTTGGCACTTAATAAGAATTCTCATATTCCCTTTGAAGCAAAAGATATGTCTCAAAGTGTGATCTATAGGCTCCCGAGTTTCCTAGAACTGTTTGAAAAATGTCAAAATGAGTTTTATAATGTTAAGGCATATTCACCAGACATTCTCTTGAAAATAAATAAAATGAACTTGTCACCGTAATGTAAACAACTGACAGCATTTAGTGCCAGTGGTAAGACTCAAGCTTTCAAAAGAAAATTAGAATTTGGGGTAAATTTGTATCACCTTCTGTGAGTTTGACAGCTTCTTGAGATTTAGAACCTTTCCAGTGAGATTTGAAATGATATCAATGAATGTGATCCTTTTATATTACATAATAAGACATATCTACATTTGAAATATCTTCATGCTTCAGTGAACCAATACATTTCATATAACCAGAACATGGCAGTACAAAATCATACAAGAGTAAAAGCTGCTTATAAAGAACAAGTTAGACCACAGGCTTTTAATTTAACAGAATAAAATTGATACTGACCGTGCATATCACATCTACCCTGTAAGGTGCTATCATGTGCTTAGTTTGGCTGTAGGGGAAGAGAAAACTGTCCACCAGATACATATCACCAGAACATTACCACTAATACATCCCTTCATTTGTGACTCTGTACATCTGTGAGGTATGATTTTTATCACAAGGCGCAAATAAAATATATTGAAACTACATAAATATAAAAGCATGTATAATAATCTCACTGCTTTCTATTAAAATAACTATTAAAGAAACAAATATTAATCAACGGCAGGATATTATTTTGCTTGTGGAAATATATTGCTTCTCATATCATATAGGGGTTGCATAAAAATGTAATGGTTATTGCTGTCTTGATGAATTAATAAATATTACTCTTGGCTTACAAATACAGCATAGTAAACAGTTACATAAACAATATTTTCAAGGATTAAGGAGATAAAATGTAGTAGACTCCTCCACAAGGAATGTGAAACACAGTACTATTATTTATTTAATGGTGGTAAAAAGGAGGAAATCTTTATATTTATAATACAACCCAGTTAATCAAGCCAGAATTGGACTAGGAGACTACTGCTTTGGTGGAGTTTTATTATGATTTATTTTATATGTCAGACCCAGAAAAGTCATTTTCTGGTTTCTGTTGCTAAACAGATATAAATTAGATACAAAAAGTTCCATCCTGTACTGATTTCCACTCTGGTCTAAATGGTCTAAAGAATTTAATATATTCATTACACTTAGGGAAAAAAAAAAGAATTAAGGAATAACAACAATCTCCTAACTGAGTCTCAGTTAGGAAAAGGTAAAGACAAGTAGATGTTTTCTGAACTCTTACTGGCATTCGTGTGGAAGAAGAAATCAAACTTATCTGCTCCAGCAAGCATAATGAGTGCAGCGGCTGGATTTTGCAGGGAGGGAGCTTTCAGAACATGGTCACAATTAGAACTGTTTAGAGAGCAGAATGAGCTGCTTTCTTTAGATATTGATTCTCTTAAAACAGTTGCTATTTATAACCCTGACTCTATGCAGGGCACAATCAGACATTAGACATCAATTCATGCGATCCATATAATGACTCCCCAACTGAAAGGTCTCATTATGCTTGTGTTTTATAAACTATGAAAGTTTTGATGTTTAATCATTCATTAGCTCACCTTGCTAATGAATGATTAAACATCAAAAAGAAAGAAAGTACCAGGGACAAGATTCTAATCCAGTTTCTCTGATTCTCCAAGTCAGGGTTTGTGCATTTAAAGCCATCTTTCTATAAAATATGCAATAGCAGCTTTGAGGAAATTTTGGAGAAACTTGGTTAAAAGTTTTCAGTGGGTCATCAGGATGAAATATCTGCCATCAAGTTGGATGTCATGAATTTAATCTTTGGGACCCAGATAGTGGAGGAAGAGAGACAACTCCCACCTGGTATCCCTTGTCTTCCATACAGGCAACATGGCACATGCATGAGGTACATGTCAAATAAATAAATAAACATGGCTCCTTTAAAAAGCAACTTCTTGTTGCTGTTGTTGTTTCTTGTTTTTATTTTTTTTAAGTCTGAAATGTGGAATGGCATATAGTAACCATATTCTCTGAACTTTTCACAATGCAAGTAGTGGGGTTATTCCTATAACTGTCATGGCAGTCAGGGAAATGAAATGCAAAAAAGTGGTAAGATAAATGGTTTTACATTGACTTTGTCAATGTGAACCAAACTTTGAAGAGTCTGATGTCAGGTGATTTATTGCCAACAAATTAAAACAGTATCATTTGGAATAAAAGATTCCTGGTGTAATACAATCCTTGGTGCACAAGGAACAACAATTACATTGAAAATGAACTCAGGGTACATGACATTTCTTTTAAAAACATGGGTTCTGGTTGTAGGCTGCCTGTATTAGCTCAGGGCCTAAGAAAGAGTCTGGACTGCTCTTGGTCATACAGATAGCACAGAGGTCATTTGGCTTATTAGCTACCTCTGGTCCTGGTTGTGGGAGCTTGGGGCAGACTCTGTCCATTTAGATGACTAGCCACCTCTTGTTCTGGTTCTGGGAGATTGATAAGGACCACCCAACAGATAACACAGATCACCAGGCAATTAATCACCTCCAATTCCTAGCCTTCTGGGAAGAAATACAGGTCTTCCATCTTTCCTATTGAACAGATAATCCTGGATGCTTAACATTCCTTGTTTCCTAGGATTTTTGTGGGCACCAGAATCTTCTTGCTTCCAGCCAAGTAGGTGTTCAATTAGTAAACAAAATATATTTAGCCGAACCACTGCCACCACCATCACCACCAAAACAACAACAACAACCACATCAACAACAACAACAATAACAAAAAGAATATAGGTCACTTCTAAGAGACTGGGTGAAATGTGTAATGGTTATCTCTGGTTGTCAATGTCACTGCTGTATTGGTTACTTTTCTATCAGACAAAAATGACTAAAGGAAGGAAATGTTGATTCAGAGTTACAGTTCCATGGGAGACGGGGCATCATGACAGTGAGGGAGCATGAGGTGGTTCATAAAGACAGGAATCAGAGAATGATAAACATTGGTGCTCAGCAGGCTTTCTCATTTTATCAAGTGAGGACTCTGTGGAAGGGTGTCACTCCTATTCCATAGAATTCCTATAATAGATATATAGATATGCCCAGAGGCTTATCTCTTCAGTGCTTCTACCAAGTTGGCAATATTAATCACAACAACTGAATCAAAGGGATATTCAACTGTCTGAGAAAGGGTTATTTCTGGATATATCTGCAAATCCCATGAAGAAAAGAGTGCATTTAAATCAATACTGCACTGCCTATGACTGACCCAGCCTCAACTACCCATAATGGACACTATCAACAGACTGAGGTTCCATGTAAAACAGAGAAACAGAGAAGTGTACATTTTTCTGCCTTCTAGAACAGGCATATTAATCTCCTGTCCTAGGACAGCAGACTCTGGGCTGTCTGGCCTTTGCCTCTGTGGTTTACATCAACAAATCCAAGTTCCTAGACTCTCAGATTTGAATGAATTACAGCATTAGCTTCTCTGATTCTCTGATTGTCAATGATATACTCTAAGCCTTCTCAGACTCTATAATAACCTGTCAATTTCCCTAACAAAGACTTTCTTACCTACATATTTATCTACTGTATCCTTCCACACTGCTGAGTTAGTGTTCTTGTAAGTCTCTTATGAAAACAATGTTGTTCTTTTATTCTAATGAGTTATCTTCCAAATATAGATATATTACAGGGTCTGGCCTAAAACAAAAAATGATGTTAAAAGTTTTTAATTAAACAAACCTACATGGATATAACCTTCTTCTTGGTTGAAAGTGAGTTTTAAGAACTTTATTGTTTATTTAAACTTTTATACCTGAACTTAAAATTTTTATGTTGTAAAAAGAATATTTTCTTCATAAGTAGAACAGTAATAATAACATTTTTGCCTGATTTTACCTTCATGAGTCTAAGAACAGTTTTGTGAAGTAGGATAGGAGACACTCTATGTTCACATAACATGATGCGAGCCATTTTCATATACATCCCTTTGTTCTAGCTGTGTTGTACAAATTAAGATAATAGAGCAGAACAACAATTAAAAGGTAGTAAGCATGAGAGAGATGTGCCCAATTCCTTTCCTATTTCAAAACAACAGTGAACTGTAGACCCAGAGTAATTAAACACATAAAATTAAATGTCTAACTTTGTTTACTCTGTAGCAAGAGGCACCAAAGAGAACAGCAGAGATCTTCTGCTTTATGTCAGGATGCATCCTTTGAATAAGAGCGCTCCTTTCAGAATGTCACTTAGGGAACTTACCTGGAGTATAGTCTTCTGTAATCTCACGAGTCAATTCATGATACAGACTTCAGGGTCTCTAAAATCTCTGACAATTTCTCACAGCCTTATTGGTAATGGCCTCTGTTGCTATGTGGTTTCACTAGCAGATCTGGATCATAAAACCTGTGGCCAGCACATTTGCTGCCAATCTGAAGAAATGCCAGATGAGCTGGTCTTTTAGTGACAGCAAAGTTACAAGTGTCATTTTAAAACATAAAACAACCTACACGAAATTTTTTACATGTTTTAGGCATTACAAATTTGACAATTTCTATATATGCATGCATTTATTACACATACAGCATTGTTTCTAAGACGGGAATATTTGAGAGCAAAATAATCAGCTGCACACCTGACATTTCACAAAGTTAAATAAACAACTGGAAAAATGAGCAAAAGCATGAATTTTTCCCTCAAAAATCCAACTTGACATTTTTAAAATTTTGGTGACAAGAATTTGTTAGAAGATACAAGAGTTATCTAAGGGCAGAATCAGGTGACTTTGAGACGTAGAATTAAAGGGATGCAAAGAGGGGAAGTATTCTTCTATTTGCTTAAAGCTTCATTTGCTACAAAATACACATTACACAAGCTGTTTAAAATGGTTTTTTTACCATTTTGAAGGCAAGTTAGGCCCCTGCATATAGAAAGAAAAGTCATTGGTAGAAAGTTCCATTTTACTTAAAAAAAAAAAAAAAAAAAAGCCACTAAAACAGAGCAAGGGTTTTGAGGTTGGATTCTCCATATTAAAAGCCACTTGCCTAAGGATGATTCCTCAGGCTCTGCCTAAATCCTTTTTTTCAGTTCTGTGGATCCTTGTCTGAACTTCTATAAACTATGGAATCACTCAACTCAACTCAAAAGAGTACCAACTATGACAAAAGACATTGATAAATAGTCCTAGAATAATTTACTTTTGGAGAACACAAGTTCTAGAATCAGCCTATGATGCCATCAATAAATAAGCAGATTCATTTGTAATGTGGTAAATATATACAATGAGATTTTATTCAGCCATCCAAAAAACACCATGATGTCATTTGCAGGAAAACAGATGGAAATATGTTAGTTTCACAAAGATCGGCATGATGGACTACCCTTTGTATATGGGTGGAAGATATGAAAGTAAATGGCTTAGTGGGATGTATAATGGTTAAATGAGAAAGAAGGTGTCTTAGTCAGGGTTTCTATTCCTGCACAAACATCACGATCAAGAAGCAAGTTGGGGAGGAAAAGGTTTGTTCAGCTTACTCTTCCACATTGCTGTTCATCAACAAAGGAAGTCAGGACTGGAACTCAAGCAGGTCAGAAAGCAGGAGCTGATGCAGAGGCCATGGAGGGATGTTACTTACTGACTTGCTTCCCCTGACTTGCTCAGCTTTCTTTCTTATAGAACCCAGGACTATCAGCCCAGGCATAGCACCACCCACAAGGGGCCCTCCCCCCTTGGTCACTAATTGAGAAAATGCCTTACAGCTGGATCTCATAAAGGCATTTCCTCAAGGGAGGTTCCTTTTTCTGTGAAAACTCCAGCTTGTGTCCAGTTGACACACAAAACCAGCCAGTACAGGAGGTGTATTAGAGAAGATGATGTCAATATGATCAAAGGACATTCCAGGCACATGTCAAGTTGTGAGAACAAAACTTATTACTTAGTGCACTTTGTATATGTGCAAGTCTTTTAAAGATATAAGCTACATTTTCTGTGGACTTGAAATGCTTGCTTTTGCCAGCCACACTGCTCCAAACAGAGTATTCAGTCTGGCTCCCCATGTGTCATCTTACTTGGTTTCTGATAGGTGCAAAATACTTTGTTGTAGAGGGAACCCAAGATTCTCTCTCTGGAAGAGGCATATCAAGTGGCTTGGATTTTCATAATTTTTGTTTGTTAATTTTCCTTGGATATCTCCTATGCATCAATGCCTCAATGTTCATAATGTTTATAAATAAATGAATAAATAAATAAGTGAAATTAATATAACAGCATGAGCCCATATACAGGCTTATCTCTCTGAGTTGGCTTCATCTCAAACACTGAGAAAAAATAAATAAATTCTAGGCATTTCCCCTATTTTGTAGCTAAAATTCCCACAGAACTAGAAGGCTTACTTTAGCAGCTGTTGAAATAAACAAATGCATTATAGAAGTGTTGAAATGAATTTTAAATAAGCATTTGGAATGCTGAAAGATGTAGTTATTCCTGTGTGTAGGTTGATAACATAAATGCATTTAAAAGTAGTACATTTTTTCCTGTTCTAGACAGACTTAAATTCTAATTAACAAACATCTTGTCCTTACGCATTTTCATTACTCAGACCCTACTATTGACTCAGGGTGTTGGAAACCTGAGTTAAGTCTAGAAGATTACTAGAATTATTGCTGAATTTAAATGTTTTTACCATAGAAAACATGTCAATGGAGATAAAAACTAAAATTTCTTTACAAGAACTATTTATACCTGATGAGACAGACTGACTCCATGACAGGCTTCAAATTTGCAGTTCAAGAGATTAGGCCTGAAAACCCAGGCTTCAGGCAGCTAGTCAGAAACTGCCTAGCCACCTGGCCTGAAGCAAGGACAATAGGTCAGCAACAGTTTCTAGCCCTCAACCCCAGTAATAGTTCTGTAATGTTCTTAAGAGGTAGAGCAAGATAAGGTCACCCACCCCTGAATTCCCCTAATATGCATTAAATCGTGCCTGTGAGCTCACTCAGGCATCTGTTTTGGTAATGGGAGACCTCAGTATGCTGAATAAAACACTCTTGGCATTTGTACTGGCTAGTTTTGTGTGTCAACTTGACACAAGCTGAAGTTATCACAGAGAAAGGAGTTTCAGTTGAGAAAATACCTCCATGAGATCCAGAGGTAAGGCATTTTCTCAATTAGTGATCAAGGGGGGAGGGCCCCCTGTGAATGGTACCATCTGTGGGCTGGTAGTCTTGGCTTCTATAAGAAAGCAGGCTGAGCAAGCCACGGGAAGTAAGCCAGTAAGCAGCATTCCTCCATGGTCTCTGCATCAGTTCCTGCTTTCTGACCTGCTTGAGTTCCAGTCCTGACTTCCTTTGGTGATAACAGCAGCAGGGTAGTGTAAGCTCAGTAAACCCTTTCCTCTCCAACTTGCATCTTGGTCATAATGTTTGTGCAGGAATAGAAACCCTGACTAAGACAAATTGGTACCAGAAGTAGGGTATTCCTTTGACAACCTGACCATGTTTTGGGGAGGACTGTGGAAGGACTTTAGAACTTTGGGCTGCTCTGTGGGATATTGTGTAGGAGCTTGGAAGATAATGTTGAGAACAGTGCAGAAGATGGAGGCCTGGCTTGTGAAATTTCAGAGGGAAGATTAAAGACTCTTATCAGAGCCATTGCTAGTTTGATTTAAGATTCTGTAGTTTTGGTTAGCTGGGGCTGAAGAAATCAGCTGTGATTAACAAGATACCAGAACTACTAAAGCAAAACCATTGCATTACTGGGACTATTGATGCTGGCTAGCTGGAACTGAGGAATTAATAGTGATTAAGAAGAGACCAGCATCATTGAGGTGAAATCTTCTGGGAAGTGTTTTCTGAGAGCACAAAGAGGCTGTGTTCCAGAGATAGCCAAGGTTGTACCTTGTGTTGTGGCAGGACTTGGTAATGTGTAAGAGTCACCCAGGTGGTACTGGTTTTGAAGCCATGAAGGAGTCGTGAAGAACAGCTGAGGCCTGGGCACTGTGAGAGGCCGTAGAAGGCCATTGGTGGAGGTGCAGCCTCAGTTGCAATTCCAGGACTGAAGAGGTCATGCAAAGGAGTTGAGGCTCAGACACTGTGAGAAGCCTCGGAAGGCCACTGGTGAAGGTGCAGCCTCAGTTGCATTGACAGCCCAGGACTGAAGTGGTCATGCAAAGGAGGTGAGGCTTGGTACCATGAAGAGAGCCTATGAGAAGTTGTTTGTAAAGCCTAATTGCAGTAGAAGACAGCGGTGTTTTGGAGATGCCAGTACCATGAAATGACCACCAAGAACAGCAGCAGCAGTGGAGTACAGGCATCTGGAGCCTTTGTGTGCTACAAAGGGCAGAGCTGGAGAAGTGACTCAAGCCCTTGGATGAATTCAGAAGATCATGGGTAGATTCCAGACATTGGATGGTTGGAATTTGATTTTGCTTTTGATTGTGACTTTGCCCTGATATATATTCCCTCCTGAAGAAAGAAGGTATTTTAGTGGAGCCCACAGTTAAGAGACTTTGAATTTTTAAAGACTTTGAGTTTTAAGAGATTGGATGTTTAAAAGGGACTGAAATATTAACATGTAAGAATTTGTAAAGATTGTGGGACTTGTAAAGTTATTTAGATCTTGGGGATGAATAAGGAAGTAAGGGTCGAGGCTTATTGGTAATGTGTTTGTGTGTCAAGTTGACAAGGGGTCAATTGTACTGGCTAGTTTTGTGTGTCAACTTGACACAAGCTGAAGTTATCACAGAGAAAGGAATTTCAGTTGAGAAAATGCCTGCCTGAGATCCAGAGCTAAGGCATTTTCTCAATTAGTGATCAAGGAGGGAGGGCCCCTTGTGAATGATACCATCTGTGGGCTGGTAGTCTTGGCTTCTATAAGAAAGCAGGCTGAGCAAGCCATGGGAAGCAAGCCAGTAAGCAGCATTCCTCCATGGCCTCTGCATCAGCTCCTGCTCCTTGACCTGCTTTGAGTTCCAGTTCTGATTTCCTTTCATGATGAACAGTAGCATGGAAGTGTAAGCTCAATAAACCCTTTCCTCCCCAACTTGCATCTTGGTCATAATGTTTGTGCAGGAATAGAAACCCTGACTAAGACAGCACTTACATATCTTTGGTGAATCATGGACCCTTACACATCCTTGAAGCTATAACAATGCTGGCCAAGTGATTTGGTTCTTAGAATCTCCTTTGCTCTTTGCTGCCACTCCTATGTCCTTCCATTTCCCAACAGGTCTATAGCACAGAGGCTTAGGGTCAGTAGCTACTCTTGGTCCTCAAGACTTTTTTTTTCTTCTGTCTTTTCTTGCTCAGCAGTACATGTTATTTGGATCTGCTTCTTGATGGCATGTTGTATCTTTAAGAAAACTCCAAGTGAGAGTTTATCTGACAAATCTCCAAATCTGTCTGTGTACCTCCACAGCACATGCTGATGTGCTGTGATTCAAGCACTGACTGCTTCAGTCTTTTCAGTTCCTTGAATCATAGCACATTGTCAACAGAACACCATCTGCATTTATAAATTCTTAAGAACTGGGTGCTTAATTTCCAAATGCTCGAGTGTTTCTGTCATTCCATTTCCATCTGAACTCGAATATTTAACATGTAGGGTGGTTTTGCCAACTGAAGGCCATTGATTCTATTAGCTAAAAAGCTTTTGGGGTATCCTTAGAAAAGTTTTTCAGATGCAGAAAATGACTCTTGCAAGCAAGGAAGAGTCATGGATTGATCTGCCATCCTGTGTCTGCTCATTCACAAGTAACACGTTTGTGATCTTAAAAGAAATACTAGCTTGTGTTTTCAGTGTTTCATTTAGTATGTGTATACAACTTTCTTTGACCTTTACAAGAAATGCAATGTTCTGCATATCCTGTATCAAAGAATATTCAGTAATGACATGTGTTGTGTAAGTTTTATGAGCATTATGATTTGGAATCATATTCACTCAAAGGACATCCATTGTGGGCATTTGTTTTTCATTTGTTCACCACGTTCTTCTTGAGGAACTGCTATTAAACTGACTAAAGAATGTACTAACTATGTAATAATAACTCCTATTATTCAATGGATGTATAATATCTATATAATATATAGATTATTAATATATATTTTATATAGGTTATATTAGAATATATTCTATATAACAGAATATTATAATAATAAGTAAAATATATATCAATGATATGGAATATATAGAGAATATAGTATATATTAGAATAAAACATATTCTATATATTAGAAATATATATTCTAGTTTAATACTGACTTCAATGAAGCAATATTGTTTAATTATGATTCTTTAGAAAAGAATCAACATGATAAAACATGTATGGATACAGAGATATAGATAGATAGATAGATAGATAGATAGATAGACAAATAAATAGATAATAAAAAGGAAGAAAACAGGGAAGGAAATAGTGAGAAATGAAAGTAAAGTGGAGAGATACTGACATAGCCAAAGGGTTGGAAGATGAAATGGAAAAGTAGGAAAGAGATTGGTTTCCAGAAATTGACAGACATGATTTTGCAGACTGTCAAGGCCAGAATCTGTAAACCAAGTCGGTAATCTAGAAATTTAGAAAAACATTGATATTGAGGTCTTCTTTGAGATCTGGAGGCTGGAGGTTAGAGCCTGGGTCAGAAGCTCTATGGTACAGATTTGAGAGAGAATTGCTTCTTGCAGGAAACCTCAGTCTACCTTCTTAAGATATTCAATGTACTGTTATGAGGATCACCCACATTGCAGAATAAACTGATTTATGGCATCTGAGAGGCAGCTTCACAGGAGCATATAGATTGTCATTTGATCAACTTAACTGGGCATATAGTTCTCACGTCTCAAGTTAGCCTTCACGATATGTGTTGCTAAATTTATTTAACACATAAGGGGATGAATGCTCAGAGAAATTTAAATTCTCAATACTTGGGAATTTAAAGTAAGTTTGTTATAGGGTACATGTTTTATTTTAAACCACAAGGCTTATTATAAAATCTAGGATTATTTCTGGTAGGAAGCTTTTGGTTAGAATGTATTTATTAATCTCTTCAAGAAATATTTATTGAGACTTCATTATGTAAATGGCATGATGATAGGAACTGGGGGATAAATAAGAGAACAAATCAGATAATTGTTCTTCCCTGTAAAAGATGAGGCCAACAGCAAACCAATAAACCTCAGAACTACATATGTCAGAAAAAAAAAAAAAAGGTTAAAAAAATGAAGCCATAAGAAAGTGACAGAGTGATTCTTTGCATTGGTGATATTTGGAGAGCTGAATGAAGGGAAAGCATAAACCTTGCCTGTGTCTATAGCAAAGCATCATTTTCAGTTCATAAGCAAAGCAGGTGCAACAGCCCTGAGATGGACGGATGGCTGGCATGCTACAGGAACGGCAGGAAACCAGTATGGCTGGAGCAGAAAGAATAAAGCAGACTCAGGGAGCAATGGCAGCCACATTGGAAAACAGAACACAGTTGTTCTAAAGACACAGGGAATAAATGGACAATCAGGTTAAAAGCACTTAAAAGATTTTTGTTTTGAAGAGAAATTTTCAATAGGGTTTCTGAATTAGAACAAAAGCAAAACAAAGCAGGAACCAATGTGACAGAATAGGCTTGTCTTAGAAACAGTGGATCTAAAGGTACAAAAGATTAAAATGAAGATGTGTGGATGCCTAGGACGCCTTGCCAATATACAGAATTCATTACAGAAATCAGGTTTATGTCTAGAAGGAGACAGAAAAGTAAATGAATACTTTGCAGCCTGAATAATGAAAATCAAATGGGCATTAAGACCTTGGGAGAGACTGATTTAAAGCTAATGAAGAACTGAGAGGAAGAAGCTTCTTCCTGGTGTAACATGAATAGGATGCCATGGGAAGAATTCCAATAGTCAAAGAAATATTTGAGAACGTTAACAAACATATTTTAAGTGCTGATGCATTTATTGTGTATTATGATCTCATAATTGTTATAAGAAGCACCATAACACATTCTGATTAGCAATGAGAACACCGGAATAAGAAGATATACCAAGTCCCTTAGTAAAAGTCACACAACTAGTAAGAAGTTGTGGTGGTCAATAAACCAAATCAGGCTGGTTCCTGTAAATGGAGTTTAACAAACTCTATTAGTTATTAATATAACCTGGCCAGTCCCCCAGCAATCAAGGCACAGTCCTATTTTTTTAAAATCAGCTCTAGAACCATTATTGGGGGATTACCCCTAATCTATATTTTGTATTTGTTAGACTGTCTACTACCCAGATGCTTTACCCAAGTACTTGCTGTCTGAATCTCTCCATGGTTACTTCTGTGCCATCAGCATGTCCTCAGAGTTCGTTTCATTTGGGCATGTACTCCTGGTCCATCACATCTAATGGAGGCCTCCTGTTCTCTCTCTCCTCCTCCATCACTCTTCTCCACTCTCCTTCTTCATGGTATCTATCTGTGACCCCAAGCCTGCTACCTAAAACTCTGCCTCTTCTATTCTCCCCAGTAATTGCCTGTAGCCACATTTATTTAACCAAAATTTTTAAACTGGAGAGCAAGGCTTACACAGCATCACTGGGTGTACTGGATAATATGCTCTTAGTGAGCAATCTGATCTTGGAGGCTGGTATTTAGCATTTGAATGCATGGCAACACCACACCAATCCCCAGTGTTTTCCCATCTTAACCAGTAGTCTCACAAAGCACTTGAATATCCCCATAATCAAAATATCTGTGGAACATACCAATTTAAAAATTTGCTTGAAAAACTTAAAGGAAAACGTCTAGCTGTGAAGGGGATGGGAAAATACAATAAACTGTGGATTCAAACTACAGGACTATTTCTAGCTTGAGTCAATAGCCATTGGCCCAGAGAAAAAGAAGAGCTCTAGAAATGTCTGATTTAGGAGGTAGAGCAACAAAGTCATCAGGGAAAACTCCATTGCTCTAAACTGTGGTTAGGAATTTGCAATGAGATGACCACAATCATTGTCATTAACACAGGAAGCAGAGATTCAGTTTCTTTCAATTCTCCAGACATGGAGAAGACCATTTCCCTCTAGAGATAGCAGAGGTCAAATAAATGCTCAAAAATAGAGTGAGAGGCAAGGATAAAATGAGCATCAAATGTTCTGACTCAACCCAAATGTCTGCTCCTTGTGCTATGTCGACTTTTCGAAAGGGTGGTTTCTGGTATGGCAGTTTGGGTATTCTTCTATAGGAGTTCTCCAACATTTAAGACAGAAAAGCACTTAAAGACTAAAAACACACATAAGGAATTATAAATAAAACAATGAAGCAATGTGTTTGCAACCAACAGATGTTTGCAAAGAAAAGACATGTGGCCTAGAAGTGATACATACAGGCTGGGGTTGACATTAGGGGTTTTAGGGGAAACGGAGTGTACCCCAACCCTGCTGCTCATGCAGGAGTGATAAAGATAAACAAACGATTACTCTTCTGCATCCACGTTCTTTACAGCGAGGACATCCATAACCTGAGCAGTGGAATGACGCTTCCGCTGAGCAGTTTCAACTGTGTCCCCTGCACAACTGAACACCATCTGCCACAGAGGAGGCACAGCGGCGAACTAGAATAGCAGTCCAGGCTCATTTTTGAAACCTTGGCAGTGACTCCACATTGCAGCATGGCTAAAGCTTAGAGGGATTGGGAACATCCCTGAACTAGCCGACTTACTGTCATCCAAGCACAGAAGCAAACAAGCAAAGCAACAAAAAATTCGGCCCAATTCAGGGGATATTTTCTATGGCTTTTCTCGTAAGAAACAAATCTTCAAATAATAGGCCAGGTTCCAATTCCTCTTATCCATTTGGTACAGTTCCATGATGCAAAATTAATTAGGAGGTTCTACGTGTGTGTGTGTGTGGGGGGAACTGGGGCATTTGGAGGAGAGGTCTGACTCAGAACATTGGTTCGCCACGATCTGTTCCATGGCGCACCAACATCTTTTAAATGGGCTAATTTGTCCTTTTGCATTTAATTCTGGTTTTGAAATGCTCTGTAACAGGAAAAAATCATAATAAGCCATGCACTGAAGATGTGAGTAGAATCCCACAAAACTTTTGGAACTGGTTTCTTAATGATAAGCTCACTGGGGCTAAGTTGTCCATGTACGGAAGTTTAACAGATGTAGACGACAGTAAGTATATATTTTCCCTGCTGGGTTGAATTTTTAGGGAAACAGCCAAGAAGTATACAGGGGGCAGAAAAGTAAGCTTGTGTGATGCTCACATCCCTGGCTGCCAATGCCAGTTTGCTTAATCCACAAGTGCCATTTGAGCAGATGGAAAACTCTGCCTGCCTTAGAAACGACTCGTCCATCCCTGGGACTTAATTGTCCCAGGTGTTGTGGCCATCTGCCAGACTTATGTATGACAGACATTTGCTTTAAAAGTGGAATGCTAAAGGCTCATAGCGTCCTTAGGACATGGCTAAAGAACATGCCGAATCAGAAATTAAAGCTCAAGTCTTATACCCGCCCCTCTGTAGCAGGCTTTGCTTAGAAACGACAGAGGGTGTTGATGGGGCTGGTGAGGTGATGGCTAAATTGATGTGAAAAAAGACTTTCCAGGCAGAGGTTGAAAAAAAAAAAAGCAGAGATTTATGGGATACTGAAAGCCTAGAAAAGATCATTTTTAGAGACTATAATTTCATTCGGCATTTGTGATGAGAACTGGTGGTAATCATTTAGATTTATATCACCAAGGACCTCGGAAGGGTAAATCTAAGGAAGAAAGAAATGACCATTGATAGAAAAACCTGCGCTAATGGCACAAATCCTTTTGAGCATGTGACCATGAAAGGTATGCTTATATTAAATTACCACACTCACCCTATACATTTGCACAATAAAAATAATTAATAAAAACAGGGCATTCTTAAAGCTGCTCCTGTCACAAGCTTGTATTACTGTATTTTGCCCACAGAAGGAAAGTCGACATCTGCAATTAACCAGCGTTGTCATTTCAACAGACAATGGGGTATTTGGTTGTTCATGAATAAACAACTCCAAAATCCATTCTCCAGTTTTCTTTCAAAGACTCAAGAAAGTCAAAAGGAGTTCAACTAGTTTCTATTTTCTTTAAAAGGAAACAGTTTAGTGACTTTGGAAATAAGAAAGGAAAAGAGACAGATAAAAGCAATGAAAAAGAAAATAATACCCAAGTTTCACTTTACAGTAACCGCTGGTCTGAGAGTGAGGTCCCAGATGGAGGAGTTGGAGAAGAGACTGAAGGAACTGAGGGAGCTTGCAGCCCCATGGAGGCCTGATGCCCCCGGTGCTCCTGGAAGCTGGACCACCAACTAAAGAATAGACATCGAAAGACCCATGGCTTGAACCACATATGTGGCAGAGGAGGGCTTTGTTGGCCATCAGGGTGAGGAGAGGCCCTTGGGCCTGAGGGTGTTAGAGGCCCCAGTAAAGGGGAATGTCAAGGGGGGAAGACAGGAGTGGGTCGGTGGGTGGGTGGGAGGGGGAATACCCTTATAGAGGTGGGGGAGGGGGGAGGAGATAAGGGGTTTCCAAAGAGGAGACCTGGAAAGGGGGAAACATTAGAAATGTAAATAAAGTATCAGAAAAAAAAAAAAGAAAAAGAAAAGAAAACTTAAAGTAAAATAGAAATAAATGCTGAAGTTTTAAAAGCATTTTAATGCAGAAACTAAGAAACCATTTTAGGAGGCAAACTATAAACACAAAGCAATGGCTCCCACAAATGATTTTTTTAAGCATATGGTGTGTGTGTGTGTGTGTGTGTGTGTGTGTGTGTGTGTGTGTGTGTTTTACTATAGATGATCTTAGCACTAACAGTCTTTTCTTAGCTTCAGAACTTGAAACCTGATCATATTTCAATGTCTATATCATTTGACATTATACAAGTAATTTCTTGTTCTTCCTCTATATGAGCATTTACTAATTCTAAATTTCTATTTGAAGATTGTTACAATTGGTGCTTCCTCCCTGATATTTGCCCTGTTTTCACAGTAAAACATCTAAAGTTCCTGAACAGAAGCCCTACCTTACATGGAATCGTTTACAAGGCTTGTTAACTGATCAGAATTTCGGTGTTTGTGGAGACACTGGAATGTTTCAGGTCCAAAAGCCTAATTATGATTTGTTGTGGACATCTTCCCATCCTGAAGAGCCATCCCTTGTTCTCCTCTGTGCCTAATCTAACATCTTTGTGACTATCAGATGAAACCTTTTGGGATGTATGAAAATTCTAGCTTCCCCCACTCCGAAGCTAAGAATGTCAGTAGACAACATCTGAGTCCATAGCAAACGTTTCTCAGGCTTTCCCATAACCCACCTATCTCATGTTTCTGCCAATGTAATTGAAGAGTGTCTTGCTTTATGAATTTCTTTGTTGTGTTATGATAAATATTTAATCAAACTACTAACACATTGGATCACAGAATTTGGATTAACCTGAATCTGTTTGGGGGGACATGGTCACTCATAGCTGTCTTCAGAATATATTATTTCTTATCATCTTTGTGATGATAGTTTCTTATAAGAATAGCTTTATAGCCTTCTAGGAGCTTGTGCTTTTGTTCGGAAATGCAGACCTCAACAGATCAAGAAATAGGTACAAGAATCTTTTGCCTCCTTGCTCTGGCATATGTATCCTCAGTTCACTAATTTCTATTGGTTATTAGTTTTGAGCTTCTCTAAGACTTATTTTTCTTATTTGTAAGTGTATTACCAATCTTACCATAAACCTTAGGTAACATGGGAGGGCAGTGTTTGATATGTGCTGCAAAATTCTTAGAGCATCTCCCAGGAGCTCTCTCTCATTATTTACTTCAGAAAACAAGTGAACTTAGAATAGTAATGTACTTTTGGGGAAACAACGATTATTCATTTGAGTTGCCTAGGAAAGTGCATTTTTTAATATACAACCTAACTTTCCCATGATTCTCCCTTCATGTTATTTTTTCCCTTAGATACATATCACCTCTCATATATCTTAATTTTTTTTTTTTAGGATTAGAAATGATCAAATGTAAAACAATCTCCTAGATTATATGGAAGTCTTTTGTACTACTCTGCAGCAGGAAGGAGTTTCGGTTCTCCTGCCTACTAATTACCAGACTTCACAAAGTCTGTCAATGAGGATGTGACCAGGGTGGTTTTGGATAGAAGTATGATTACCATGTTTGGTAATTTCACAACTAAGATAATTAAATGGGAGATAAATGAAATGTAGCATAAAAATTTATCAAGTTGTTCTACATTTTATCAGTACTGTGACTAATATATGCAACCTACAAATACTGAATAATTCCTTTAGCCTTCAGAGTCTCAGTAATGTATAGACTTCTTCAAGAAGTACATTTCTGACTATGCATACCAGGGTAGACTTTTTAGGGCACATGTCTCTGTGAGAATAAATACAGCATGAACTTCCAGCACGATGTATTTCACATTGGCAAATGATTTAGATAGTTCTTTAGCAGGTGTTCTGCGGGAAAATTAAATTTACAGCACTAGAAGCCAAGTCATCTCTTCCTGAAGCCCCACAGCATGCCTATGATAATTATAAGTTTCCAAATAATGCAGGCTCTATCGGATACAACAGCAGTCTGGATTCTTTGGTTAAGAGGTATTCCCAGGAGTGAAGGGGGACAGAACACCTTGTTAGCAATGTGGGGACCAGGCCCTTCACTGGCACCAGAAGATGACTTTATTCCTATCCAATGTGTGCACCTGCTGCATATTAAGACAGAAACGATTGCTCTTTGGAGACCTCCGCCAGTCAATTTTTGCCCTGACTCTTTTGCCATGCTTTGTTAGCATTTTGATACAGACTTCACCAGGCCCTGCATCGGTTTCTCCAGCTGCATCCATAGGACATTTGGTGGCAAGTTTGTTTTGAGCATGACTGTGGAAAATGACGGATGTTCTAAAGGTCAGGATTACGGCAGATGTCTTGGTTCAAATATGACTGGCACGGCAGCAGAACACCCCTTCTGCCCTCCTTTGCTATTTTGGTGTAAACAATTTGAAGTGTATTTATGTTGCCTGCATAAATGTGAACAGTATATCTTAGAAAGAAAAACACTAATCTTTGGGAGGCAGAGCTACAATAGTCAGCCCAGGGCTTAAGATAACATGACAGTTATACATAGAAAAAAGCTACTAGCAGGCCAAATTTCTTTTAAAAGTAAATATACCTCTTCCAGAATCTCTGTACTTACAATAGAAACTTTGGAAAGTTTGGGGTAGAAAGCAAAAGTATCCACAATTCTCATTAAAGGAAACAAGCACTGCAAAAGAGTCAGTGGCAGAAACCATATAATTTGTTGCAGAATATATTTTATTGCCCAAATTCCGTGAGTGTGCTACTAGAAGATAATTAACCAGATCCATAATAGTAAACATGGAGGTGGGTTTTAATTAGTGTATGTAATTACGTTTTTAAAAAACAAATTCTCGTCTACCTCCTCCTCTTGTTCTGCCTCTGAAAAGCCCAGAGAGTTCTGGGACGGCTTCTATTACACTAAGAAACTGACATAAATTCTGGTTAAGTTTGGGTAACTGCTACAAAATGCTATAGACTTGGTAGATCCCAAAATCAAGATTTTATTTCGGTTCTGGACAAAATATCAAGACAGCAGTAAATTCAGCATTTAGTGAAGACTATTTTTTATTTATTTATTTATTTTTGTAGGATCGACATGGCTACCATTCTTTCATGTGCTGGTGAAAGACAGGCAAAAGGAAAGTCAGTGGGTAGGGAGAGATGGAAGATTAGCTGTCTCCAAATATCATCAAATTGATGTGTCAGGCTTTGTTTAACATATGAATTTGGGTAACAGTGGAGCAAAAATGCTTAGGCTATGACAAATTATAGAATCTTTAATACTACTGTTCCTATATTGGCGACTCCCCAACCTGTAAGTCCAGACTTCTGTCTCAGACTTATCAATGACCATATCCCCTCCTTATGATTCATATGGGCCAATCATTGACAGTTGCTACCTCTCATCCCTATCTGCCCATTCTATGGGCCATATTTGAATGAGTGACCTTCATTCACTCTTCAGACTGCTAAAGATAGTACAGTACAAAAGACAGATAGGTTCCTGCTACTCTTCAGGTTCAACACAAGACAGAATAGTATAAATGCAATGAGAAACACGAGAAATAAGAGGAAACTGCACCAAGCATGCAAAGGAAATGTGGTGCCTCAAGCTACCGAGGGGTGAGGGTGAATCTCTGTACTGATGAATTCATTTGCTTTCCTGGAATCAGCACCAACTCACAGAATTTACAGTTCCTTATTTATTTAATCCCCTTTATCTCTGTCCAATCTCCTGGCTCCCATTTTACTCCAATTCTCCATCCCTTTCCACAAAAATATAACTCCTTAACATGACTATTTCCATATGCTCCTTCCCGCTATGTGTTGTAGAATGTAATGTAATGGAAAGTTGGAAACTAGTATTTTATGACTGATGATATCCGGTAATAGGAAAACTATTCTGGCTGTGATTGAAAAGCTTCCTTAAGACATTTCTGTTATCAGCAAGAGGAGCACATGAGCACACGCCAAATGGCCAGCTGCTAACAGGAACCCTGAGGATTTATCTGTCTTGCAGCACTAACAAAGCAAAGCATAGCCTCCGCTGGCAGGCAAGAAAGAAGGAGACATACCCAGCTGCAAGGAGGCAGATTCACACACCCACAGCGTTGTCACCTTCTCGGAGTCTAATTAGGAACTTTAATCCAGAATAGCATGAAACAAATCAGATCTTCCCATTTAACATGCCACACTTGTCTTGCGTTTTAATAGCAGTGGCACTAGAGTTAGTGGTGAGACGTATCTAAATAGGGAGAACACCTACAGCTTGCTATATACAGGCATGTACCAGGGAGAGGCTGCTGGTCTGTGTGCTAGAATATCCTCAGGAGAGACAGATTCACTCCAATGTCACTGATGGAAGAAAGGAGAGTCAGGGGACACCAGAAGAACAAATTTCTACTTCAAGTGATACCTATCCTCATTGACCAATCTAAATCATGGGAGAGTTCATCATGTTGACCCTGGCAAGAACAAGTTTAAATATAGGACAACCCAGAACCCAGCCTTCTGAGTGTGGTGTTTAGTGAGTTTTAGGAGCTCCATAATCTTTCCTTGCCTGGAGGAGTCATTTTGAATGCATCCTACATGCTGGTCCACTCTGAGTCGATTCCTAGCCTCAGCCTAAATACACATTGCTATCCTTACCCTTGTTTGCCATGTCTCTTTTATTTGTATTTGATAATTTTATCTGTGCATTTCTTAGGTCCTATTACACAGGATTTCTGTACATTTTGTGAATGATCAGTGCATCTATTCTATGTCCCAGGCACCATTGCATCTATTCTATGTCCCAGGCACCATCCGACATGTTCCTGTATAGAAGGGAAACCAGCACAATTCTGCCTACAAAGACCAGGCAAGTAGGTCAGGAAAACAGAACATATGCTGTGTGCATGATCCTTGCAATTAATTGCCAAAGAAAAACATTTTAGGTCTAATTTCAACCCATATTTATTCGTTATAAACATGAAATTTTAAGCCATCACCTGATTTTTCTATAGTCTATAGTGTAGAAAGGGTGTGACAGCGGCGAGGATGTGGAGAAAGAGGAACACTCCTCCATTGTTGGTGGAATTGCAAGTTGGTACAACCACTCTGGAAATCAGTATGGCGGACCCTCAGAAAAATGGACATAATACTACCTGAGGACCCAGCTATACCTCTCCTGGGTATAT
>CM052707.1:74634078-74705690 GCA_028551405.1 Uromys caudimaculatus | reverse complement strand
GGGGGAGGGGACACGGGGTTTCTAAAGAAAAGGGGAATCATCGGAAATGTAAATAAAATATCAAGAAAAAAATAAAAATAAAAATAAAACAGTTATAAAAAAAAAAAAAAAGAAACAGCTGATGAAATTTGACTGAAGGTCTGTAACTAGGGCGCAGGATATGTTCACATTAAAGCTCTTGTTTTACTAAAAAAAAAAAAAAAAAGAAAGGGTGTGACAGAAAAAGAATAAAACTCACTCAGATCCAGGTGAATGTTTTTTCGTGATTATTTTGGAGGGGGCATAATTGTAGATAATGACAATTTTAATCCATGGAACTTTAACTACAGCCTGTTCTAAGAACGGATTAAAACAAAACAAAACAACAACAACAACAAAGCAAAACAAACAAACAAACAAATTAAGCATTTGGGCTTTTGATTTTCCCCAGAGATGGAGAGCCATTTGTATCACCTAGAAACTGCCTACCATCTCCTGTGACAATTACCAGGATCTTCTTTCCATAGTGTCTTCTCAGAACTAGTATTCCTAAATATCACTCATTATTTCCAAATTCCTGCTCAGAGTCCCTCAGCTGATTCCCTCTGCTATTTGTAGGAGGTTGCATGAAAATGATTCAACTCAAGCAAAAACATCTGTTAGCAACACTGTACATGCTACATATAGGAAAGTCCTATCTGAGTTGGATACAGTGTTTGTTTTTAGGTAGCACACTATCTAGCGTAGACAAATTATGATATGTAGTCTGAAAAGTGCAATGAGAGACATTTAAAAGAAGGCATTTAAAAATTTTTGAGAAAGGTGAGAAAAATGTAGTCCAGCATTTGTAGACATTTTGGAGAAAGTTCCACCAACAACGTGAATTTAATGTTGTTGGAGCTAGTGTATGATGTTTGGGTAGAATATTCCTGAGAGTTTGCTTGCAAGAAGAAGAAGAAGGAAGGCATATCAAATTGTCAAAAGTCAAGAGTTATTAAAGGTGATAACAGATTCAAAAGAGGGCTGGAAAAACAATATAGATAAAAAAGTAATAAATAGAAAAACTATCCACATGGCTCATTTACTCCCTTATGCTCCTATCATGGGTTTGTTCAGAAAATTTCTAAAATAAGTTATCTGTCTAAGGACCTGATATCTGACTTTATTAGAAGGATTCAATGGTACAACTTTAGACTATTGAGGAAGTGATTTTGTAAGGGGAATAGGTAATATGATGACAAGTTAAGGTTGTTCCCCTATGATCTTCTTCCTCAATCATCTCCAACCTCCAGCAATGGTACAACTTTAGACTATTGAAGAAGTGATTTTGTAAGGGGAATGTGTCATATGATGACGGGTAATCCTATTCCCCTATGACCTTCTTCCTCAATCACCAACCTCTGTCAGGGAAGACATCCATTAACTCTCAATGTCATAATCAACCACCAACTGGAGAAATTCACTCTATTGGATTTGATAGATACCTCATACTGTTGTCTCTACTCTATCTAGATACAGTGGTGAAATCTTCATTTCTTTCCTACCAATCACAATCCTCAGTGCTGGCAAACCTATAACAAAAACCAGGTTAACAGAGGAAATGCATTAATAAATCTATGTAACCAAATTTTATACAATATGGGAATCTTTAGAAATGAAGACACTAAAACCTAAAGGGAATTGATTTTTTCTTTTTTCTTCAAAATTTTTTGATAAGAGAAAGGTATAACTTTAGAGTTTTATAATTGATGTTCAGATGATAGGGGGTGCTAGTAAGGTCTGTTTGTTCATATTTTTCTTTTCTGGCATTACTTTACTTGGGGGCATGATCCCTCTCTGACTTTTATGAGAAGAACAAGAATCCTTCTTGATTTTAAGGTTTATGTTAGGGGAGAGTTCTAGACTCCACAGCCTAACATCAGAGGAGAACTGGGATTCCCATGAGCTGCATTTAAGAGGAGAGTTATCAAGGTTCAGGCAGACAAGAGAAAGACACTCTACTCTTATACATGTATTCTAGTCAGCCTCCTTCATTAGGAAGTACACAGTCTAATGAAGGGTCTTACTTTGGAGCATCATCACTCAGAATGCTTCTATTAGATCAAGTTCCCAAGCATTTGTTAAGTTTAACAGAAGAAGATTGAGTTTTCTTAAACTTCAAGCAATAATAAGGAACAAATATGCTAACATTGAATTCTATACTTAGACCTATTTTTCCTTAACTTCAATATCCACTGAGGTAAGTGTAATTACTCTAATTGGATAGTTGAGTAAATTACCATATGATGACATCTCTGCCTTCTTGTTAAATTTTTTTTAAGTATAAAATCATTTTCAGTTTTAACCAATGCTCTGTTGGCCATGTTTCTCAAAACACTGCTCTGTCCAATGTATAAAAATACCTTGTACATGTATTCATGTGTTTTACAATGAAAATTATCATTAGTAGACACATTGTACTAAATGATTTCCTCAAATAAGGAAATACATGCAAAGCATGTGAGATTATGCTCAGTCATTACAAATTCCTCTGTATTTGTTCCAGGAACTGCAAGCCAAGTGTGTCATGAAAACAGCTCAGACTGTGTCGGCAACCGTAGAGCAGAGAGAGGAGCCAAAGGGACAATTAACTGTACCCTCAAGACAGTTTCTTCATTTCAGGAATCTCAGAATTTCAAAATAAACCTCTCTTGAGAGTCATCATAAAAACAAAAAGGGTTTTTAAAAACCCCTAGAAGATATGTGCTCAACGTGTTCATTTTCTTCTACAGGAATTCCTACCGACGTGTTATAATTTCATTAAGAGAATCACCACCTTCAATGATTTAACTTTTTAAGGTTCAGTCTGGTTCTGTTATAACCAATAATAAGCACATCAGTAGGTGCATCTATCAATGGTTTTAAGAATAATTAGTAAGCTGCTGAATGTTAATAATAATAAAAATTATTCAAAGAATGAGGGAAGATGAGCATTTGAATTCTAACGCATATACTTAAATGTAACTTCCATACTCCTTACAATGTTCATTGTCTATTTGGATCAGCAATTTTTCTTATAGAATGAATGGGTCAGGTTATCCTTTATTAGGCTACCAGTCGGCTGTCTTAAATTTTTAAATTAAAATATCATATATGTCTATGTCTCTGGGTTGTTTTACTCAAGGCTTTTTAACCTCAATATCTGCATGAATGAGATATAACTCAACTTTCAATGCAACCTTATGTACAGTTTTATGGATTAGTCATCATTTTCTCTTTAAAGTAGGTAACATTTTTATTTTCTTTCAGGATGGCATGGAGTCTCTGGTGGGTAAGTCCAGTTAGTCATTTTAACTTCCATAGTCATCTTGGGATCTTTCTCAATCAGTCTCGCTCTTCTGCTAGGCTTAGATTGGATTTCCTAGGACCTCATTTAATGCTCTTTAGAGTACAGAAAGTAACAACATTACGCTTGATGAGAATCTATGCAAATTTGGTCATTCAAATCCAATTAAATGAAACAAATGATTTGCTCTATGGGTTAAGGACTGCTCAGAAGTGAAC
This sequence comes from Uromys caudimaculatus, assembly GCA_028551405.1. NCBI lineage: Eukaryota > Metazoa > Chordata > Mammalia > Rodentia > Muridae > Uromys > Uromys caudimaculatus. The sequence goes on along the minus strand of CM052707.1, from coordinate 74,702,168 downwards.
AAAAATACTTTTACTTTGGGTAAGTCTTATACAATAAAAAAAAAAAAAAAAAAGGACTTACAGATAGACTTGGGAAATAAAGACTTTTATAGTTGCAGTAAACCTCGCAGGCTGCAAGTCCGAGCCAAAAGCTCTATGAAAATGTTTCTATTGTTAGCTTTCCTACTTTCTCAGCCAACTGATGAAGAGGAACTTACTGCTTCCTCCAATTGTCAATCTCATTTGGAAAGCTCTGATTGTGAGAAGTTCTTTATGCTTTAATCCAACTTACTGTAACACTGACAACAAACTAAGCTGATGATTTCCTCACAGGGATGCTATCAGAGATGAAAGATAAATAACCTGAGGCACAAAGGCACACCAGTGATCAACCTCAGATCTGTCTCTTGATCATTCATAGTAGTAAGAAATTCTTCCCTATATTTAAATGGACCATACAGACAATCTAGGGATCATAGTCTTGTTAGTTTATATTGAAAGAAAACAAACAAACAAATCACATTTTAAAATCATAGCAAAATGCAGTTTTGGAGATAGACAACCTGAGGCTTTTTAAATTGGTTTAGGTTATATAGGTAATCACCTAGAAAACATGTATGTTGGTTCTTTGTATAAAATGGCACACTAAATAAACTGTATTTGAGGTAAGTAGCTAAATGTAAATATTACACTCTTATTTAAGAAAAAATATGCTTGTCTAACTATAATCAGACAAGAAATTTCTTAGGATAGAAGCAGTAAAGGAAATCCCAAAAGAAAGTGTATACAGATCCAAAGATATAAATAGTATAATTTTCTGCACATAAAACAAAAAACAGAATTAATGTCCAAAGACAGCAGCAAAAAAAGGTGACAAAAATATCAGATAAAAACTTAATCCGTTTCTGTTATACTCATTTGTATAAATAATCAGATATAAATCAAAATAGCAAAAGTGCAATGTATAATAGCAATAATTTAAAACGATCAAGTATAGCCCCACTTTCTACCAGAAGCACCCAAGCTAGCACATGTGCCACAGACCCCGGTAAGTGTTGACTTTATCCTTCTTCTTTTAGAGTCCCAGAGCCTTAAGTGCCTGATTGTGTTAAAGATGAATTAGTTGGGGCTGATCATGCTCTGGTCAGATGTTCTCTGCAATTTGGCTAACATTCGGTAATGGTCTTTTTTCTACTACAAAAGAGGCAGCGCATGCCTTTAGACTCAGCACTAAGGAGGCAGAGGCAGGCAGGCAGGCACATCTATGTGAGTTTGAGGTCAGCCTGTGTCTCTCGTGAGTTGTAGGCCAGCCAGATAGGAAATACAGCATCAAAACAATATAGCATCTCGTCCACGATTCATGAGATAAGTGTGAACAATGAGATGAATTGAGCAGTAGTGGTTAGGGTGATGTCTGAAGTCCTGAGATGTCTCCTAAGTTTTTAATATAAATTCCCTGAAGCAAACCACGTTGTTATTTGGTTGTGTTATTTAAAGGTTTTATATTTTCTAAGCAAAGATTTTATTTGGAATAAATCAGTAATTCATGTTGTGAGCACAGAGTCCTGGTTCTTTCTTCATCTTGCAGGTAATTCTGCTATATTTAGTTGCATCACACATGTTAAAATACTGTTTAAGGTGCCTGCTGTCATCAGTCTAAGATGTAGAATCAAAGGAGCGCAGATTAGATGGGCTGATAAACCATAGATAGTTATTTCTCCCTTGTCTGGAGTGAGGAACATCTGAAATCAGAGTTCCTGCTGAGAGCTTTCTCCCAGGTGGCAACCTGACAACTTCTCCCTGGTGTCATGAACAGCAACACCACTGAGAGCAAGAAGAAAATGCTGGCTGTAAGTTAGAGCAGAAGAATTATTTCTGGAATGGACGAGTATAAAAGATTGATATAAAAGGACAGTGAAGAAGTTTCTAGTATGATGACAACATTTGTTTTCATTTTTTAGGACTGATTAAACTAACATGTACTCAACAATTATACTTTAAAGTCTATTAATGTTTCATTTGGTTTGCTGAGTGTCTGATACCCTGATCACTTAAAATATATTTAAATGTATATTATGAATTAAATACCCCATCTCCTTACAGGTAAGTTCCATCGCTTTTTGAGTTCTTTACATTTGAACTAATAATAATATCTTATACTTCCTAATCTTTGCTTTCCTTAAAAATCTACATACTATTTCTATTTTTAGAAAGATTAAAGACCATAGCCTAAAGTGAATAACTTAATCCATCTTTATTTTTTTTTTACTTTCATCATTAGTGATAATGATGAAAATGACACCTCGTATTTCCATGTTATCTTTTTCAGTGTTCTGAATAGGTTTGAAGCTTTAAGATTTAACACCTAAGTCTTTTCTCTTTTCTCTAGAAGAAGTCAAAAAATTCCATGCCCTTAAATAACTGTGAATAAGTTGAGGATATCAAATCCTCAGCTCTCTGTAGAACCTGTAACCGGAATGCCAAATTCATGGTTCCAATTACCTATGTGACACAAGCCCTCGTACTGTCTACAAAGAACTTGAGCATTTCTGCAATTCAGTTCCTGATGCTTCTCGGTCAGATCTGTTCAGCTTATGATTCTCCTAAGAAAATGCTGGCATCTCATTTGCTGAATGTTTACCCTTCCTTTCTTTTTATGTTTTAACCTTAACCTAAAACCAGCTATGTCCATCTTCCCTTTCAAATTTTAAACGAATTCTCAGCCTTCTCACAATCTCCACTGATCTCCCCATACTGTATTTGCTATACCATACTTTGTAATGTTAGTGTTTATTTTAACTTTTTCTTCATACATATACATGCATTCAAATTGCTTTCCTCATGCATATACATATTTTGAGATTGCTACATTTTCACTTTTGTTAACTGTCCCCAAGATCAAAGATTCTTCTTTCCTTGGAACATAGTAACATTCAGTGTATATCTATTGAGAGAGTAAATGGTGAAGGCATGCATGATTATGCTCTATCTTATACTTACATGGTATCTTTTATCTGAATTTTATCTAATATAGAAAAAATGAGTTTCTCCTTCTAAAATGACTCAACATTTTTGAAGAAGACTCATACCAGCTTGCTGGCCCACCATTCCTTTATGCATTCAGTATGTAAATGTATAGTTGATGTTGAACCTGATACTTTTTCCATAGCAATTCATTACTTCAAAGTTTTTATGGCCTCATCCTCTACCTTCTCCCATTTATTAATCAGGAATTATTTAAAGTATCTGCTTTATTTTCTATTTGGTAATTTCTTTCCTGCATTAGTTCTTGTAGTAGAGCACACATCATTTCCCACAAGGACAGTTGTTTAAGAAACCCATTCATATGATTGGGGATTTCACAGTACTTTGGTATTTATTTCACATATGTAAGAGAATATGCTGCAAGAAGAAAGATTAGCATATTCCAACTGTATAAATCCTTGAAACGGTCTTTCACTTATCAACATCTGATAGTTGAACTTGTTGGACATGCCAATTGACATTGAACTATTTTATTAATCCAGCATTTATTTACAAGACAAAAGTGAATATGCATCAGGGACTATATTAAATACTAGGGGTGCTTGGGTAGATCTTTTTGTGGTTGTGTAAAACCCCTTGTTTACCTCTGTTCATCCCCCAGAATAGATACGTGTAAGAGGAAGGTTCCTTGGGTCAAGTTACTAGGACAGCTAGCTTTCTACTAAAATTGTTCATTTCCAGGAGTTGAGGTTGGTCAAAATGAGTCAATGCCAGGTGAGCTAAAAATCTTCAGAAAGACTTAAGCATACATGCAAATAACAAGTTAGACTTTATCCCACTAATCAGAATGGGAGAGTCTTAAAAAGAGTGGGTAAGCCTTAGCTTGGCAGACTACCAAGATATTATTCCTTGCCACTCAAATTTGGTTGCATACATACGACATCAGAATTACCTGAGAACTAACAAGAAATGGAGAGGCCAAGGTGATTACTAGCCTATTAAATTGTAATGTGCATTTTCACAGAATCCCAAGGTGATTGTATGTCCATGAAAATTTTAGACGCTGCTATTCCTTACATTGATTGAAACTTGTCCTGCACATGGTTCAAGTTCTTGCCTCTCCCTTGATTACAATACGACTTTGAGTGAAAATAAAAATGAAAAAGTAAGAAGTAGCATTTTCTTTCAGTCCAGAGGTGCCAGCACTGAGCTTTGTTACACAATGTAGATAAATGAGGGTTTTAATGGAATGGTGACAGAGACAAGTGGTGAAGTCATTCAAAAGTTTTGCCACCTGTTGACATGATTGAAAATGCCTTCAAAGCAATTTAAAATCCTCATACAAGACTAATGTAACCTGCCAGTCAGGAGCCTTTTGAACACTTGTAGTTAATTGATGTTCACCACTCCAGGCATCAAATGCAATTACTGTTCTACTTGGGATATAATTTAACTTCAGGTTCACAATAGTGGATGCAGAGAAAATTGCAAAGAGTAAAAGAAGGAAAAAATCCACTTTGAAAGAGAGCATCTCTTGGTTCTGAACACACAAGACACTGGTGCAGCCCAGCAGCCTATGCCTGAATCATGGTGATCTCTAACAGAGATGAAATTCTATAATATCGGATGTAAGAATGTAGGGTGTCTCTGGGAATAGCTTGTAATGAAATGAATATTGGGTCTATATTTTAAGAAAATAGCTTAGGCCTTGTTTCTAAGTATGTTACCATAAGAGAGATACTTTGGGACCTATATTTCATTAGCTGCATATCAGATGCTGAGTGTTCCCAGTGGACTTTATTAAGTGACCAGAGCTGAGGTTCAGCAACGCTGAGGATAATTTGAGAATGGAAGATGATTTAGATATAAACACATCACAGATAGAAGTGAGTTGATTGGATAGCTCATTATTCATTAGACATAGCCCAGGATATTTTTTAAATTAAATTTTAATTTTTATTTAAATAAATGTTATTGCTGTAAAATTTTGCAACCTAAATTATGTAAACAGCAAGCAAATCTGCTGTTTATTTTTCAATTTTCTAGCAATGCATCTACTGACAATAAGAATTTCTAGAATAATTGGATAGAATGGCTGTGGCTACACTGCTTATTAATGCTACATCCAGTTGCCTCAAAAAATATTCTTTATATGATACATAAATCACTTCCACCCACAAATCACTTTACTTTTGAATCTCTAGGCAAGTGTGATTTAATGTTTTTTTTCTGCTCCCTTTTTAAGAAAAATGAGCAAAACAAATATATATGTAATATTAGAGTCACTGCTGCCAAACTATCAAGTAAATTTACTGATGCGTGGCCTATTGATGTCATATGGAGGCTTTCAAATAGCTCATGATTAGACATCATGATGTTTTAAAGAATAGTTGGTCCAATTTTTGTGTTTAAAATGCATTTACACATGACATGCATACAATGTGTAGTTGCATACAACAGCTTAGACTTCTCAGCTAATTCTAGGTTCATCGATTGTACCTACTGTGGCACAGATTATCGATTTATTTACTTACTCTATTTTCCTTCCTCCTCATCAAATGACTAGAATTCATTTCCTGGAAAATGTTGGAGTTAGAAATGTCTAGGTAACTGAGTTTTATGCTAGAGAAAATGAAGATTTTCTAAGCACTGATTCCCGAATGGTTGGCTGCACTGAAATATCTTCTATATAGCACACACATTTACTCTTTCACAGAGCCATCCATTTCACTCCCTAGGGCCCCTTTATTTATGAAAGCAAGATAGCCTTTGTGTTAGTAAACCACTAGGACTTAGGCTTAATTGAGAATATAGCCAAAATATTTTCTCTGATAAGATTAAACCTTGATCTCAGAACAAGTGCATATGTGCTTTAAGAAAAGATTACCAGGCCTGATCTCACCCCTTGCCTCATACATTATCAATTTTAATATGGAATAAAATATAAACAAAAAACTGAGGAAGAATAAAGAACTATGAACAGAGATATGAGCTTTTAAGGAAGCCAGATCTTGTATAGTGGCACCAAGCAGTATTTATGCTGTCAATATCAATAAGGCTCAGTTTTATTACTAACCTCCTCAATCTGAATTATTACCCATCCTATCATCCAAGGACATCTTATTTGGTTGATATTCAGAGCTACTCTTACACTTGCCTTCATCTGTCTGCTCTGGCTCTGTTTCCCTTCTCAAACACAGCTTGCACTGCTGCTTCAGCCTCATTACTCTGTTAATGACATTTGCTGTGGTCAGAATAACATATCTCTGAGAAAGATTAAAGTTCAATAGTTTTTAATACTCTTCAATGGTGTCCTCCATCCTTTTAGGACAGCTGCCTTTTCTGTGCCCAAGAAATAATTGAGTGTGGAATCATGACTGCTAAGGTGACAGAAAGCAAGCAGAGGATCAGGAAGAGGCAAGAAGGCTCCAGATAGTGTCTCAGGAAAGCATGTATTTCACCAGATGATGACGAGAATCTGAGTTAGCTCTGAATAGAAATTATAGTAAGCCTGTCTAAGCCCTGAGAGCATGCTAAGAAAACATGGGCATATATGTAAAAACTTTTTTTAAAAGGCCTATAAATTTAAGAAAGAGCGAGAAAGGGGATATATATGGGGGTATTGGAGGGAAGTAGGAGAAATTATGTAATTATATTATAATTTCAAAATATAAAACAAAACTATAAGTTAAAAGAAAAAAAGGAAAGCATGGGCAAAGTGGGCTCCTTTCCCCATTAGATGTCATAGATTCTATCTTTAGGACAGCATGATAGATAATGAGAAAAAAGATGTCCCTCATCAGAGGAATGGATACAGAAAATGTGGTACATCTACACAATGGAGTACTACTCAACTATTAAAAACAATGACTTAATGAAATTTGCAGGCAAATGGATGGAACTTGAAAATATCCTGAGCGAGGTGACTCAGTAACAAAAGAAGGAACATGGTATGTACTCACTGATAAGCGGATATTAGCCCAAAAGTTCAGAATGCCCAAGTTTCACTTAACAGTAACCGCCGGACTGAGAGTGAGGTCCCAGATGGAGGAGTGGGAGAAAGGTCTGAAGGAGCTGAGGGAATTGGCAGTCCCGTGGAGGGAGCAAGAGTGTCAATGGGCCTGACCCCCCCCCCCCGGTCGTCCTGGAGTCTGGACCACCAACCAAAGAATACACATCTATGGACTCATGGTTTGGACCACATATGTGGCAGAGGATGACCTCGATGGCCATCAGGGAGAGAGGAGAGGCTCTTGGGCCTGAGGAAGTTAGAGGCCCCAGTAAAGGGGAATGTCAAGGCGGGAATAGGGGGATGGGTGGGCGGGTGGGTGGGAGGTGGAATTCCCTCATAGAGGTGGGTTGGGGAGGGGATAGGGGGTTTCCAAAGAGGAGACCCAGAAAAGGGGAAACATTGGAAATGTAAATAAAGTATCAAAAATAAAAAAAAAAGAGTAAAAAAAAAAAAAAAAAAAAAAGATGGGACAAATTAAAAGTGGTCCGTAATAATCCACTAGGTGATATGTGCATCCTGTAGAGGCATCGGTAGTGTCAATGAAGACTACACAGAATAACTATTGTAGACTAGAGGATACAGTCTGAGATTAAATATGAAAGAATCAAGTGACCATGTAGAATATGTGTAGGCCAAGGAGGAAAATCACAAAATCACTGAAGAGAGTGGATGGATTCACAGGAGCTTGTCATCTTCCCTTGAGTGGTGTGTTGAGCAAAAAGTCAATAAAGTGTTCAAAGATATTTGAAGTCATACAAGGAAAACTACCTAAGTTCAATATTACTGAATCTAATCAAGAATTTTCAAAAAAAAAATGTGTGGGGGGATGAATAGCATTGCCTCAAATATTGTGAGCAGATTATTGAGTTTCTTTGCCAACAGAGAAGAAATTATTATCAGAAGGAAATAGAAAATTTCATATGTAGTTAGATATTTTAACAGTTAACTTCCAAATAAAATTGCCATACTGTTTTGTTTAACACAGAAAATAGCACATGTATATTTACATTTTGTTATACTTTTATACCATAGAAGCTGTGTATATGAATGACATGCTAAGCCTGATATTGTATACTGAATGATTTTTACATTGAATGTTAACCTCTAATATGATCCATTAAGAAAGGAGATGGTGGACAGAATAATACCCTCTAAAATAAACCCCAGAAACTCTCTACTCTGTCCTTACCTTGAATTCATTACTTTTCTATTGCCATGTTAGCACACCACAAACAAATCAACTCACAGAAGCACCTATCAAGGCTAAGGAATCAGAGGGTGAGTTCATGACCCTCATGGCAGAAGGCATGTCAGCAGGCAGACAAACATAGGTCTAGAGCAGTAACTGGGAACCCAAACAACAATGAGAAAGAGACAAAGTGAATGAGTGAGAAAGTCTGACAGAGACTGTGAGACAGAGATGGAGAGACAGAGATATAGAAAGAGATAAAGACAGAGAAATGATTAGGAATGAAATGGATTTTTGAAAGATTAAAGCTTACCCCTAGTGACAGAACTCCACCAACAAGGCCATACCCCCTAACATTTCCCAAACAGTTCCACCAACTGGGGCTGATTATTCAAATATATGAGCTTACTAGGGCCATTTTGGATCAGACCACTGTTGAGGTTTGGTCTCTTGCTATGTATTGTAATGTTATGTGCAGGTCCCTATGACTTGCTTGCCCCAGAGATGAGAGAATCTGCACATAGATCCATGTGAAGCTATGTGACCTTGCCCCCAAATTATTTCTGAGTGGTGAATAAAGATGCCAAAAGCTAATAGTTGGATAGAAGAGACATAGGTAGGGTTTATGGTTCCTGGGCTTTGGGGAGAAGATAACCATGAGGTGGAGAGAAAAAAAGGTGAATAGAGAAGGAAGCCACCGTGGGTAGGTTAGTCATGAAATAATGGCCATGTGGGTTATCTAATTGGAGTTAAGAGCATCCCAGACAAAACATAGCAAATTATATAATGGGATCATTGGCTTGGAAATAGACATAATAGCATAGGGATAGATATCTGCTCAGTTCTTATCCTGATTAAGGCTTACTGTAAATGTAAAGTTTGTGTATGTCTTTTATCTGGGAACTGAATGATCAAAGGCAGGGCAAAAACTCCAGATTGGGATTAAAACATTCTATAACAGACTACCACATACTTCTAAGAAGAGAAGAAGAAAGAGGTCTGAAAACTAGAATGTCTTCTTCATCAGAGCCAACCATGACTGCATCCTGATCTCAGTTCTCATCCTTTCAGCAACCAGAACTGTGATAAATAAAATTTTAATACTTATAAGCTTCCCAGTCTGTAGCAGTTTTCTGAATTTTTTAGGTGCTCAGAGAATCTAAGACAATGTTATACTGAAAATTATTTAGCTGAATAATTTTTTTTTTTTTATTATTTGTAACTCTGGTCTACATAAAGTAAAATAAATTGCTCCAAATAACTTTTTTAAGTAGTTAAGTAGTTTTCACCCTTTGTCCTCAAACCTCTGAGTCCACAGATTTTAAAAGGATGAAAATAAGGTTTTTTGTATGTTTTGTCCTCAGTGTATACATTACCTTTCTGTACTCCAAGAGATCTCATCCATTTATGGAGGTAATGCTCTGGTGAAATCTGTTGCAAGTACAGAGGAAGTGACAAATCAGGATACAACACTAATCTCTACCATTTAGCTTCGAAATTGTCAACTTACCATAAAATATACATTTGAATGTGATCAACATGAAAGCATCTAGTGATGATGGTAACTACTGAGATTTGAAAATATGCCATTCAGAGCAAACTCCTCTAGAACTGAGTGTAAATCATACTAATGTGCCACAGATGAGGTTATGTAAGATGTGGTAGTCACTCACGAGCACTCCAATTTCAATCAGGAATCATATTTACCTTCACACGAATACTTAAAGGAACTGTCTGTTTTGTGGGAACTAAAAAACTTGTGACATTAGCATCTTTAACGTAATTCCCAACTGTATCAATCACCTACACAATGTCCCCAACTTTAAGTAATTCTGTTCTTTCTTTCAAAAAATTTCATTTCATTCATGGGACATTGCATTGTATGTTTACCTATAAACAAAAATATAAACCAAAAAATTCAAAGGAGAGAAAGTCCTATATTCTTTCCTAGAAGAGTTGACGGTATATTATCCTTCCTATTTTTCTTAGATTTCTTGTGTGTGTGTATGTGTGTGTGTGTGTGTGTGTGTGTGTGTGTGTGTGTGTGCGTGTGTTCTGCTTAAGACATGATTCAAGGTATGCTAAATTCAATTATCCTCCATTTCTTTCAATTTCAATGGCTTCCTTAGTTCCATTACTAGAAGACTCTACTGTCAATTTCTACATGGTTCCAGAGTCCTTCGGGAGCTCACTCTCCCCACCCTGAGCACTGTCCTTATTCTGTAGCTCCCACCACCTGTTGTCTCCCTCTCCCTCCCGCCCTGCATCCCTCCCTTTTCCCTCCGTCCCTCAGTCCTATGCCTGCCTGGGTTACCCTTTTAAGGTTTCTTTGCTGCAGTGGTCTACTTTCTTACTAGCCTGTGTCCTTTGGATTCTTCTCACTTTTATCTACTCCATACTTTATTGTTGCATTTAACATACTGGATCTCAAAAAATTTAAATTGTAGTAAATGAAGTATTATAGATACATAAACTCTGAATATCTTTAATGTTCACAGCTTGGTGAACCCAAATAGCTCTCTATAGTTGTGACAACAGTACCAATGTATATGTCACAATCCTATCCACCCAGTTCAAATATTTTCCTGTATCCTTAATAATTACTATTGATGATAGGACAACATGAAAACATACCTTCTAAAAGAAAATTTAAGCATTCAGTACAATATTGTTAATCTATAACACTATACAGTAGAACCTAGGGTCCCTTTATCTTGTAATATTTATTGAAGCTTATTTCTTATATCAAGCAATTGTCTATAAAATCTCTAATGATTATGTCCTGAATATTCAGCAAACTGTGTTTTTGTCTAGTATGTTCAATATGTCCAGGGTATTTCTGCAATTTTATTCCATATTCATTCTTTTTTAAATGTTTTCATATAGTATATATTTGATCATATTCTTCCCCCTACCTTAACTCCTTCCAGACCCTTCCAACCTTCATGACTTCATGTTCTCTCTCTCTCTCTCTCTCTCTCTCTCTCTCTCTCTCTCTCTCTCTCTCCTTTCCTCCCTCCCTCCCTCCCTCCCTCCCTCCCTCCCAGAAACACATGAAACAAAGATCAAAACAAATAAGTGAAAATCCCAGTAAGGCCAAAATATACCAAAACAAAACATAAAGCAAACACAAAAAAATATAGAGCGCACTTCTTGCTAGCCAACTACTTCTGGGCATGGGCCTACTCTGGAGTATGGCAGATATACCCATGACGCACCACCAGAAAACACTGATTCTCCCTTTGCCGGCAGACATGAGCTGCAAATAGTTTCTTGGTGAGGGGTGGGACTTTGCATCCACTTTGCTTCAGTGCTGCAATTTTGTCCGGCTTGAACTTGTGCAGGTGTTGTGCATGCTGCCTGTCACATTCTCTGTGAGATCATCAGTGACACTGTGTCTGGAAGCTGCTGCTTCCTTGGGGCCATCCACAACCTCTGGCTCTTAAAATCAGGTCCTTCTTTTAATGTGCCACACTTTTCACTAACAGCAAAGCATGTTTCCTATAGAGCTTTTGATTTATTGCTTTTACTGATATACTCAGGCATACTAGAAATCTCTACCTCTCACATCTACCAGTTTTCCAGATCCCTGTAATAACTATCAACCTCTTCTCTAAAGCCAAATAATACCCCATCTTCAACTATACCTATACTTAGATAAGGTTTCTATGTGACCGAACATTTCAGGGAGATGAAGAGGATTGATACCAGAGGGACAAACTTCTTTACATTGGCTGTCATTTTTGTTTCTGATTCTTGGGTCACTTGGGATTTAGTGACTCTACTTATCCATTGGTCCATTCTCTTCTCTTTCATACAAAAGAGAAAAAAATAAACAAACCCAAACCTGGTAATGATTCTAACAACATACTTTGATTCTCAAATACAGAAAAGTTTAGCTCTGCAAAGCCCCTGATGTCAGCTCAGGTCAGGGCTCCTAACCCCGTCTCATGTCCAAACATTCAGTGGAGGCTTTGAAATAAACACTTCTGAAGAGCCTTGTTAGTCTCCTAGGCCACACAGGGTGTTCATCCATTTTATATAACCATCTGAAATGGCAAGGTTTGAAGTTTAAAAAGAGACTTTGTACTAACATGAGTTTAAGAACCATAAATATGTTCAATTTTATTTCCATAGCTGGAAATTTTCAGGATTACCACACTGAAGACAAGAAAACTAAGGAATGGAAGGATTAAATAATTTCCCCTAACTTTCTTGGCTGGAGACTGCTCTAAATGAGAAGGAGAAAAATTATTTGGCTGGTTGTGGCTCTGTGTTTTGCTTTGCTGCTTGCGTGTCCAACATGCCACTCAGGAGAGGTGAAACAGAGAGGCACTAGGCTATGTTCTTTTCTTCTCATTAGGGTGGTGGGCTTGTGGGACACCAACATGCTACTTAGGGGAGGCAAAACAGCCTAAGACAGGGGTCCCAGCTTATGTTTCTTTAGGTGAGAAATGGGGGACAGAGGGCTGGGGTGGAAGCTGTATTTCTCAAACTCTTGGAAACCCATTGGGAACTTTGAAGAGTTGAGAATTGGGGGGTGTGGGCCTGAGATGATTTGAAATGGACTCCAGCTTAGTGTAGGGTGAGTTCCAGGAGTGTGGAAAGGCCTTCTGCAGGAGACAAAGGCTTCCCCCAAGAGTGGTCCTTGAGACAGACCTTGCTTGCCTAAACTGTTTATTTCTGGAGGAAATGAGTGCTTATGATTTACTCAGGGTGGACCAGAGATTAAATACCTTTTGCAGGAAGTGATACCCAGGGAAGAAGCTCATTGGCTAGACACTTGGGGTCTCTCTAGATACCACATTAGCATGGGGAACTCTAGGCTCTAATGCTACATGACCAGCTGTAAGAGGCTCTTAGGGGGCTGTTGTGGTCACATGCTCCAGGACAGGAACATTGTTGGGAGTAGTTTCAAATGCCTACTCTTCTCAGTTATGAGAATCACTGGGGTTCCTTAATCTGCTCAACCTTAACAGTTCTTTTGTCTGGTGACATGGTTACACTTGCCCCACATCTGGTCAGAGCCAGTCAATAAAATCAATTAATTAATTAATTGGGATTTAAGAAACCTGACCCAGTAATCCTTGGGACCAACTTATTTCAAAAAGCATAGAGTGGAAGGAAATAAATTGCATAGAGCCATCATAGACTGCAATCCTTTTTGAGCAAGCTTAATCTTAAGGGCTGACTAGTCAGTGTGGTGGTACACCACTGCGATGCCAGTGCTCAGCAAGCTAAGACAAGTGAATCACAAATTAGCAGACAGCCTATGCTACAAAGTGAGTTCTAGCTCAGTATGAATGACATAGTGAAAGCTCTCTCAGCCCACTGGTATAACAAAGAAATGTGTACTACTTCTCAGTTTGCTTCCTAGCTATTTGAAATGAACTCTCTTAATTGCATACAAGTGAAGCGGTCCTTTGCATTTGCACCCACACTCAGGGGAGTATGACATACTCTACCACATCAGAGCTCAGCTTGTCAGAAGTAGATGACAGAATGGACTGAGAAGACAACACCCCAAACTCAAGTTTTCTCCCTGAGTGTATGGCCCCATGCTGGTTTTCTGACTGCTTTTGAGCTTCAATTTTGTCCTCTACCAAGTAATGACTAAAGCAAGACCAAATAGGATCATTGCTAGAATTAATACGTAAAAGCATACCATTTTATTAGCAAGAAAACTTCCTCTTATTTGGGATGCAATATTCTGAGCTTGACTTCTCATTTTACGTTCTTCATCTTTGAAGTGAAAATAGTAAGAGTTACTTGAATCCTACAAATGTGCAGAGAGTCTAGGGAGAAAATGTCAAAGGACTGATACCGGTAACGGCTGGCTACGGGGTTGTTCTGAATGTTTAACAGCATCATGTGCTCTAGGAAATAGATGTTATTCTAACCCTTTTTGAAAGCGAAAACATTACTAATTCTCCCTGATCTCAATCAGCTTCACGCCAAATGCAGTAACCACACATTGCTCCTCTCCTTTAAACCCTTCATTGACTCTGAGGAAACTTCTATGGAACATTTTAATGTCTTTTCCTACTATTTCTGTGTCTGTCATGTGAGGTTCCCAAGGGATGCTTTTTATCTTTCATGTGCCTGGACACATGGAGGATCCACTTCAGGAAGCCATGTTGAACACTGGTTGCCGAGTAGAAAACAAAGAAAATTAGCTCCTGGAGTCCAACTTCTCGAGCAGATTTTGTTTCCAACACAGAACTGAATATTAGGGTTCCCTGATACCTTTTTCTGGTTCAAGCATTCAAGACACTTACTTCCATTTTCCCTTCCATTGCTTCTTTCTGCTGCTGCCTTAATTGGAACAGCACTGGAGCTTAATTAAAACAATAAGCATCCAGTTTATACAATTTGTCCAGGTGAATAATATAACCTCGCAGTGATTATTTATTGATGTGGACATTAAATTCATGTGCTTTCAACTCTAGTAGGCTAAAGGTTTTCTCTCTCTCTCTCTCTCTCTCTAATACCTTAATTCCTTGTTGTAGAGTTTAATTAATAGGAGATAGTGGCAACAAAGCTCTGGGTCTTAACTCATAGAGATTAATGATGGCAAAGAGAGTTGTGTTTCATTTTCATAATCCGTGATTCATCTTCAAGTAGCAGACTACTTTTGAAGCATGTGCTGGTGACTTTGTAATAGTCATGTACAGATTTTACTCAATTTAGACAGGCATACACTTTAATGGGGTGCCTTGTTGTAGTAAGCATCTCAGTGCTGTTCATTCATTTGGGCATCAAATATTTTTGCAGTAAGAACTATGTAGTTCCTAGGTTAAAAGAGGAGTTGCTGAACAAGGGCTTTTTTTCAGTGAAAAATGGAATTTTTAAGTGATGAGGAACATTATAGTTGAAAATCTTGGGATGAGACCAAGGTAAAATGAAAAGCAATAAAATGGTCCCTAAACATGTTGTGTTCCCAATTAGGAACTCCAGGCTCAGAGTGGGGAGATGGTTCAGTTGGGCATCAAAGCCATTAGGAGGACCTGAGTTTAACCCCTAGAACTCGTGTAAAAAGAAGCTGGGTGTGGTAGCAATGCTTGGGATCCCAGAACTACGAAGGCAGAGACAGACAGACATTCCTGGCTAGCAACTCTAGCTTAATGGATGAGTTCAGGGCTAATGAGAGACTTTCTTAAAGTACAAACATTGACATCCTTAACTCTGAACTACAGACACACATGAGCACACACACATACACACACGTACACACACACAGGCACAAACATACATGCACACACACACACATGCAAACACACATGCTCACACACAGGCACAAACACACATGTACACATACCATGGCTTTAATATAAAAAATGGCATCAGAATTGATTTGGTATTTTTCATCTTCTTGCTTTTTTGATTTAATTTGTTTGTGTGTGTGTGTGTGTGTGTGTGTGTGTGTGTGTGTGTGTGTGTGTGTTAGATGAGGAGGCATGAAGTTGGATAAGAAAAAAGGTGAGGAGAGTCTGGAGAATTTGGGGGAGGGGAAAAATATAAACAAAATATGATAAATATTTTAATTAAATAACAAAAAAGAGAAATGACAATTAAAAGAAATAACTAAAGGGCTCTTTATGATTTTTTCACCCTGAGGGTAGCCTAGGCAATGCTTCCCTACTTCTACACTCTCAAAGACAAACCAAAGTTTGATATCACCAAAGTTCCCCTTAGGAGACCAAGGAGTTAATAGGGTTACAGCTCCTGAGTGAGGAGTTGTTGAGACAAGCATGCATGACCCTAAACAGTCTCAATGCACGGGTTCTGCCCAGCATGGCCGCCCCATTGCTTCATATATTAAGCCCATTCCCCCAGCCTTCTCACCTACATATACTAGCCTCTCACTAAGACCCTGAGGATCAACTAGGCTAGCACCTAATTGTCTAATGGTGCCTATGCGTGTCAAAGCTCACCCAATCCCTGCCCAGAGGTTCTGCCTCATCTCTTCTTTCTCATCTCCCACCAAACTTTCCCTTTCTCTACATTGCACACAATTTTTTAAGAAGAGTGGTTGGATACTTGGACAGGGTCCCACTGGCCCATTTGGTCCCTAATCCACAAGGGTTGCTAACAGGGAACAAGCCCAACTGAGATGATCTCATGCAAATAGGAACAGCTGAATTCATTAAGATGGTGGCAATTTGGCCCAGAGGATAGACTTGTACAACAGGAGGTCTGATAGTCCAGAAACTTACTACTTACATAAGTTACTACTCCAGGTGACTTTTTGATTCAGGGTGAGCTCAGTGTGAGGATAAAGTACATAAATACTCACCCAGTGTCAAACTGGTATATTGGAAAATATACCGGCAGGGAAGTACAGGGCAGGGGAGGTCTGATGGGGGATGAGAGATGAGGCAGAACATCTGGGCAAGGACTGGACTAAGATGAGCTTTGACATGCATAGATACCACACTCAACTTTATCTTCAGGACAAAGGGATTAATTCATGTCATCATTTTGTTTGTCTGCAGAGAAGCCTTCCTCTTGCACCTAATGGAGACAAGTAAAAGCTACTGAACACTGGATATTCTTTAATGCACATTTTCTTTTAGAATCTACTCTGTGCAAGATCCTGTATGAGGTGCTAGAGGAGACAAGAAAAAGGAAGTAATATGCTTGTGTGTTTCTTTCTCTGTTTGTATGATTACTACTTATTAAGGGCTGATCATAAATATATGATAGCAACAGAATGCTGGAGCAAACACAAGCCAAAGAAGGACTTTGCTCACATTCAAATATGTGCTAAGAGAGAGGCTTATGGTACTACAGGAGAACAAAAGAGAGGCTTCACAAAACCTTTTTCTCCGCAGTGCTTATACAACATAGTAGGTATGCGAGATTTTCTAGAAATAAATAAGAGAGAGACAAAAAAGGGTAGCAGAGGCAAGAAAGGTAGGCTGTGGTACCTTCTAGAAGTACTATAAAAGATGCTAACTAAATACCGCTAGGACAAAAGTCAGATGACAGAAAGACCTTTCTTCAAGGAAGCCTTTCCTCTTTAATTCACACAATTAGATCGAACAATTTGATTTATCCATTTGTTAAATGTAAAACTAGCTGCATTTAGTCGATACTAGGTTAAACTGGAACTAGGAACTGGGAAAGAGAACTATTTTAATTTTCAATAGCTTATTTCTATACCTCTAATAGCAGTCTGCAGCTGGGAAGGGGAAGCATGAGGCAGATAACTATTTTTATTTAAATTGATGTGTTGTATTCATAGAGATTAGAGCAGGAAGCTGCAGCTGCGAGAGGAAATTTAAAATTAGAGCAGCTTCAATAGTGCTACTCACAATGGCAGCCAAATTCCCTGGGCTTGCTCTATAGTAAGCATTTCCCCCCCCTGCATTCGTGACGTATGGGCATTTGCAGACTCACACATTTAATATTTTCAAGGGAAATTGAGACTGAACTGCTCTAGGGTCTGGAAATAAAATTCTTTGTTGGATAATTCTCATTCCATTCCTTCTTACTCTACTTATGTCCATAGCTTTGTCATCATGCCAAAATTGCCAAGTCCTAGCTGCAGTTTCTACCTATAAAGCAGCCAGCATCTGGTTTCTAGGATCTGAGCAGGTATGATTTGTTCAGTGTACAGCAGAATTATAAAAAAAAAAAAAAAAAAAAAAAAAAAAAAAAAAAAAAAAAAAAAAAAAAAAAAAAAAAAAAAAAAAAAAAAAAAAAAAAAAACTCTTCCCCAGTGTTATTTGGGCAGAAATAATTGTTGCATTTCAAAGAACTGTTTATACAACTCAGATGCCCTACATTCCTGCAGGCATCAAGGTCAAGGGTCACCTTTGCCTGTAAAGCCCAACCAAGAATAGTTCAGTCCCCTGCCCTGTACATCTAAAGAGGTCTGTTTTGTTTTGCTTCTGAGATTCCTTCTTTATACAGATCTCGGATTCTTCACAGAAGTCTTGTGCAAGTTATATCCCAGTATTGAGCCTCACCTACAGGCAGGGTACTACACAAGCTCTTGTTCTATGTGTTTAGAAACTTTCATTGTGCCTGGATTGTTTACCGTCCAATTTATCCCATATTATCAGCTGCCCAATGTGTCTTATATGCTAATGACATGCAGATTTAACTGTGGATGGGTCCTATATTTTATGGTTCCCGGTCTGGTGCTAACCATGCATTTCATTATCTTGAGTCATATGAGGATGCTCTGGCCAAATGAGTTAATACATATGAGAAAATGCTAAAAAAAAAAAAAAAGAAGACCAAAGAGCATGCCAAATAATTTGATGTTTTGTTTTGCAGCCTTGTTTGACACAGTTGAAGGTGTAACGGGCCAGACTTTCCCTTCTGTTGTATTCTTTGAGTAATGATCACATTAATCTCTCTGCGTTCAGCACCTATGACTCTGTCAAGCATATAAGGATGGTTAATTCTGAAAATGCCTTTGTGTACAGGCCAAGCAACTGTATCACAATAGTGTTAGAAGTTTCTTTTCTCAGGGGAGCTTGTGAAGCTTGACAAACCTAGTTAAGTATGCTTCTGTTTGCTCTCCTCTGCCAGGCTTTCGGTATTTCTATAGACAAGAGATCTGCCATTGGTAAAGTCAGAGAACCTACGAGGACAACGATTGATTTAGGAAATGACAAATGTGTGAGGATTCCCTATGGCTTGTCCCAACATTCTTGGCAACTGTCAAAAAGTCTTTTTCCATTGTGGTAAGTTCTCTTCTGGCTGACTAATTCCAAAGGAAATCATGCATGACCCAATTTTCTGCCAGTCTTGCATAGAAACACCCGTTAATAAGTCTGTGGAGGAGAGTACCAATTGCTTCACAGTCTGGCAAAGGCCACAATTAGCAAGTCTCCCTCCTGCACAGACATGTGCCATGAACGGGATAATCCGGAGAGTAAGCGGGTGACTATTTACAGGGAATAGCCACAGCCCCTAAACTGCTGGAGAGTGGAAATAAATCCAAAGGATTTGTTTATAACAAACATTTATGCCTCCGTTTTTCGGTGTGTTCACTTCAGGCCAATGCAATTTACCTGCATTTCTTTAACATATTCACATGTATCCCACCTCCAGCTTTTGAATGCATTTTAAAATTAATTTTATTTAAAAAAAAATCATCATCATGTAAAGTGAACTAGTAGAAAAATTAAATTTAATTTGAAAAGAAATTGGACAATGATGAGTGTGGTACGTATAATATTTAGGCCAAGCTAAACATATCTTCCTCTTCAAATGATGATTATTTTTCGGAGAACCTTTTGAGACCTTTTCTTCTAGCTTTTCAAGCCTCCCTTTCTCCCATCTAATACTTGCCATTATTTGTCCAACATCCCTCATCTACTCAGGTTCCTGGTAACTAGCATGCAACTCTCAATTTCTGTGAGACCGAACAATTTTAGATTCTATATCTGAGGGAGATCATGACGTATATGGCTTTCTGTGCCTGGTTTATTTTACTTAAAATACGATCTCCACTTCCAATGCATCATTGCTCTACGTGACAAAGAGCATTCCACTGTGCATACAGACACTGGGAATAGCTTCACTGTTCATCAGTTAATGGACACGAGCTTGTTTTTATTTCTTGGCTGTCGCTAACTGTGCTGTGATGAGCTTAAGAATACAGTGTTTTATTTTTCTGATAGTGATTTCATTCCCTTTTGATCTATACCCCATAATAAGTTTCGTGGTTCTATTTTTAACTTTGATACTCCTTCATTCTGTTTTCCATAATGGCCCCGCTGATTTACATTCCCCCCAACAGTGTACATAGCTGCCAGTGTGTATCTTTTGTCTTTTTGATAATAGTCATTCTTACTGGAGTGAGGTGATATTGTGTTGTGCTTTTGATTTGCATGTCTCAGAGGACTAGAGATGCCGAACATGTTTCGTGTGCCTGCTATGCATTTATAGGTTTTTTTTTTTTTCTTTTCTTTTCTTTTTTTGGAAATCCCTATTCAGTCTCATGTCCATTTTAAAAGTCATCTTGTTTCTGCTATTGAATTGTTTCAGTTTCGTATATATTTTGGAAATATGTCAACCTTTTGCAAATATTTCCTCCTGATGTACAGAGTATGTCTTCACATTGATGAATGTCTCCTTTGGTTTGCAGAGGCTTTTTAGTATGCTTTCTTCTCAGTGGCCTGTTTTCTTCTCACTGTAGCTCTTTAAGACAGCTGTTTCAAGCTCTCCAAAGGAGCATTCTACCATGCTAATTATTATTTCCGGCAGCGTATTCTGACTATTAGGCAAGGTCTTGGTTTTCTGACAGTGTCTGTCATTGGCATCCAGTGTTACATGAGCATTGAAGAATGCTGCATTTATTCCAGGCTTGCTTATTGAGCTTTGATTGTACCTATCTGTGTAGTAATTTTATCCAGGTTGCTTATGTTTTTGTTTTTGTTTGTTTATTTGATTGGCTTGGGTTTTTTTGTTTGTTTGGTTTTTGTTTTTTGTTTTTTTGGTGTTGTCGTTTTTGACATTGTAGCCACTTCTGCTGTTCAGCACTATATAGAACCATAAGCAGCCCTATAGGAGATTGTTGTTGTTGTTTTATCTCTGGTTTCAGTAGTAGAGGGAAACCCAAACTCAGGTTTATCTTAACTATTCTGCTCATCTACTATACCAAAAGAACTAGAAAATTCTACCACAAAATAATACATCTACATTTGTGTGCACCCACGAGCTTCTCCCTGTGGCCAAGGTAGTCCCAGATGCCTTGCTAGCTAATAGTTAATGGTTTTTTTAGCCAGTTTGGGATTATGACTGAATCTGGGCATAGTGACCATAAATATACTAGCTCCAGGTGTATATGCTACATGTATAGCACCCAATGATAACTCTTTGTGTCACACAATGATCCTACAAGATCAACAATGTTCTGTTCTGCCTACTGATGATGTGACTTTGCTAAAGAACTCTGTACCCACTCATGGGTGATGCTAGTTAAAATAGATGGTCAGTGGGGCCATGTGCCTTCACTTGATACTGTATGTAAGGACAGTCTGCTTTCAGACCCTTTCTATAAAAGCAGGACAAGGGATGAAGACAACAGGATATTTCAGTTGTTAGGTTTTTCTAGCCTAGTACTAAATTTCATTGTAAACTAAGTCTTATACCATCTTGCACTGCCCTAGGTTGGAGTATACCCTTATCCACCTACTCTGTATTATCCAATGGTGCTGGGTCAGTTCTAAAGCTCCTCATGTAGACTAGGGCTTATGCATAGGACCTTTGGCTTCTGTGGAGTGCTAGAGCTTACTATGGTGGTCCTCCAAAATGAATCCTTCTTGGTGGCATGCACTGATCCCAGAACACAGAGTCATTATCCAAGTTTTTCTATAGAGGCTTCACTGAACTTAACTGTGGCAGACCTAGAACTAAGCTTCAAGCTAAGGCTTGGACTTACATTTTAGAAGGATAATATGCATAACTCTTGCTTTCTAGAATTGTTAACACTTTCTGATTTTATTACAAGAAAAGTAGGCACTTAGTCTGTCACCAGATATCCTTAGGTCTTATGAACATACTTAAGTATAAGAATAGCTATTAAACATTTCATTCTTCTAGAATATACATGCGAATGCATACACACACACACACACACACACACACACACACACACACACACACACACACACATTGCAGGAGGTCTTAACCTATTGCTCTTTTCTGCCTGAGTACCACTCTTCCAGTTTTTAATGACATATGGAATGCGAATTAAGTGACATTGCTTGCTCCAGAAACCGTTCCACCACCACACCTTTGGGCTCAGATCCATTGTACCAAAATGATGTTAAGATCAAAACAACATTGTGAAGCTGCCCATTGTTGACTTCTCTGACAATGCATGAAAAATGTTAAGATGAATGAGGTGGATATTTAAGAATAATACTTTATAGATGAGAACTTGCAAAATTAAATATAAATCAAGGAATGTAGGAAATGAATTAAGCATCTATTGAAAGAATAGTATATATAAACAACAGGCATAGTTTGTTATAACTAAACAATCTATATTAACATCCTATATTAATATAATTCTATGCTGTGTTTTATATATAATACTGATACAATTTTTGAAAGAAAATTTCAATTTTTTTACTATCAGTTATACAGAAAAACTATGTGTATATTTATAATATATATTTGTGTGTGTGTGTCTGTGTCTGTGTCTATGTCTATATAGCGATAAATATATTCAAGGGAGTTATTAGAACATTGACTTTCTGCATCATATTAAATGTTGAAGTTTTATATTCAAACTAAACTGGTTCATATGCTTTGAAAACTTCTCCTATCTTTCATTAGCTCTCCAATATAGCCACTTTGAAAAACTATTGTCATCTCATTTTTCTGTATTATACTTTGTAAAGAAAAATCCATAAATTCTTAAACACTAACATTATATAAAATTCTGCTGTGGAACTATCTAGAGGTATATTATGAGGAACAACTAATCAGGGAAGAGGCAGCCTACAGAATGGGAGAGAAACATTGGGTACATATACATCTGACAGATGCTTGATATCTACAATATGCAAAGGAATAAAAAGAAAACTAAATAAGAATCAAGCAGCACAAACAATAAATTTGTTACTGAAATAGAAAGACAGTTCTCAAAAGATGACTATTTAACACATGGTGAGAATTTCCAACTTCACTGGCCATTAGACAAATGAAATGGAATGCTTCCTTGTGATCCATCTCATCTCTATCTTAATGCTTGCTATCAGGAAAACAGAAGATGGTCTCACAAGAACGCCAAGCTAACATCATGGCATATATACAGAGGACCTGGTAAAGACCCATGAAGGCCACATGCTTGCATCTTCAGTCTTTGTGAGTACATTTTAAAAAGAAATATACAAGAATTCATTTCTTTCTTTCTTTCTTTCTTTCTTTCTTTCTTTCTTTCTTTCTTTCTTTCTTTCTTTCTTTTTTTGTTCAGATTTTGTGGTCCTTAGGTAAGTCCAAGGTCTCATGTCAAGTGAATTATAAGGGCGAATGAGGCTTTCTCTCACATGCACAGTTCTACTTGGCAGCAAAAGAAAAAAAAAAAAAAACCCTACATCACTGTCTGGCATTTTTCCTCCTAAAATACTTTATTACTTATACAGATCTTCCCTAAATAGATATCTTCATATTCTCAGCAAATGTTCTCTGCAAAAATATCTTAGCTTTAAAATAACTTTATCAAGTAAATTATCTGTAAAAACGCATTGAGAAAAGTTCACTACAATATCACAAAAAGTGACAGTAAAAGAAACTGGAGAGAAAGGAGTTGATGCTAAAATAACTCGGAAGTATTTGCTAAGTGAAATCAACTGGAAGAGTCACTGAATATCTCAAAATTATGATCAACAACAAACAAAGACATTGTGAGGGAAGTCATCCATTTTCTCACACATGAACACAAAATAATTTTCATGGAATATGGTTCACAACTGGATACTGGAGGGTTTTCTGTCTAAAGAGACTGTAAAATATTTTAAAGTGTTTGAGAAAAACAATCTATGAAGCATCTTCTCTCACATAGATTATTGACAATATAAGTCACCATATCAAGACTGTGTGATTTTGAGACAAGGAAAGAAAGAGAACTGAGAAGGATAAAGGATGTGAATACATTAATTTTACATTACAATGTATTAGAAATTGAACTCAGAGCTTGGCAAATGTCTTCTTATACATGCCATGAAACATGGCCTCCAATGTGGCTCTTAGTACATTATTGTTTTGATTTTATTTTGTTGTTGCTGTTGTTCAGATTTTTTTGTACTGACTCTTACAGTTACCTTAGAAAGGAAGTCATTGAGAATTGTCTAAATAGAAAGTTTATTTATGTCTGCCTTTGAAGCTGTGGTTTGCATGGACACTCTAAAGATAAAACTTACAGTAAATGAGCATTTAGACCTATCTTACCTTCTACTGATAACAAAGAAGTGATCACTTAGGGGGATCTGAAAATAGTCAGAATAATTGAAGAACACTGACACATTTTAGACTTGCCAGTTGTCAAGATACAGAAAAGCCATGCTGGAATGGTGATAATGGATAGCCAAGGAAAACTAAGCAGGACGAAAAGTTTAAATGTCATTTAAAAACGATTTTCATATCTGGCCACCTGATGTGTATTTTTGAATATCATTTATTAAATAAGATTAATAATATCAGATTATAGATACATATAACAGCAATGAAAGGAGAGAGAGTACAGACCTTGGTTTATTTTGTGAACATAATAAATTCGCTCCTCTAAAGTTTTTCAAGTTAGCATATTCTTTGTTTTTGTGTGTGTTTGTTGAGACAGGTCTCACTATGTAGCTCCAGCTGTACCTAAACTCCACACACCAGCCAGCCTAGAACTCCCGGAGATCTGCCTAGTTCTGCCTCCAAGTTCTGAGATCAAAGGCATGTACCATCACCACCACCTGGCTTTTAGGTAGCTCATTCCAAAGCATTGATTCTAAACAAAATCTTGTCTGAAAATAAGATTCGTTTTAAAGACAATTCCTATGGAAGTCAAGTTTTCTCCCCAGAGATATTTCCCACTTTAGTATGACCCTAACCCCTATATACTCCCAAAGAGACTAATCAGTCTGTAAGAATTTGAGATACTCTAAATTTGACTTTCACGAGAAAAGCCCATTTGTGTTTGCAAATGTAATTAGTGCCAAGAAGACTATGTATAATTCTACATCTCACTGAGATTTTAAAGAGTTATAGAAGTTTCTAAATATTGTTACACTACAGAACACTTTAATAGAATCTATATATTTTAAGAACGATGTCAGCAAGATAAGAAATTTGTAAACATTGTATGAATCCAGAAGTTCTAAAAGCGCCTTATATATGAACTCAACACATTTTGATCTAAAAAAGAAACAAATAAAACCATATTCAGAGAGTTTTAAATTGTGGCATCAGCATATTCCTGCAACAGGCTAAAAAGAGGAAAATAAATGGATCTTTGATTATATTTCAAAACCAAAAGCACTGTACAGAGATTAAGCTAGTCACCAATTGTTAAAAAAAAAAAAACTCCCTTGAAACTATTATATTACTAATCCAAAGATTAGATGCTATTAATTATACCATACACTAACAATAATTTGACTTTGTTATTGGAAAATTAATTATGTCAGTACTAAACACATACATAAACAAGCAGAAGTAAGTGGGGTCAGCAAGTTGTATTTACATATATATGTAACAATATATATTACCATTGTTAAACATATATATGAACATATATGCATTATGTAATTTTACCTCTAAGTTTGGATTTTTATTTTTCCCAAATTTTGCATTTCAGTTTTATAATAGGAAAGTTCACCCAATCTCGGGAATTGGTATCTTCCTTATCCTCTATGAATGAAGGTTTTGCAGCTGCAACTTCTAAGTGTGACCATCTTGACACAAATAAATACTACTTATGATGTATACATACTTCAACACGTGAGTCCTGATAGACACATGTGCAAAACAACTCTCACATTTAATGATCAGGGATCATTGTTAAAGAGGAGGCAGGAAGATGTAAGTTTAGAAGTGAAATACATAAAATCTGAACAACATAACCGCTCAAACATCAGCTGTATATGTACAACACTAATTAATATACAGTCTCAAGTGGGTAGGGAAAAGCCAAGAGGCCTTGGCCCTCCACAAAGAGCAAAGGCAACTAAGGAATATGCTTAGAGCCGGAGAAACAGCCTTCCTCAAGGAAGAGTATACCATTTGATTAGCCAGTACCAAGTGGTCAGCTCTGAACACATACCTATGCATACTAATACAGACTGAACAATTCTATTTATGTATTTAGGACTATATATGTATGAATACACATATATATACATGCATGTAAAAAAATTAATGAAAAAAGAGGTCATGAATTTGAAAGAACACCAGGAGTGGTATATAGGAGGGATTGAAGGGAGGAAAGGGAAGGGGAAATATCATAACTATATAATAATCTGACAAACTAATAGAATTAATAAATATGGTGTTGTACATAATCAAAGCATACAACTGAGTTATATGTGCCAATTTATAAAAAATAAATAATGGAAGTGAAAACGAGATTTTTTTTTTTTGCCAAAAAAATTTAAGTATGTGAAGGAATAGGTGAGATAATTAGCTTAATTTCCTTATATATGACATCATGCTCTAGGAGTCTGTATAATTATTTGTCAATTAGAAATAAAATAAATTTAAAAATAAAAAATTCAGGGACGTGAAAGCAGAAGGATGCCTCTTTTGTGTAAGTTGGAAAATATTTTATATGAGTGTGGTGATACCTGCCTTTAAATATAGCACTGGGGAGATGGAGCCAGCTGGAGCTCTATAAGTTTAAGGTGATCCTGCCTACAAAAAAAATGTTTCTTTATATAAAAGTCCTACCTACCGAAGTGAACTAGACACAAGCCTGCTAATGCAACTCCCTTAATGCTAAAGAACTTGATTTTCATAGGGGAATTTGAACTATCTGCATGAATCAATTATTTGAATTTTTGGGACATGGATGCATTGTTACAACCCAAGTGTCTTACTTCATATTTTAGTAGGTGGAGAGCCATAGCAGGTAGTAGTCCTTGTGTGACGCATGATAGAGTTTCTACATTCTTACATCTTGAAGTGTTAGGTTATTATTTCACTGCACTGTGCGCGTGTGTACTCTTGCAAGGAAATTGGGATGTTCAGACCTTAATAGTGGCCTTATATATCTGACTTGAGAAATTTACCATGGGAGGCATAATGAGGCAGAACTGGGGGAAAAAATCATTGGAGTCTGAATTCTAAATCAACATTTATTCTAAGATTATGTGACAGTAGAAAGTCTTTTGGAGCTTCATATTCCTTTTCTTAAAAGTAAGAAGTTGCAGCATAGAGTCTTGAAAACCCAGTCTATGGTCCTTTGTCTCTGGTCCCCTCCTTCCTGAAGAGAGTCTCACACCGAGTATCTCTAGAGCTACTTCATCTTCTACCTCAAAATTTGTTGTTATTGTTATTGTTGTTGTTGTTACTTTTAAAACATTCAGAGTATTAAGGTAGTGGCTCCAGATAATTTCTCTATTTTCCAGTCAAAGATTGAATCTACATAAAAAGAGAACCACAACACATCTTATTTAGTGATACATGGCTCAAATACGGTGAATGCACAGAGATGAGAAACGCTGATGGAAATCTTAGAATCCCACCTATTCTGGCAGAAAATACTGAATTACACTCAAACTACATAATGTGTAGAAACCAATATGTCAAAAGTTTATTGATGAAAGAACTTCCCCACCTCAGAGCAAAGCTTCCTTAGGCAGAGTGCACAAATTTTAAAATCAATTTTGTTTGAGGATTAAAATCCTTAAATCTACTTTTGAGGAGAAAGATTTAGAGAAGAACAGTTAAAGATAAGACATTAATATACATAATATATCTTATAATGTACCATATTCCAAAAAATAAAGTCATCTTTAATATTTAATATCATATTACTGAATTACAGTTCTATCAGACACATTCAATGAACACATATAAAATGATGTTTTCAGTGATTATTTTGAAATAGGAAGAATTTTCTGACCCTAAGTGTGCCATTCCTTTAAAATAAGGATTATATTAAGTTTAAAGTACTTAAAATGTAATGCACGTAAGCATTTAGCTCAATTCTTGAGGTCATCATTTTCCTCTGCAGTCTCCGTGGACATATAAAATTCCATACATTTTCACAGATTGCTCTCTGGAGAGATTTTCTTCGGTTTCATCTCTTTTGCAGCCATTTAATCCTCTGTCTCAGCTGGAGATTCTAAGAGGGTGGACGTGAAGGGTTGGCGCTTCTACCATTCCGTAATGACCCTACCTCACTCACACAAAAGGCCATCGTAAACAGCGAGGGGACAAAGCAGGGTCAAATGTAGGACACCTACATAGAGACAGGGAAATGAAGAGTACAGACACTTTTGAATAACAACTGGCAGATTTTTTATTAAAAATATGACTACAGAGTATTAAGCAAGCCTACTTCTGTGCATCTACACAACACAAATGTGTACAAACATGCCCACATTCAGTATGAGCTTTCTTCAGAATTGTCTAAACACCCTCAGTGGCTCAAAACAGCCTCCTTATGCTAGTTTGTCTTCTGTAGTCCAGACATCCTGGCAGCTCACAACTCCCAAGACGAAGATAGAGGTAAAGGCCAGGATAGGCTCTTTTCCTAAGGTTCTGTGGAAGAGCCTTCCCAGTTTATTCAGATTATTGGCGAAACTCAGCTTCTTGGAGCTTTATCATTGGACAGCAGTTTTCCTCCCTTAGCATTTAGGTGGTATTGCCCTCGAATGTTACCAGTCGCTGTAGCGCAGAACATAGTCCCACTCCAATTTTAAAGACAGTACTGGTAAGCAAATGCACTGAGTGTTTTAAATCTCTGACCTCTCCTGTGTGGATCAGCTATGTAGAACTCCCCTTTTTTTCAAAGGGCTCACATATTTTAATTGGCCTCCCCTGGGTTAATTCTCTTTTGCAATGGGATATAATTGAATTGTAGGACTCACTGATCTACATTACGTATAGAAGCCCTTTCTATACTCAATCACCATGCTTGCTTACTTTTCTTTTTCTTTCTTTCTTTCTTTCTTTCTTTCTTTCTTTCTTTCTTTCTTTCTTTCTTTCTTTCTTTCTTTCTTTCTTTCTTTCTTTCTTTCTTTCTTTCTTCCCTTCTTTCTTACCTCCTTTTAAAGAAGTCTATCAATTACACTGGGTAACCCAGTGATGAATCCACACCATGAATTCTGATATACACAACACATACAAATACTACTGCTAATTAAAGATTTTTTTTGATTCAATAAAGTTTTATTTTCCCAAATGTAGAGCTGATTGAACCCGTTCATGCATCTTCACCAGCAGCTGGGGCATCCCCAACCTTTGTGTTTCTGGTGTAAATGACTTGGGCTCTGTGCTTTGAAACCAGCTTGATAAGTCCTTTACTAAGTAGCTCCTGAAGGGCTGCCCTGGCCAAGGAACCTCGAATCTTCAGTCTCTCAGAGACCACAGCTGGAGTAATAAGCTTATAGTTGGGAACTTCCTTAAAAAGTTTGTCTACGTAGCTTTGTCAAACAGGACAAGATTGTTCACCTTGTCCCGAACTTTGCCTTTGGACCACTTCTTCGTTTTGGCCTTACCACCAGATATATTTACTGGGTCTTCGTCTTTTTTGGCTGACTTTCCAGCATCTTTCTTCTTCTTGTCGTCCTTGGGTGGCATGGTGAAGCTCAGAAAGTAGTGTGGACCACTACCACCTCACTAAGATGTCAGAAAAAAAAGCAAGTTAAAGATATTTTATAACCAACAAACACTATGCTTGATGAACAGACCAGATACCAAAAGACTGTCTGTGCGATTATATTTACATGAAATTCTCAAAGGAAAAGTAAGTCTGTAGTGAATGAATATCAGTGGTGGCTCATAGTTTCAAAAACAAAAACAAAAGCAACTCAAGAACAAAAACAAAAACAAAATAAATCAACTAAATAAAAGAGAGTCTGTAAGTGATGGATTGGCCTGTATAAACTTAGATTCATCACAGTCATATTTAATTAACTCACTACTATCTTTATTTGATGATACATTTAGTCATCTCCCATGTTTAAGAAAGAATTATTTACTGAAAGTCACCATTATTTTCTTCGGTATTTTCTCATAGGGGTTTTGCCATTCACATTTAAGGCTTCACTGGTGTTTCTTTGCATCGTTGTAAGGAGTACCTTTGCAGCTGATTGCTAGTGTTTCCTAAGGACACAAACATTTTATCTTCAATAACATGTGATCTCATTTTCGCCTCTCCATTCTCACTGCATTTTATAGAACTTTCAGAACTCTATATAATGCTAGTGACAGCAAATACCTTTTTATGTTACTGAGTGTATTAAAAAAAACCTTTGAATAGGTTAAATAGGATTTATTACTTATGCATTTATATGTATGGTACAATACCAAAATAAATGGTTGTGAATTTGGAAGGGAGAAGCAGGGACATGGAAAAGGTTGGGTAGAGGAAAGGAAAGAAAGATGATCTGATTACATTGTAGTTTCAAAAAATTAAATGGAAGTATGAACATATTTAATAATCTCCATTAAATTAATATAGTGCTGCTACTGGTTGAGAACATGTAAAACAGTATTGGTTGCTTTTAAATAGAAGTAAGCCTAATAATTAGTGAGCCTATAGGCAAATGAATCTGTTGAAGACCACTTGTTTATCTTAGTTACAAAACAGTGATTCCTATTGTTCTGTGGCTTCTAAGTGGCCTCTACTCAGAACTTCTTGCTGGGTCCTTGGTTATTTTCATCTATATTTAAAGACTTCTGTCCATTATGGGATTAGAACCACATCTCTCTTCCTTTATTCTGGGACCATTTTTTCCTTATATAGCTCACGTGGCTTTGCAATGTCTGCTGTTATCTGAGTTACTCTGGGAACTAAGCATATTTTAGTCTCATCTTACATCTCCTTTAACTTCCCCAATATTTCTGCCAGTGTGGCTTAAACATCCAGTTTCATCAGCTCTAAGTTTCCTGCCTTGATAATTAACAAACTCAGCTTTTCCTTGATCTCTCTTCCTTCCTCTCCTTACTCCCCATTTCTCTTTCTTTACTTCCCCTCCCTCCTGTCTGTCTTCTTTCCTTTTTGCTTTCCAATGTTCTTTTGATTTTAAAACAATTAGATCACCAACTGGTTTATACTTTTCTTTACCTTAAGGCTATAAAACTTTTAACATGTTACATGTATCCTGACTTTTGTTGCATCTGGCATGAATAAGGACTTGTGAATAAAGTGATAAATGGACAAACAGATCTGAAAATGAATCCTTTATTTTTGTTCTGTTTTTTCCATGTTTTATTTACAATTGATACTTGCATTATCTACACAATAAAAGTAATGATTAGTTAGTATGAGAAATGAGAAACTGCTTGGTAAGCTACAAGTCTATATAAATGTTAGTTTGTATCAGTTTTATTCCATGCTAACTATCCCAGTAGAATTGTATTTGTTTAATAACCCAAAGAGGTCAGTCACTTAAAATAGAAGACAGGATTCCAACAGAGGTGTACAAAGCCAAAGGCCTTTTTCTGGCTGTCCCTAAAGTCTATACTATATATCATCTTCTCTGTGGTGGTCTAGACTGTAGGGAGCCAAACCCATGAGATGCTGAGAGCCAAACCCATGAAATTACCCGCTGTCAATTAAAGTGCAAGGTTAGAAAGGACAGGGCATTTGCCGTCTTGGGTCCCAGGAATCGAAAGTCTGGTAGTGGGTTGACCTTGGGCCATGTGTAACCTTCCCGCCCGCCTGTCTTTATAAGCTGCTGTCCTAAAATAAACATTGAGAGCTTGATCAGAATGCATGACTTGCTCTCCTTCCTTGCTGTCTCTTGTCCCCCATTCATCCGTCCCCTCCTTAGGTCCACGTTGATGACCCAGTAGGCTGGGGCACTAGACCACAGAGGGTATAGCTGAGCACAAAACAGCAGGTGGTATGGAGCAAAAAAGGACTGAAAACAACTCAGAAGAGCTAAGAGGACTAACATGCAACAGCACCACTAGGATACAGGCCACATCCTTCCTCTGATCCTCTGTCTCAGTTTTCCTTCTCCTTCATTTTGTGCAAAATGGGTGTTAGCACAATGTCTTACTATTCCTTCTTCCTCTCCTTACTTGTTAATTCCAGATCCTGCTTGATATGTAAGCTTGATATGGTTTTTATCGTGCTGGCAAGAGCAACTTTCATGTTCATGTTAAGACATTTGATCTGTGTTGTTTTCTACAGAAGTTTTCTGGAATACTCCTACCGCTTGGGACACCCTAGTTGTATAAAATAATAATAATAATAATAATAGTAGTAAAATAATAGTATTAGTAATAATCATTAATCATCCTTGCATAAAAGGCTGTAAAATCTCATTACATTATAGAATTATGGCCTCCTCCTATGTTTACCTGACTCTATATTTTCTAACATTTGTATCAAGATGAGTTTTTAATCAATATATATTTTTCTACATACTTAAATATGCTATCTTTGATGTTATGGATAATATGCTAAAGTAGTACTCATCATATCTTTCTGATGAGCCTGAACATTGCTTAATAAAATGAAAACTAATGAAGGAGTTGGATCTCAAGTATTTTTGAATGGAGAGGATAATACTTCCCCAAGAAGACATGGATTATGAGGAAATCTCATTGTTATGCATTGAATACCTTCCTGCAGGCTATTAATTAGGAAGTGTTAAGCAATCCCCAACCCAAGCTATTGTCATTGCTCTTGGTTTCCCATCAGAACTAGGTAAAAAGAATCTCCTGATGAAGGCACCACATTTTGGTCACATGCATATAGAACACAAAGAGAAATAGAGTCAGAACTGACTCCCAAACTTGTTCCCTGTTGTCCATGCATAATAATGCCAGAAGGTGCCATGGTCACATCTGGAAAAGAAAAGACATTAATGATTTTTTCCAGTGGCAAATCCTATATGCTATAATACCTTCTGTTCAGACAAGATATATACACTAGTTGAACAGTGGCATGAAGGTAACTAACCACTTTGGATTGATTGAGGCCAACAGGTCTTGGATGGAACTTTAAACCTGGTCATACACTCATGGCTCAGGAATCCAAAGGCCCTAGAGGAGAACCTACTACTGCTGACTTATTAAAAGAACATATTATCAAACTTCCTTCTACATATTTATGTTTATGCACATAGATTAATGTTACCTTCAAACTTGGCTAGAGAGGTTTCTCCCTGCAGCAGTTAGCAAATAACTCAGGAACTCAAAACTAGTCAGTGTGCTAAAAATAATAAGTCTTGAGTGCTCAACCCTAAATGGGACATCTGTGTCACACATCATACCTAAGTCCCTCTGCGGGGTCAGAGAAACCTAGGAAGAGGGAGTCGAAGCAATATGAGATCTGGGAAATGATAAATAGTGCTATGAGATGCTTTCTTCTTGACATTACAAGGTCATTCCACTCATGGACTCCCTGCAGCTCTATGGTTACCTGAACAAAACCTGTGCAAGATTAAACCAACAAGAGCAGTCAATATTCCCACAGACACCACTGATTGAACTCAGCGGGTTACTTCCAATCACACAAAAAATGGGGGGAGAGAGGATATAAAGAGGTTGAGGTTTCTACTGGAGGTTTCTGTGGGAGCAGGAGGAAGGGACTAGGGTAAAATATGATCAAGATACTTTTTATGTGTTTGAAATTGTCCTAGAATAAAAGATATTCCTTAAAAAATAAGGTGGAACACCATTAATAAAGATATCTAACATTGAACTCTGGTCTCCACATACACACACACACACACACACACACACACACACACACACACACAGGAGTGTGTGCGTGCACACACACATACACACACACACACACACACACACCAACACATTCACAAAGAGAAAGGGGGCAGGGTCATAATCTATATTTTTAATAACTGAAAATGTAGCTTAGTACATGAGCTCCATCTTGGCAATGACCTTAGAGGCTGGATGTTTGATTCTGTGCTCTCCCTATTGCATTTCAACTTCGTCATCCATGAACCACTCTAAGATGGAGATGCTGAGAGAACCAACCTCATAGGCTAATATGGCTTTCAGATTTCACTCCTTTCTCTTTGAAGCAGGGCCCCTGCATAGGAAAGGCTAAACAATGCTCCCTGATATCATTGCTGTAATAAAAGCAAAGAAAGTACTTTTATAAAGTGAAGGAATTGAGAGTGAAAATGGCTGCATAGAACAAAGAATAATCCATAAAAGCTTAGTCTCTTTGTTCTAATAAACCATGCCGTTATGAGTAGCTGATTTATAGACAATACAAAGGAACAGAAAGGAATGAACCAGGCTCTGGGTTGAGAGATGAGAATACGATTAAACGTAATATGCTGATGTTTCCTGCTATCTCAATAAACAAATCATTAAGAATGTGGACAGGAGAGATGCATAGAGAAAAGAAGACTGATTTATGATTGTATTTTTTTTTTAACTTTTAACCTGAGAAAACCATTGTTTTTGCTTAATTTTATATTTATGTATTCTATACAAAATGTTCTCACAGGGTACCTATCATGGTATATTTTAATAAATGCATCAAGTATTAAAATTAAGATAGGAATCTCTCTCTTTCAAAACATTTTTCTTTCTTTAGAGTGGAAACATTTTAATCTTTTCCTCAGGCTTTGCAGAAATACACTATTATGTATAATCATCTCTCTTTCAATATCACAACAGAAGTTCTAATTCCTGTCTGGCTGAGACTCAATACCCACAGATCTGCATTTTGCTATAATCTGAATGGTTTACTCTCCCCACCTTTTGGGACCACCATACTACTGCCATCTTTAAGGGGATGAGCCATCCCATTTCACATGAGTGAGATCATACACTAGAGACCGTGAAGTTAGCCTGTACCTGCCTAACTTCACTTTATATAATGATATGCAGTTTCACTCACGTTGACATAGATGATGAGGCTTCCTTCACTGACAATTGTACTGTGTGTATACAAATCATATCTTCTCCAACAAATCATCAATATTTAAAAAATAATGAAGTGCAGCAGCTATTCTTAGCATCCTCTACATATTACCAAAAGGAAACTCAAAGTTCATTTAAAGCCTCAAAGTTCATTTAAAACTCAAAGTTCATTTAGATTAACTCCAGAGGGGAATTATGAAATTCATGATGTCTGGTATATCTTAAAGATTCTTATAAACTAACAAAGACATAATTTCTTTGATTTTATTATTTAAAAATATCCTCAGATGTTAAGAATTATGCTAAAACTGCATAACATCATAGGGAGAAAATGAAGTAGTATAATGCAAATAATTCATTTCCTTACATTCTGTCAAGTTTAATTGAACACTTTATGTTTGTATATAAATTTAGTTGAGTATAGAAAGAAAAAACACAGACCAATAGAAAGAGGAAAAGAAGAAAAGAAAATTGTAGATTAGCTTCAAAGCTTAGTTGTGACTAAGTATGCCCATTCTTCATTAATAAAAATTATACAAGAATGTGAAATCATCATAGACATCTTGGACTAAGTTGAACTACAGTAGCAGGAAAAGATATATAGCCCAGGTAAGATATTCCTGTTTAACTGTCTACTTTCCCAAACCTTAAATAACCCTCAGTAAAAAGTGTAATGCCTCACTAGTCCATAATATGTAATTCTGCATAAATGATATCATCCTCTCTTAGTCCTACCAATGTGCTATGGTTTTTTGGCTTTTGTTTTCTGAAACATTAAATTCCCTTAACCTGAAATGCCTTCTAATCCCTCTATTGATGACCAAAAGGCTAATATTTAAAAGAAAATGGACTCATTGTGTCCATAAAATCATACTGAATTACTTTCAACATCAGTTTATTAAGTTTTGAAACATATTAAACTTTTGAGAACATTACAAAATGAAAATAAATCCTTTCTAATGGTCTGGGAAGATAAAGGACTGAATAGTAAGTGTTCGAGATTTCATCAGTGGTTGTTATATTTGAGTTTCCAAATAACTTTGAGATTAGGTTCTAGGGGAGCGATCTAATTTCCAATATCTATTTGTTGTCCATATAAACCATTAAAATATCCTGCAAATTCCATCACGGCAGCACGAAAACTACCTCTCCCAGATGGCTTCTCATATCCAATAATGGAACAAAATAAATTGTTGGAACATGAGTCTTGATTTTGGTTTTGTAACATATGGTCTTACATTTATATCACACAATAAAGCACTTAAAAATAGACGGAACTTGTGGAATTTGCATAAACTCCCTTGCCTGTGTGCCAATATATTTGAGCTCTTTTGTCTTATTTGCCTGTGAAATTGTTTAGGAACCATATTTAGCATTTATCTGCATTGGACAGGACCCTAGTACCTGTTTAATGATACTTGGATGTTTTACCTGAGTGGATATAAAGACAGAATGAGATTTTCATGACAAAAAAGCTTTATAAAGTGCATGATTTGATTAGCATATACTTAATAACATAAACAGTCCTATAATACCAATTTAAGAAGATGAGTCTTCCATTCCTAATGCAAATTTTCTTACAGTTCTAAATATTCATATCTGTCTATATCTATATCTATGATGACATCAGGAAGTTGCCATTTGGGATCTCCAGCCATGAAACCAAACTTAAAATGTGCAAACTAGTCACACACAAAAACAGCTCTTGCTTAGATGGTTGCAGCTGACACATTTCTTTCTCATTTCAAACACGGAGAAAATGTGACCTAGAAAATCTCCTGTAGAGGTGAAACAACAAGGCCTCTGTTTATGAAGAAAAAGACCAATTGTGTAATCCTCTTGCCTTGCCCTGGGCCAAACATGCTTCTATGTTGAAAGGATGAATCTTGCTACAGTCCTGTGCATGGGCCTTTCTGAATATCCCCTTGGGGAAGAGCAGTCTCCAGCAGCTCATTTTGATGTTTCACTCTGCTTCCCATTATTTATATTTCAAAAAGCCAAAATATTTGGTGCATAAATATTTTGTATTTTGTTATTTGTGTTAAATAACATAATTTTGTATTTATGTTAAAGCCAACATGCAGCATCCGTTCCTTACATAACTGCATAGGTTGACTTCTACATTCTCAAATGCTTATCAAAAAAGTATATATTGGTTTGCTCTTCCCCAAAATAATTCTTTAAATTTGAAGAGACCCTTGTCTTCATTTTTAAAACCAAAATACAGTGATTTGAACTTAGATTCGAATCTCAGAGTTAAGACCCTCACATGGGAAATACTTTTAAAAACTAGCTTGGGAATTTTCCTACCAAGGCTGATTTTATAATGGCTTTTCCTTTTAAAGCCCTGAGGAATGCTTACTGTATATTTGCCTTAAGAGAAACATTGCTTAGTTGTAGAGAAGTTCAAATCCTGTTTATTAAGTTCATGTTTCACACAAATATTAAAGTGTGTAATGTTTTGTCGTAGAGTTTAATAAGAGTTTTTTTGATTAATGTAAGTGTAGAAGTTAAGATGTAAATAGTATGAGTCAATTACATTAACCAAACTTATAAAAATTTTGGTGACCTCTTTTATTCATGTTGAGAAAAAGAAGAAAGAAACTTGTAGAAATTCTATACTGAGAAACAACAATGTCCTATGTCATGTCTGGAATGCACAAAAACATTTTCAATACAGCAGATTCCAGCAAAGTTCATACTTTATATATACATCTGCAGATTAATATTAGAATAGAATGTATAGCGCCATGGTTTAAATTTTATCCTAACCTTCACTATTTGATTAAAATAAAATTAAACTCAGGAATTTAGCAATTAGAGAGAGAAGCTCTTCTGTTTTAAATTTTAAAGAAGTCAGGAGTGTTTGAATTATCTTCATATCCAAAGGAGGCAGCAATCTCTGATACAATGTAAAGTTCTTGTCTCAACTAAAGACAAATGGTAAAGAAAGAGAATGGTAAATTCCTCATGATTTCTACCTGAGTAAAGAAAGGGAAGCTGCTTCAAAAAACCCTAGAAAGAAGCCACATTCTTTGTAAAGTTTAAGAATAAAAGGACAAAGTAATACACAGGTTCAATGCCAAAGTCAAATCAAAGCATTGTGGATGGTAGCTCATATCTACAGGAAGCTGGAGTGAAAGTATAGCAATGAGCTTCCAGAATACACAGTAAGTTCAAAGCTATCAAGGCTACAGAGTGAGAGCTTGAATGCAAGTCAGTCAATGTTTATCAACATATGTGTGATATTATATGATATCACATGCCTGCTCTACAAAATGCACATACATCACTCCCTCCAAGGCTCAAAGAGGAGAAGGGACCATGAAACACTATCATGCAGATGTGACATGGCTTGGCCATGATACTCATGAACTCATAGCAGATGTGGTTGCCTTCCACAGGGTCGGCAGGACACTGAGGCCAGGATCGATCAGTTATAGGAGGTTGGAACTCATGGGATCCAGCCCTGCCTCTCCACAGGATCTATTGACATTGGAAGGCTTCTGTGGAAAACCAAATAACTGTCTTCATCGATATAGACACTGGTGAATCATTCCTGACATGTGAGTATCTCAACATCCATATTCATGATAGTGGTTGTGGTTAAATCCAATGAGTCACAATGAAAAAGAAGAAGAAAAAAAAAGAAACAAAAAGATATGAATGAGGGATAGGGACTTGGTTCATCAGCGATTTAGAATCTCAGGACTCCAATTGAACTCCAGTGTGGCTATGCATGCTATTGTTTGGGAATACAAGACATGAAGGAAAGCACAGAATCACAATAAAATCACAATGGGCTTGTTTGTATTTCCCTCTCCCTTGCCTGCTCTGCAGCAGTTAAGTATAAACCACCATGGCTGCTGCACAGTTCGCTTTCTTTGAGGCTCACTGGGTTACTACTTTACATCTCCCTCCTACTCCTGAAGATCTCTTGCAAAGGCTTATTCTATTCTACCTTATTTTTCAAGATGGAGGCTCCTGGGGTTTGGAATATGCCTCTTTTTATATTTTTGTCTGCCCTTTGTACTTACCATAAAACCCAATGCATTTTGAGAAAGAGGGCCAATTAATGCATCACTAAATTGCAACCTCTATCTGGAACACCAAGATTTGCACTGGGGAAGAACAAAGTGCTTATAAATATTTAACAAGGGAGTCACCAGGTAGGTGGTAAAATCAGTCTGTTCAAAAGAAATAGACTGTTCTTATGTTTTAATGGCCATTTATTTAAAATTTCTCAAGAGGGCAGTAGCTAAGGTCAGATTCAAATGGAGGTTGGGAAGAACACATGCAGGTTCAAGGATATATGAGAGACTGAAAACATTTTAATCCTCTTTCAATTTAATTAGCATAATCCTGCTAAATTCCAATATTTATTACTTCCATTATCTTTGTTTTCAGCTACTTGTGTTTATAATCGCTTATTAAATTAGCAGAATACAACAATTTAGGAAGAAAGCCTAAGTTCTTATTGGATTTTACCATGTAATATATTATCACTAAATGTACAAAGCATCCAAACAATATATTCTTAAAGACAAACTTTATATACACTTTGCATAGGTCCTAAACATGGGAAAAATAATAGAGTTGATATGACCAGGTTAATCCTTATTATCAACTTGACAAAGAAATACTAAAATCACCTGAGAAGTTTGTCTGTGTTGGTGTTTTGACGGGGAATTAACTGATGTGAGAAGATCCACCTTACATGGGGGCTCGGAGTTCCAAGTGAATGAAAGTGGAGAAAAGCACAGGAAAGTTTAAGGATCATCAACATTCATCTCTTTAGGCTTACTGAATACAAAAGGAATATAAGCAGCTGCCTCTCATTGCTGCAGCATGCCTTCCTACCATCACAAGCTAGGCAAAGTATACCCTCCTTTCCATGGTCCTTTTTTGGCAAGTATTTTGTCACAGCATGAAGAGAAGTGACTCATAGAGTATATATTTTGAAATATTCGGCCAACAAAAACAAGAGTCATGTGTATAGAAATCAAAATGTAAAGACTGTTTTAAAACAGATGCAATAAATATAGATATTGGTGTAAAGAAACCTGAAGGAGAAAGAAGGAAAAATATGGAGCCCAAACCTAAGGAAACAATAGTAACGTATTAGAGAAGATTCTGTGCGTATTGTCAGGCAAAAGAGCAAAAGTTTGAGGAATGAAATAGTGGAAGGAGTGACGTCTGAGGATGTAGCAACTGCTGAGATTAGGAACACAAATGGAACCCCTTACTGTTGATGTCGTATGACCCCTACCTGTTCATGCACAGCTACATAAAATCATTCACTTGAAGGGAGAGGTGGGGGAAGGAATACATTTCCAGAAACTGGGTAGAGTGGAGATTAGCAACATATGGCCCTGAGAAGCCCCTTGGGAGTCTGACTGGCTGGAGCTGCAGGCCGGCTGCCAGCCCCTATTAAGTGAGGGAGTTGATTAGAGGAGACAACAGGAGCCTTTGATGATTTAGGAAAATGGATTTCTAAACAAATTAATGACAGTTTAACCATGAAATCCTCAAACTTGTAAATCTGTACACTGACAGATAATACAACAGTCAGTGATTGGGATCTATATGTTTACTTTTTGTTGTTGTTGTTGCTGTTGTTGTTTTATTTTTGCCCACTTTCAAAACCTGTGGAGGATCTTCATAACCACAGGTTCTACTTTTCTGCTTTTTTGAAAGCCCAATATGCATTTGCAAAGAAACTTCTTGAATGTTTAACCCCTCCTACAAGCTACTAAGCCCCATTACTGACCTCTTAAACTCATTTTGAATTTCATCCAGTGAGCTTAAATGTCTTCACCTGCTGTATTAGTTACACTTTACCAATATGTATGTTTATCAATTCATCACAACAGAATGAGTAAAATTCTAAGTTAGCACAGAGATAGTACTTCTAAATGCACTGGTATATTTTTTATTTTGCTTTTCTCTCATACATTCTGACTGCAGCCTTCCCTCCCCTACACTCTTTGCAGTTCTACCCACAACCTTCCCTCTTCCCCAGATTCACTCTTTCTAGATCTTTACATAGTTTTTAGTAGTGGTGAATTGTTGGCCAATCAGGTCTTATAAACTCTCAGACATTACAGGCTATTGCTGTTTTACTATGCTTTCCTCTAGAACTTGACAGTAAGATGCTATTATCTTATAGCTTCTTATATGTTTCCCTTGCTACTCTTGCTGAAGTTGGTATCCTATACTGGTAATCAGAATCTTGACAAATGGAAGGAAAATTAAAAATTTAGAATGGAATACTTTATCCAAGCACAACTATGCTTTACAGTCAAATATCTCCATATTGAAGCACAAAAGATAAAGACAGAAAGCTCTTCATTGCTTTGATATGGTGCATACAGATAAAATGCAGTATGGTATACCCAAAGCTATAGAGAATATAAAATCCTTGAAAATACACAGCTGCTCTATGAGGAAATACATGGTCTTCAGCACTACTGAATTATTCAGAATCAGAGTTCTGAACATACATGCACATGTGTGTGAACACATACATACATACATACATACATATGAATGGATCACTAGAAGACTTGAAGAGTCAATCCAATTCTTTAATGATATATGATCACCATTTATTGCTTTCACTGAATGTCAACTTGTAGAGACATAGCCTCAGCAGGATTAAACTCCAAAATAGGCTTCACATGAATTTTTGACATTTCTCTCCTTGGATGCTATTAAGAGAACTGACAAGTACTTACTTTCGGGAGAACTATTCAACTCATATGAATAATCAGGGAATTGGATGAACCAAAGATCATATAAATATATTTTAAAATGTTTCTACCATTTCTTAGAAGCTGTGGATAGAATTTTTTTCTATGCAACTCCTAGTTCTTCTAATCTACCATAAACAATTGGAAAACTTGAAATTAGAATTTACTGACTTCTAGCAGGACAATTGTTTCATCTTGTAATAAATAATAAAGGGTAAGGGAATAAGCATTTAATAACAACTTGCTATAGGAATGCAAGAAATTTTGCCAAGATCTTTTATTTAATATTGATAATTTATTTGATGTCTTATTCTTTTAAAACAAATGAATAGACATAAGACATATGGCACTCAGATTATATAAATTCCCCATTCAACTACTGGTCCAAATTTGGGATTTAAAGACAGTGAGCTCTGACTGTTAAGCATACACTCTTAAGTACTTTATGGTGTTACACATATACATATGCATACACACAGTGTTTATACATGTATATATGTGTACCTTCTATGGACAGCAAAGTCCTAAACATACTCCAACTTCAGTGCAACAGAATGAAGTAGAAAATTTAATTAATCCATTTCCTGATGTATGTGGAATTTTGGCCCTTGCTTTTAGAATATCAGGATTGGATGCTCTCTGTTCTTGGGATGAAAACAGCTTCTCATCTTCATATATTTCTAACAGCAATGAAATCAATCTTTTTAAGACTATGCTATGAAAAGATCATTGGGAGATAAAATTTATAAAAATGCATTTAAAGCATATGACTTTGTCTAGACCTTCTTTTCCTTTAAAGTTAGTATTTAGCATAGAAGAATTTTCATTTGGAAACAAAATCCATTCTGATGCAGAAAATGCAGAGTGAAATATTCTAAAACATATAATTCCCTTTTTCTAAATTATGACTTAGAAATGCCAGCTCATAATTCCCAGAGAGCATTTACTAATGTAAAATTTAAAAGGAAGTTGTCGTCATCATGAGACCAACTGAAGCCCTGTACCATCTTGCTGGTTTGCTTCTAGATATAGGGACCAGAATGCTGTGCTTATTTCTGTCATTTGAAGTGGTGTGTCCAAGAGCTTTTTCCTTTTGGGAAGGAGAGACAAAATCTGGGGGTTGGTAGCAGTGACTGTATTGACAAGGACTATGCAGTTAGAAAAATGGTACATAACTGATGGTAATTTCCACCTTTTAAGGTAGGGAACTCATATTTTATTTCTCCAGTGACATCTTTACAATGGAGTAAAAATTAAAATCTGCTTGTGCACCAAGCCAGGTCCTTTGGGGGGTTCAGTCAAAAAGTAAGTCTTCCAGCTGGCTCACAACACATACATCCATTCCTTGGCTCTGGTTTTGAAGTATATCCAAGTTTGAGCTCCTCAACAAATTCTACAATATCTTTAGGTGGCAGATCAGCATAGTAGTCATCATTTATTTCAACCATTGGAGCATTTACACAAGCTGCTAATCATTACTTTGCAAATGCAGCTTGAAATTTCAAGCCTGGATGTAGAAGATAATTTTTAGAAATGTTTTAAGATGCATTTCTAACTCTCCGAACATGCCTTTCAAAGGCTTTAATATACATAGATATTACTTCTTTTCCTTCTTCCTCCTCCTCCTTCTATTTTCCTATTTCTTCTCCTCCTTCTCCTTCTCTTTCTTCCTCCTTCTTCCTCCTCTTTCCTCCTTTTTCCTCCTTCTTCCTCCTTCTTCTTCCTTCTTCTTCCTTCTTCTTCCTCCTCTTCTTCAAAAGTAGAATATCTCTTTATTAAGTAACAGCTTCAGTAAAGAATAAATAAAAGCTACATTTGCAAAAACATTTACCACATATATTTTCAAGAAAGTCTTTATTTGTATCTATTCCCTATAGATTATTTACATGAATTTATATGTAAAATTAAAATAAAAATTCTCATTTTATAAATGAGGAAGATTTACATCTCTATCAAAACATGAGTAAGAGAGATTACTAACCTACTGAAGAAAGAGTAAGTCTGGAATGGCCAATAAATATTTTGTAGAGTTCTTTTCCTCTGTAGTTTGAAGTAAAGGAAAAATAAATTAATACATGATATGCAGTCTCAAAAATCTCCACAATGTCGACATTTAACAGCTTGGGAGCTAGCGAGGAGGTAAAACAAGTGATGTTCTTTTAAAGAAGTTCAAGTTTGCATAGCCATTTAAGTCTAACCTTTACCATGCTGATGTGTTTCTACAGTAATTTACTAACTTTGCTTTCATAGTGACATTGATGAAGCTCCCACCTCCATGTCCGTCTCTCTCAAAAGCTCATTCCTGGAAAGTTGTCAGTGGATGTGCTCCGTGTTGCTTCTGTAGGGAAAACTCACTCACCATTTGTGTCTCTTCTTCCTTCAAGACAAGCTGCAGCTAGTGGAAACTATTTTCCTCAAGGATGTCAGCCAAAAATAATTAGAAGAACATTTTAACACATTTTCTGGGAGCTAGATTAGCTTTGGAACACACAAAAGTTTAGAAGGAAACTTGAAAATTAGAAGTATGGACAGAGTTGTAAAGAACAGATATCATCACTAGAGTTTTAGACACCTACACATGTGCTTGACTGTCTATGATTACCTATGCTTAGGTTTGTGTTCAGGTATCCCAAAGTCCTAATCTCTCCATGACCCCCAGCCTTACTCATGGCAGGAAATAATGCTAAGCCTGTTTTAAACTATATGCAAAGTCAGTCAGCCAAGTCTGAGAAAATTATTGGCTACAGAAATTTATGGTCAATAGTAGATGACCACTAAATAAGTTGATTGACATCAGTGGTACTTCCTGGAAAACAGTGGAAGCTTTGCAGAATTCATCATGATGGTCTCAGATGTGATAACTAGTAATAACTGTA
The DNA here is from genome assembly GCA_028551405.1 of Uromys caudimaculatus. Taxonomy (NCBI): domain Eukaryota; kingdom Metazoa; phylum Chordata; class Mammalia; order Rodentia; family Muridae; genus Uromys; species Uromys caudimaculatus. Next base: position 74,657,834 of record CM052707.1, on the reverse strand, counting down.
GAGGAATTTTAATCCAGTAACATGACTGCTCTGGCAAGGGATCACAACCAAATACCTTCTAGTTCTGTTTGATCCACTTAGAAGGATACACTTTAATCTCTCTGGCTGGAACACAGATATACCCTAAGTACACACCTTTCATCCTAAACAATGAAGTTAGAGTTAGTGTGTAGAAGGAAACAGTCAAGTTTGAAAATACCCAAGATTCAATTCACAGCAACCATTGGGCTGAATGTGAGGTCCCAGACTGTGGAGTTGGAGAAGGGACTGAAGGAGGTGAGGGGGTTTGCAGCACCATGGAGGGAGCAACAGTGTCAACCGACCAGACTCTCGGGAGCTCCCAGAGACTGGATCACCAACCAAAGAATACACATGGAGGGACTCGTGGTCCTGGCCACATATGTGGCAGAGGAGGGCCTTGTTGGCCATCAGTGGGAGGAGAGGCCCTTGGGCCTGAGGGTGTTAGAGGCCCCAGTATAGGGGAATGACAGGGTGGGTGGGGGAATACCCTCATAGAGGCAGGGGAGGCAGGATGGGATAGGGGGTCTCCAAAGGGAAGACCTGGAAAGGGAAAAACATTTGAAATGTAAATAAAGTATCAAAAAAAGCCGGGCAGTGGTGGCGCACGCCTTTAATCCCAGCACTTGGGAGGCAGAGGCAGGAGGATTTCTGAGTTCGAGGCCAGCCTGGTCTACAGAGTGAGTTCCAGGACAGCCAGGGCTACACAGAGAAACCCTGTCTTGAAAAACCAAAAAAAAAAAAAAAAAAAAAAAAAGAAAGAAAGAAAGAAAATGCCATTTAATTGAAGGGCAGACAAAGTGATGAATTAGACACAACTCTCACAAGACAGACAGGAGAGGACCTAAGAGAGGAGAGAGAGAGAGAGAGAGAGAGAGAGAGAAAGAGAGAGAGCGCAGTTTTACCAGGACAGTTTTACAGAGAGAGGTTACAGGTGAAGATGGAAGGACCCAGAGAATGAGAAAAAGCCAGATTAGAACATATTGCCTGAATTAGTATCAGGCCAAGTACAGCAATTCAGTTAGAAGCTGGGAGAAGCCAGATTGAATCAATCAACTTGGAGAGGAATTTGGGCCAGAAGAGTTGAGTTGAACCAGCCAGCCAGAGTTCAGAAAGAGCTAAAAAGCATGAGTTTATTCAACAGTGAGCCCCCAAGACAGCACTTATATTTGTCAAATAAAACTGACATTTACAAATGACAATGTTCTCATCATCAAAACCTTCAGTCCTATCATGCTCTCCTCTCCAACCTTGCAGTTGTAGGGATTAAGACCAGAGTCTTATATGTGCTTCTTAAGTGCTGTACTATTAAGCAATGTCCTCAATTCATTCATGTGAGTTGCATCAAGTGTCTATATTTGCTTCTTCTATATATTGATGTCAGGCCTTAATTCCACTTCTCTTTCTTAATGTCCTTAATACATTTCTCAGAATATGACCTTCTCAGACGTTATTTTATTTTTTCAAAATTGGCTCCTGCAGCTTAGAATTTAAAGGATGGTCTTGTTTCTTTAATAAAAGAAGAAAATGTGGGCTAAAATTGTTTGTATGACAAGTACCCAACAAATATTATGGAAAGCAAAACAAAGTAAGAATTCTATTACAGTAAGTTGCTAAGTTCATTGTTATTTGTTTCTGGGGGAAAAAAAAACCTGCCAAGTAATGACAAGGAATCAGGTATCAAAATGGGAGAAAAGTGACTATTTGGTCCTCATAGGTGTATCTAACCTTCCCATGCTGTGACATGCCATTGTTGTCCACAAATTCCACACTTAAGAACTGTGCAATTGAAATTTTAAAAATTACAGTGCAAAAGCCCCATAATGCTTTAAGTGTGGTTAGCATTTTGGTTTTAGGCTATGTTCCTTGTTCTCCTGGACTGTATACAGCCCATGGGCTCTGAGTAGGAGACCCCTGGAACTTTTAGCAAAGGTTGAAGCTAAAATTAAACAACATGAAGATGCTACAAACAGAGCTATTGTTCATCCAGAAACACAAATATGGTATAATTTTGTCATATTGAGGAGAGCAAAGACCTATAAGGGACAGCCGCTGGTTATAGTAATGGCCAAGAGGATGAGAACTGAACCGGAAATATTTTACTGTTGTCACATGCATTTAATTTCAATAAGAAGTCAAGACTGTGCAGCCACCCTTCACATCAAATGCTCCAAATAATAGTACCTGTCTTTCTCTTCACTGCCATTTCTGTAGTGAAAACTCAGAAAGGGTTCTGAAAACAGAAGTGAACTCATTACTCTCAGGTCATTCATTTTTCACAACTACTTGCCAGACAGAAGATATTTTTACTCAAAATATTTGTATTTCAATTTTATATTTTAGTGAATGAAAATCAAAGTGTTGAGAAATACTAACATGTAAAAGAAGAAGGGAGGAGGGAAACACGCAGAAGCCTGTTCTATATATAAGACTACTGCAAAATTCATCCGAGATGTCTTTGACCTCTCGATCCACCTTCTTCTGCTTCTCTGCACTCCTAACCCCAATAGACTTTTCCTGGTGGCTCTGTCTCTCTGTCTTTCTGTCTCTCTGTCTCTCTGTCTCTCTGTCTCTCCTCTCTTCCTCCCTCTCTGTTCTATTACTCTAAGACTTTATATGGTTCTATGAAAAGCTAGCATGATTTAACATTTAAAAACTAACATTCAGTCAATTCAAGCCAACTATTTAAAACTCATTATAGGGGTCAAGCAGGGTCTATATCAAAAGCAAAGTTCCAGGGAAACACCTTCAATCACAGTTAAACGTTTTCATTTTCAAAAGAGCAATTCAAGGTCTTTATTGATTAATGCTGTACTCCTTTTATTGACTGTCATAAAAGAATACTCAGCAGCATTTTCAGGTTAAATAACCTTCAGTTCATTCCTGCAGGATGCACTTACTTATCCAAAATAGCTAAAATTCTCGTCTGCTTGTCTATAAAGCAGAGATTCCTGGTAGAGAGTATGTGTGTGTATAGAATAGGAAAATAAATATATTTGTATCAAAATTAAATTACATGGGGTCATATTCATGGGATGAGGGAAGGAGACTACACTACCTCAACCTGGTGTTTAGCTCTTGAGCAAATCTTACAGCTGAGACAAACACTATTTCTTTGTTTAATTTTTAAAAAGTACTGATTTCTAGAAACATGGGCAACGTAGCTGAAAGCTATACCACATAGGGTAAATTTGGGAGGATTCTAGATTAAGGCTGTCTTCATTTGCAATTTACAGGGTTTTTTTTTTCTACTTAAATGTGTATCACAAATTGATGATTCTTGCCTCATAAAGGACTGTGTGTGACTTTGTTAAACAGTCATGTTTCACAATTAACACTTCTATTAAAAATTCATTTCAAAATCACTTAAGTGGATAGAATTGCAGCTCTCATTGGAAAGGAACTTATACGTGGCATCAATTTTCTTGAAACATATTTGTTTCTCCCTTCATGAGTTGGTTCAGCATAACCTTAGATTCAGATTAATGACTTTTCTACATCATCATACATACATTTTCCCACTTTTTGTCTTTAACACTACAGCTTAACTGCCTTGAAATCAAGCTATTCATTCCTTCAGACTCTTATTGAAGGGAGACTTTTATGGCTTTTGAGATAATATGTATTCCTCTTTCCTTATACCATGAATATCATCTTACTTTTTCTTTCAAGTGTAGGATACTACAAATATGAAGTCATACATTTGCTTCTGTAAACATTCCTGAGCAATGTTCAGGCAATTTCAGAAACATTTTTAAAGGTGAAACAGATAAATATAAATGAAAATTAAAGGGAAAATGTTCCTTTCAAAGAACAGTTAATGCCAATATTCCTCAAATTACTCCACAAGATATAAACAGAGGCAAATTGTTCAATTCATTTTAAAGACCCACAAAAGAGTTACATATCAACTTCCCTTATGAACATAGATGTAAACATTCTCAATAAAATACTTTCAAACCAAACTCAAGAATGCATCAAAAAGATCATTCACCATAATCAAGTAGGCTTCATCCCAGATATGCAGGGATGATTCAACATAAGAAAACCTGTCAATGTAATTCGCCATATAAACAAACAAACAGACACATGATCATTTCATTAGATGCAGAAAAGGTCTTGGCCAAAATTCAACACGCTTTCATAATAAAAGTTCTGGAGAAACTAGGGATATAAGGGACTTACCTAAGCATAATAAAGACAACTTACAGCAGTCCCATAGCCAACTTAAATGGAGAAATCCTCAAAGCAATTCCAATAAAACCAGGAATAAGACAGGGTTTTCCACTCTCTCCATGTCTTTTCAATATAGCACTTGAAGTATTAGCTAGAGCAATAAAGCAACTGAAGGAGATCAAGTGGATGCAACTTGGAAAGGAAAAAGTCAAAGAGTGATCATTTGCAGATAATACAATACTGCTATACATGAGTGAGTCAAAAAATTCTACTGGGAAACTCCTTCAGCTGGTAAACACTTTCAGCAAAGTACTATGTTACAATTAACACACACACACACACACACACACACACACACATACACACACACACACACACACACATACACATCAGTAACTCTCTTAATTGGACAAATGGACTGACAAAGAAGAAGTAAGGGAAACAACACCTTTCACAATAGCCTCCATAATATAAAATATCTCTGGGTAGCTCTAACAAAGCAAATAAAAGACTTGCAAGTCATTGAAGAAGATATCAGTGTATGGAAGGATCTCCTGTATTATATAATGAAAATGGCCATTCTGCCAAAAGTGATGCATAAATTTAATGCATTCCTCATCAAAATTTCAACACACTTCTTCACAAATCTTGAAAGGATAATTCTTAGCTTCATATGATAACATTAAAAAATCCAGAATAGCTAAAACCACCTGAATAATAAAAAGAACTTCTGAAGATGTCACTATTCCAAATTTCAAGTTGTACCACAAAGCTATAGTAGTAAAACAAGATGGAATTGAAAAAGAAAACAACAACAAACAAGCAAACCAACAAAACATCCACACTTTTGGACACCTGCGGTTTTGCTTGGTTCGTTGGTTGGTTTGTTTTGTTGTTGTTTTCTTATAAAGAAGCCCGAGATACATAGTGGGAAAAAGACAGCATCTGCAGCAAATGTTGCTGGTCAAACTATATGGTCGCATGTTGAAGAATCCAAATAGATCCATACTTATCACCCCGCATAAAATTCAACTCCAAAAGATTAAAAACCTCTCTACAAAACAAGATACACTGAACCTGATACAACAGAAAGAAGTGACTAGCCATGAATTTATTGGCCCAGGAAAAGTCTTTCCAAATGAAACACCATTAGCACAGGAACTTGTATTAACAGTAATGGGACCTCATGAAACTGAGGCAAAGGACACTGTCCTTCAGGCAGTCTACAGTATGGCAAAAGATTTTACCAACTAAACATCCAATAGAGGGCTAACATCCAAAATATATAAAGAACTCAAGAAAGTGTATATCAAGAAAAAAAAAAAAAACCAATAGTAAAAATGGCCATCCTGCCAAAAGCAACCTACAAATTCAATGCAATCCCCATCAAAATTTCAACTCAATTCTTCATAGACTTAGAAAGAGCAATTCTCAAATTCATATGGAATAACAAAAAACCCAGGATAGCAAAAACTGTTCTCAACAACAAAAGAACTTCTAGGGGAATCACCATCCCTGACCTCAAGCTGTACTACAGAGCAGTAGTGATAAAAACTTCATGGTATTGGTAAATCGATGGAATAGAATTGAAGACCCAGAAATGAACCCATATACTTATAGTCACTTGATCTTTGACAAAGGAGCTAAAACCATCCAAAGGAAAAAAGACAGCATTTTCAACAATGGTGCTCTTTTAACTGGCAGTCAACATGTAGAAGACTGAAAATTGATCTATTCCTATCTCCCAATACAAAACTCAAGTCCAAGTGGATCAAGGACCTCCACATAAAACCAGATACGCTGAATTTAATAGAAGAGAAAGTGGGGAAAAGTCTCAAACACACGGGTACAGGGGAAAAGTTCCTGAACATTACACCAATGGCTTATGTTCTAAGATCAAGAATCGACAAATGGGACCTCATGGAATTACAAAGCTTCTGTAAGGCAAAGGACACAGTCAATAGGACAAAATGGCTACCAACAGATTGGGAAAGGATCTTTACCAATCCTATGTCTGATAGAGGGCTAATGTCCAATATATACAAAGAACTCAAGAAGTTAAGACTCCAGAGAACCAAATAACCCTATCAAAAAATGGGGAACAGAGCTAAACAGAGAATTCTCAACTGAGGAAATTTGCAGGGTTGAGAAGCACCTAAAGAAATGATCAACATCTTTAGTCATCAGGGAAATGCAAATCAAAACAACCCTGAGATTCCACCTCATACCAGTCAGAATGGCTAATATCAAAATCTCAGGTGACAGCAGATGCTGGCGAGGATGTGGAGAAAGAGGAACACTCCTCCATTGTTGGTGGGATTGCAAGCTGGAAATTGCACTCTGGAAATCAGTTTGGCAGACCCTCAGAAAAATTGGACATAATACTACCTGAGGACCCAGCTATACCACTCCTGGGCATACACCCAGAAGATGCTACAACATGTAATAAGGACACATGTTCCATTGTGTTCATAGCAGCCATATTTATAATAGCCAGAAGCTGAAAACAACCCAGGTGTCCCTCAACAGAGGAATGGATACAGAAAATGTGGTAAGTTTACACAATGGAATACTACTTAGCTACTGAAAACAATGACTTAATGAAATTCACAGGCAAATGGATGGATCTTGAAAATATCATCCTAAGTGGGGTAATTCAGTCACAAAAGAATGAACACAGTATGTACTCACTAATAAGTGCGATATTAGCCCAAAAGTTCGGAATATCCAAGATTCAATTCACAGCAACTGTTGGACTGAGCATGGGTTCCCAGATGGAAGAGTTGGAGAAGGGACTGAAGGAGGTGAGGGAGTTTACGCCCCAAGCAGGGAGCAACAGTGTCAACTGGCCTGACCTCCCCCAGTGCTCCTGGAGACTGGACCACCAACCAAAGAATACACATGGAGGGAACCATAGTGCTTGCCACATTTGTGGCAGAGGAGGGCCTTGTTGGCCATCAGTGGGAGGAGAGACCCTTGGACCTGAGGGTGTTAGATGCCCCAGTATAGGGGAATGCCAGGGAGGGAAGATGGGAGTGGGTGGGTGGGTTGAGAAATACCCTCCTAGAGGCAGGGGAGGGAGATGGGTTAGGGGATTTCCAAAGGGGAGACCTGGAAAGGGGAAAACATTTGAAATGTAAATAAAGTATCAAAAAATGGAGTACGGATCTAAACAGGGAATTCTCAAAAGAGGAAACTAAATTGCTGAGAAATACTTAGAGGAATGTTCAATATCCTTGGCCATAAGAAAAATGCAAATCAAAACTACTCTGATGTTTCATCTTATCTTTGTCTAAATGGCAAAGATTGACAAAACAAGTCCAACTAATGCTGGCAAGGCTGTGGAGAAACAATAGGACATTGATAGTGGGAATTTAAACTCATTCATTGACTATGGAAATAAGTGTGGCAGCTCCTCAGAAAGTTAACAATTGATGTACCTCAAGATATAGCTATACTACTCTTGGGCATACACCCAAAGAACACTTCATCTTTCCGCAAGGACACTTAGTTGTTCAACCATGTTCATTACTGGTCTATTTATTAGGACCAGAAATTGGAAGCAATTTAGATGTTCACCAACAGAAGAATGTATAACTATACAATGGAGTATTACTCAGCTGTTAAAAAAAATGACATCATGAAATTTTCAGACAAGTAGATGGAAAAAAATCATTCTGATTGAGGTATCTCAGACTCAGAATGATGAATATGGTGTATATTTGCTTATATGTAGATATCAGCTGGGAAGTCAATGATAATCAAGCTACCATCCATGGAACCACAGAGGGTAGGTGTTAGGTAAAGGACTAGAGGGAACAGATGGTCTCATTAGGAAAGAGAAATAGAGTAGATAGTTAGGAATGGATGGGGTGTTGGAATGGAAGAATCAAGTGGAGAAGGATAAGGGGTTGTGAGAGAGAATACAGAGAAAGACAGTTAAACTAAAGGGATATGGGAAGGGTAGCATAGGCATGTAATACAGAAGAAACTTTGTAAGATATCCACATATATGAAGGAAATCTAGAAGAAATTGATGAATATTAGAGGAGACAGAGTCCCAACTGGCCATCTCTTGTCACCAAAGTTTCTAGGATCACCAGGATTAGGTTATATCTAATCAAATTGTTTGCCAAAGGGGCCATATAGAAATTCCCACACAATCCAGGCTGTTTCCAAGACTATAGGCTGCTCTCTACAAATCGACAAAAAGATCCCACTGTTCAAGATAACATCTACATAACTCATTGAAAATGGATATGTTGAGCCAGTGCCCACATAAAGATTTCATTTCTACATTCCAGAATGTTTGATATAGAGGGGTACTCTATACACTCTTAAAATAGAATTGTAAACACCAAGCCAGCCATAAACCCTTTATCTACAATGGTATCCTACCTAGAAGATATGCTAGGGCAATGGTGGCGCAAAGCTTATGGGAGTAACCAACCAAAAACTGACTTGACTTAAGGCCCACTTCATGATATGGAACCCATACTTTGCCTGGCTTGAGTGACCAAGAACTTGAGACCAGATAGCCCAGAGACCTAGAATAAAACCAAATAATACTGATCTAAACAAAAAAATATAGTAATGAAATGATTCCGAATTATATTTTGCTATACTCATAGATCAGTGTCTTGCTCATCTATCATCAGAGAAGTTTCCTCCTACATCAGATGGGAAAAACTATAGAGACTCATAGCCAGATATTATGCAGAGTGAGAGACCTTTAAACAGTCAGCCCTAAAAGTAATCTCTCTATCAAATTCCTTCCCTCAGGGGTCAAGAAACTCCAAGAAAGCAGAGGCAGAAGGAATATAAGAGCCAGAGTAAATGGAGGACACCAAGAAAACAAGGACATGTAAGTGAGCATAAGCCGAGCTCATATGAAATCACAAAGACTGAAGCAGCATGCACAGGGCCTGCACGGATTTGCCTTATTTTTTCTGTGCTTTTAGTATGGCTTCCAGCTTTAGTGTTTTTATATGATTCCTGAGTGTGCAAAAGAATACATTAGTTGGTTTGTCATGTCCAACTTCAGCATGGTCGTTTTGTTTTATTTTATTTTAGTTGTTATATTCTTTTCTCTTGTATTAACCATAGAATCTTTCTCATACAATATAATCTGAATAGTTTCCCCTCCTTCTACTCCTCCCAGTCCCTCTCCTTCCAATCTGGACCTCTTCCATCTCTGTCTTTTATTAGACAAAGAACAGGCTTCTAAGAGATAGCAATAATACATAACCAAATAAATGCAATAAGAAAAAACAAAAACCATCATATCAGAGTTGGGCAATATAAGCTAACATAAAAATAAAAAAGCCCTGGGAGAAGGCACAAGAATCAGAGATCTACTCATTTACACATTTAGGAGTCTCATAAAAGGGCTAAACTGAAAGCTATATTATGTATGCAGAGGATCTGGTGTAGATCTACGAAGGTCCTATGCTTGCTGCTTCAGAGTCTTTGAGTTCATATAAACTTTTCTCAGCTTATTTAAAGGGCTTTGTTTTCCTGGTCTCCTTTATTTCTTCTGTCTCTACTAGTCCTTCTGTTGTTACTCCTTCAGGGTTCCCTGAGCTCTGAGGGAATTGAATTGATAGGTACATTCTATTTAGAGCTGTGTGATCCAAGGTCTCTTACTTTGTGACCCACTTGTTGTGGATCTTTGTATTTGTTCCCATCTGTTGCAGAAAGAAGCCTCTCTGAGGATGGATGAGCAAGACGTATATCTGTCAATATTGCAGAATATCATTAGGAGGATTTTGATTGGTACTTTTTGTTTGTTTGTTTTTAGACCAGTCATATTTGGTCTTATCCTAGGTCTCTGGGTCTTGGTCACTTAAGCAGTCTCAGTTTAGGTCCCATCTCATATTATTGAAAAAAAAAAAGAAAATCAATGAATGAATGAAAACCTAGCTACTAGGGTAAAGAAGAACAACTGAACTATCACATCTGCTGGGAGAGAGAAAACCACCTTATTTCTAATTGAATGACACTGAGTATATCACAACCAGTCCAGGACAGACCTCATGTTTAGTAGTAGATGACCAATATATAGCGGATACACAGTAGTGTGTGTGTGTGTGTGTGTGTGTGTGTGTGTGTGTGTGTGTGTGTTTATTTGGTTACAACTGATGTTTTAATTTTTCTGATTTTGGTGGTTTTGTTGTCATATTGGTTTTTTGTTTGTTTTAGTGAAAGACCTTAAAGTTGGGATGATAGGGAAAGGATCTGGAAGGACTTTCAAGAGGGGAAAATATGGCCAATATACATTTAAATTTAAATTTTGTATTATATAATAAAATACTACCATCAAAAAGAAGAAAAGGAAAAATTTTCTATGTGCTAAGTAAACAGGCCTTCTCGGTCTATTTTTTAGCCACTGGACATTACCCACTTACAGAACTAACGAGCTTAAAAGTTAATCTTCCAATTCTTCAAAATCTTAGTATGTTTATCCTAATTTATAAAAATGTTCATGGGTCTGAGGCTATCAAGAGATTATCAAAGCAAGTCACTTGTTTCCACTGTGTTGAAAACATGCTGCAAGTACCAATTTCTTTTTATAGCATGAATGTTCCAGTTTATAAAAATCTTACAAGCAACCTCAAAGATTCTTTCTACCGGTAAGTCAAGGCCATCTTGGTTGAAAATATATAGGAAACATGGGTGTTCAAAGGAAATTATTTGTATTGTTTTCTCTAAATTAAATTGTAAAACGACTGTGTTATCTTTTAGAAATTATTAAGAAACATTTCATTTAGAAGGATAAAAGGCAACGTCAGGGTGGGAACTGAGATGGTGAACTTTGACACAGTTTCCCTCTCACCCGTGACATCTTGCTCTTCATTTTCCTCCAAGTGTTGGGTGCTGAATTGCATCACTCAACTCAAGCTCAAATGAAGACCTATCTCAGGAGTTTCTCAACATTCTCAACTAACTCCACCATTTTAAATCACTAGTATAAAGTACTATCTTCTATCTATGCTGCTGTTCCCCTAACATAGATGATAGTGATAGTTATTTAGGGAAGTTTTTATGTATACCTGTTAGGACTCCACAACAGAGATCCTGCATCCAAATGACTAGGACAGCGGCCCACAGATAACTATTGACATGAATGTTCTTGATGATCCTGAAAGTAAAGGTTGGGAGAAACCTGTGCTGTAGTCCTCCAGCAAGGAGAGTTGCTGACTGTTTCAAGTAAGTTTAATGTTCTATTAATTGTCACATTTACATTCTTTGTGATCTTGTTAGTGCCAAAGATAGGATGAGAATTGGGATACTTTTGTACATGAATGTTTTCATTCTTCAAACACCTATTAAATATTTGTGTTCCAGGTTTATATTATCACACAGGAGAGAGAGCAATGAATTGCATGTTATGCTTGGAGCGACTGCAAAACCAGTTCAGGATAATAACAAAAAGAAAAAAAACAGATTAATTTAAAGCACAATGCAATTTTATGACATAATAAATTTTTTTTTTAGTCTTCATCTCTGGCTTCTAGCCAGAGTCCCTAAAAGAGTAGTAATGTCCTATAGTAGCATCTTTGAGAACAGTATTTTTTTGTACTGAGAAAGTAAAGTGAAGAAAGATTTTTGATATTCCTTCTGAGAAAATTCCAATCAATTTGAATTTATGCTGGTAAATTGGCCTTTGGAAATACTCCAAGGAAGGAAACCTCCAAAAAACCAAATCCTGTGATAAAAAAGTTAGAGACTTCAGTCTTTAGGGAGGAAAGAAAAACTAGAAATGCAATTACTGGGGTCAGTGATTTGATCAATCATACCTATATAATAACATCTTCATCATACTCAACAGTGAGGTCCATAGAGTTTCTTCTGGCAGCCCAGAAGTGCCAGAAGAGCAAAGGGTCCAGACAGAACACAGAACCTGAATATCTAGTTGGTGCCATTGAGTCCCAATTGGCTGTATCATTTAGAATAAACTGTAAGTACGTTTCTGTGCTTTGTGAACCACACTTGCAAACTATCAACCCCAAGAAATAAACCCGGATTGCCTGTCTATCAAAAGTATGAGGAAGCCCAATCTTCTTTTAAGCAAGTAGTTCACAGCCTTCCTAATGTTTCCATACTTTGCTGTAGTCCTTCATGTTGTGCTGACTCCCAACCATAAAAGTACTTTTGTTGTTACTTCATAACTGTACTCTGGCTACTGTTAGGAATCCTCATGAAAAAATCTGATTTACAGATAGTCTTAGGCAATTCCTGTGCAAAGGCTGTTACACCCTGAAGAGTTGTGACCCACAGGTTGAAAAGCACCCTCTAAAGACTAAAATAGAGTTCAGTCTTCTGGGACCAAGTCCGTAATGTGGATTTGATAAAAATTTCAGACAGTCAGTGTTATATCTGACATAAATTACTGGACAGAATTGGTGTCAGCAAAGATTTCGGAGAATTGCTTAATGTAGAGCCCCACCTATATTCCTCACCACATACTATATTTCGCATCAGAAATATTATGAAAGTGACTGTAGTCTACTTTCCTTTATTTACACATAATATGATGTCTTAGAGTTTTACTGCTGTGAACAGAACCATGACCAGGACAACTCTTGTAAGGACAACATTTAATTGGAACTGGCTTACAGGTTCAGATGTTCAGTTCATTATTATTAAGGTAGGAACATGGCAGCATCCAGGTGGGCATGGTGCAGGATTTGTTGAGAGTTCTACATCTTCATCTGAAGACTGCTAGAAGACTGGCCCCCAAGTGGTTAGGAAGAATGTCTCATTGCTCAGCCCTACAGAGACACACCTACTCTAACAAGGCCATACCTCCTAATAGTGCCACTCCCTGGGTCAAGCAAATTCAAAAGCACCACATATAAATATAAGCAGAATCATTCAGGAATTGAAAGTACAGAATACTTAATCCCTACTGGTAGATAGGGAGATACAGTAAGATGGAATATCATAAAGAATGACTTAATGTTGGGGAGTATCAAATTCATATTGCTTTGTAACAAATATGGGATTAGAGAAAAGACTGAAGGCTCCATTGTTTAAATTAATATTTTTATTAATTCTTTCAAACGTTCATATTCTCCCCTCTCCCAGTTCCTCATATATCTACCATCACACTTGCCAATTCCAGTCCATCCAACTTTGAGATGTTTTTATTTCTTATTTCCCCCCTCATTGGTTCCAGTTTCTGTTACACAACTATTGAGAGTGGACCCTTCACCGGTGAGTAGTTGACCCACACATCATTAAAGAAAACTCCCCTTCTATCAACAACTATCAAAATGCTGATGACTTCTCAGTTAGTGGTGGGATTTTCTGTCTACCGCCCATATCCTTCCATGCTGGCATTCTAACTGGTTGGAGTTTTTTCATATCTTGTTCACATTCTCACAATTTCTGTGAGTTCATATGTGAAACTGCTTTGCTGTGTCCAAAAATTACTGAATACATACATACATATATATATATGTATATGTATATGTATATATGTATATGTATATATATTTGGTCTTTATATTCTTTCTATATTTAGTCCTACCATGATCCCTAAGCCTGAGATCAAGTTATTTTACATATATATATCCCCTTTAAAGCTGAGAACTCCAAAGTCTCTTACTTACTGCCCACTGATCAACTGAGAGCCTCTGTGCTTAGTACCACCTACTTCAACGAAAAGCTTCTTTGATAAGGATTGAGAAATGCACTGAGCAATAAATGAGTCATTGGGTGTCATTTTAATACTATGTTCATTTAAAAGAATGAGTATTTAGTTCTCCTCTAGGACCTATCTAGTCATAGGCTCTTAACATTGTTATTAAGCCTTATAGCCATTTATAAAGTGGTTGGTTACTCCCCTAATATTCAAGCCAGTATTCCACCAGTGGGAATAAAATTGTCAGGGAAGGCATTGTTATTGCTTGCAGATTTCAAAGGTTAGAGAGATCAGTGCTTGCTTTTCTTCTCTGGTAGTATGCAAAGTACCTTCCAGCTGGTTAAGGATGGAGCATCCAAGGATATGGATGTTATATGAAAAATTGCGAACTGTATATTCAAACACATTCAATCTGACTTCTCTGCGTCCATACCTGGACCCAAAAGAGCTAGCAGATTGCACAGACTAGAACCTTTTTAGAATTTCCAATTCAGTAGTATCCATTTCTACAGCTTTTTAAAGTAGTCAAAGAGCTACCAGCTGGACCACATTCTCCTAGGACTGACTCTATGCAGGATGAATGTTTCTTCTCTCTCTTTATACTATATCTTCCAAGATTACTATATTTTATCAGATATTGAAATATTTTCTTGTTGCTTCTTAACTAGTTGGGCACTCCACGGCACCACTGTTGATGCCATCTATTAGTCATGAGGGTGGCGGCCATCCACACTGCAACCCACAGACGGTGCAGTACCCAGCATCTTGATAGTTTCAGAAAGTTCTCTGGCCAAACACTGATGTCTTATTTGCCAGGCAATGTTGACAATCTCATCAAAAGTGATGTTTCCACTGTGTTTAATGTTTTTGTGCTTCTTGTCTCTTGGTGGATCCTTGAGGATGTTGATGACCAGGGCAGAGGCATTGAGTACCACCTGAGTCTGGGCCTGACTGTTTGGGATGGTCAGTTTCACTGTAATCCTGAGATCTTTCCAGTCACAAGTAGCCTTGGTAATATCATCACCAACTTAATTTTTTTTTTTTTTGAGACAGACCCAGAGGACCGATCTTAGGGACCAAGGCAGACATGGCACCGCCCTCGCCTCTGGTGCACCTCAAGTACACGACTTTGATCTCGTTGGGGTCGAACTTGGGCAGCATGATGGAGGAGGCTGGTACCAGATGAACCCCAAGCTTCCTATTAATATACTAACTTCAGTGA
This sequence comes from Uromys caudimaculatus, assembly GCA_028551405.1. Classification (NCBI taxonomy): domain Eukaryota; kingdom Metazoa; phylum Chordata; class Mammalia; order Rodentia; family Muridae; genus Uromys; species Uromys caudimaculatus. Next base: position 74,642,769 of record CM052707.1, on the reverse strand, counting down.
TAGCTCCTTTGAGGATCATATATTACTTGCTGAGTATGAGGAATAGAAATCTGAAGTAGAGAAACACTGGTGGAACAAGAGTGGCAAAAGTTACTGTACTTAAAGAAATTCATTTGCAGAAAGAGGCAAAAATAATGGAGAATTCAATAAGTGTCAGAGATTAAGAAATACATTGGCAATACAACCAATACTAATGTCAAAGTGAAGATGTGGGATTAGGGAATATTGATGGCAAAGTCAAAATGCAAGACAGGTTTAGTGTAGATGGATTCAGGTCAAGATGAGCAACAACATATAGAATCACTCATATATTTGGTAGAATATTTTGGCCCTCAGAATAACAGGTTGGAGAATGAGAGAGATGGGTTGATGCTAACTCCATGCTCAACTGGCTGATGAGTGAAATATTTTCAGAATACAACACAGCATTCCCCAGGCAGTGTCTAAGCCTAGAAGGTCCTAATGAGTAGATGACAAATCTCTGAAATTGTAAAGCCACTAAACCACTATGAAACCTGTACTAATATATACTCTCACTGATACATGGATGTTCAATTCTTTGGATTCTAATCAATGTGCTGCTAATTAATGAATTGCTAATTAAATTGAGAGTTTGCGATACTGCTGTTGCAAGTAAAGCTGAATTTTCCACTGAACCTCTTAACAAAGGTGAGCTTTGAGAAGGAAAACAGTTCTCTAAATCTAAAATGTTTCTGTTATTTGATTTTAGTTGTTTAAAATGTCATTAATTAAAAAATAATTGGTTTCAACAAAACAAGTTCCAGCCAGGCTGTAACTGTTGGAATAAATATAATTTTAAAATTCTACTTATATACATTTACAAATACTTAATATAAAATGTAAGCCTTAAATGTATTTCCTACTGATTATTCACTGGGGAATGGTATTGTTTCAGCCTTGCATACTTCATTAGTCTTTCAATGTGCTGCTTATTATTAGTGAAAATAGAATGTTCTATATACAATATGAAAGCAATTTAACTCACGTAAATGCATCTCTTTAGGTAGCTGTTGTCATCACCATCTCTAAAGGCCACCTGTCTGAACAATTTCAGATTGTATTTTACTGTGCTGCTCAGTATTCAACTGGTAGATCATTTCTTAATGATCTCACACTTAAAACTTGCTACTTACAGATTTCATTCAAAGAGCATATACAACTTAGGCTTGTGGCTGTTAATAATAGAAACTACTCTGTTTATGAGAGAGTTCTCTGTTTAAAATGTTTTTGCCTCTCTCTAAGAGTAAATTAAGGAAGGAGAATAAGGTACAGGAGAGGACATTGTTGTAGTTGCTCAGTTTTCTTTATTATTTTTTATTTAAAGTTAAGCAACAGAAGCATGTTCCTAATTTTCTTTATATTGCTTTTAGTTTTTGAGATTATAATAATACCACTTTCCTTTCTTCCCTCCAAACTCTCCTGTAAACCCTTTTCTTTGTGTCTTTCAAATTCATGGCCCTTTTCTTTACTAATTATTGTTAAATACATATCATTTTCCAAACTCAGTAAATAGCACCAATCAACTATCAACACCAGTTTCATCAGAAATACTTAATCTTTTCTACGTCCTGCCTAATACTCAACTTCAAATCTATTCTATCAATCATGAAGCTTGATTTCTTTTCAAAGCAGAACATTCTTTAATCGATAAGGCTCTCTTACTTGATGGGCAATGGGTTGTTTTCATCTCTATGTCCCTTTGACACTTTCTCTCATAATCCCTTGCAATGCTCAAGTGCTGTGCTTTATATTTGGAGGTTAAAACAAAAAGGCACATTTATCTGTGTTGAGGGGAAATGTTTCTCACTCTTCTCAGAGTCCTGAAATATTGTTTTCCTGGTCCTCTGTGCTCTTCAGGGCACATTTGATGATCACCTGATATTGATTTCCCCCTTTGGATCTGTACCACAGCAACTGTAACCTCTGACTCCACATTTTCCCATTGAAATGTGTGTTTTGCTCCTGCTAAGAAGCAGCCCACATGTTTTGTCTTTTGAAGCTGAAGTCTCAGCCTAAAATTTCCCTTGCTGTTATAACTCTCTATTTTATCAGCAAAAGGAAAGGTTCAACGAATAAACACCATTCTTTCAGTGGCGTTATATTCTTTTGGAGCCTGCACAACATCCGAAATTGCAGGCTCAAACAGTAGGTCAAACACATAGTAGCAAATGATGGGCAAGGAAAGCCCTTTTTTTTTCCCACTTTGCTCAAAATATTTTCTGAGATCTTCACAGTGGTCTAGCTCAGTGACTCTTCCCTGAATAACTTATAATCAAACTTTGGTTCATGGTACACCGAGAATCTCACTTATCAAATAAGGTTCACATTGGTCAAAGAAATACAGACATATCCAAATGCTAAGACTGTTATTATAAAGCACAGAACAGTATAAATGCTGGTGTTGGCCTCAAGAGAACAGCTGTGCTTTTTAAACCTATTATCAGGCTGCAGCTTTTGTGTTTTTCAGAGCTTTAAATCAATACATAATCCTATCAGAATGTTTGGTTCATTTAATAAATATTTACGAAGAATATCCCATGAGACTGGGTACCAAGCCTTCTCTTACGCAAAGGTGATCAAGAAATGAGGAAGTCGGACTTGTGCTGCTAATGAGACATTTATTTGAAAAAAAAAAAAAAAAAAGCAAAGAATAACCCACAAAGAGCTTATGCATTTTTAGTTCAGGAAGTTTTTTTTTTTTTTTTTCCCTGCAATCCTCAAAATGGATTTTACTCTCCATTTTCCTTTAGTCAGTCAACTACATTTGACAGAATGTGGGAAAGGAATTATATTGTGCATTTCTTGCATAAGGAAGAATGGTGTCAAAGAAAGGGAGAGCCACACTGCCCTGGAATTTTGCTATAGCCTTTTGTTCACTCATGAAATCATACAGTGAATATCACCCATGTTCCAAATAGACGTCAGACACCATGAGTACGCTGGGGTTATCAGGCCTCAAAGAACCTGTGTTCTGGTGGGTGAGGCAAAGTGTCAAGGAATATCACAAATAATGTGGGAAGATTTCCATGAAGAGACCATGGACCCAATGTTAAAGAACACAAGCCATTCATAATTGCTCCACTTTTAAAGTACAAATAAAAAGTTTGGGGGAAGTTTTTCCAAGGAAAATAATCCCTGCAGGGTGCATCTTTGTCACCATGCATAGATTACATCTGAATGTATTCCCATGAAAATGGAAGACATCCCCTATATAACCTACAAGCTATGTGTTTACTTCTTCACTTTATTCCAGGTGATAATGCTTGACTGCTTCCTTCTTTCATTGTTGAAGATGTAACCCTGTGTCATATCTGAAGCACAATGTATAGAGTAACAGATCTTCTCCTAGAGAGTGTTTAACCCAAACCTACATTGTGTATTTCTCATCTATGGTATGGGATATACTGTCTCCTGTGGAATTATCACGACAAATGAAATATACAATTTAATTACTGAATCTACTCTTGTAACTAAAATATGCAAAATACATCATCTTTTGGTAGTGGTGATGGTGGTGGTGGTGGTGGTGGTGGTGGTGGTGGTGGTGGTGGTGGTGGTGGTGTGTGTGTGTGTGTGTGTGTGTGTGTGTGTGCGCTTCTCATGAACATCCCTTAACTTGACTCATTTTGTCCATAGTTTATTCTCCAAGACAAATCATAGACATATTTGTGAGATGACCTGACAGAGAAGGAGTCTGCAGTTATTTCATTCTGAACATTTCAAAACTTGAACCATTATTTTGTTTTTATCATCTTGTCACAGACATCTCAGGGAAGTAACGGAAATCAAAGCACTGGCCAACTTTGAGGTCATACTTGTTTTCTCTTTATTCCCCAAATCTCACATTTAGTAATCTAAGAAACTGTGCTGAATTTCAAACCCTAGTATGAGTCCTATTATCTCTCTGCTTCTCAGCTTCTTGAGTCTATATGGCAAGCAGAATGGCTCTTCTTAAATAAGAAGGGTATCATTCACTGACTCAAAATATGATTTTGATGACTTTATATTACACTTGGAATGAAAGTCAAAGTGTTCACCACAACTACTTTGCCCCCTTGTGATTTACTTTGTGGACCACTCCCATTATTGTAATATGCTAGAATTTCACTTCATTCTTTATATTTCAGTCACTTACTCTTGCTGTTTCCAAACTATAACCCCTGTCCCCTCTGCTTGAAATGTTCTTCCCTAAATGTCTACTGATATCCTTCTCTCAACTCTAAAACTACATCCCTAATTCATTCTCCCATTCGAAACTCTCTCATGGAATCCTCTCACTTTAGAGTACAGGTGATCATTCCACCCTTACATAGGATGGGTTCCACGTGCTTCCCATGGCATAGCTACAGTCTTCCCTCCCATCCTGTCATTTCACTGCAGCTTCTTCCTGCCATGATTTTGCCCCTGAAGAGAAGGAGATATTCGCTGGTATTGTAAGAATGATACCTGCATTCAAAGCAATTCTCTCTTCAGCTCTGAGTCTTTTTCTCCACAGTGATATCCTTTGGAGAAAAGAAGAACAGGAACAAAAAGGAAATAAAGAGAAGACACTTGCCCTCATTTATGTTATGTATTGTGTTCTGATTTCTCAGTTCTTTTCTGTGCTTCCCAACATGTTTTGCAACTGTGGTCTGGGATCTGATGTTATATTTCAGGCTTCCCTAAGGTCGTTTGAAAATGAGAGCCATTTACTTCTTCCTGCATTTAACTTCATGGGTGCCTTGCTATCATCAACTCTTTGCTCACCTCCAGCCAAGTGGAGATGAGGAACAGTGGGGCTGCCCATTTCCATCAGACAATGTCATCCAGTCATCTACCATTCTGCTTCCATCTGCTGACTCACTGCTCAGCTAGAAGCCTAGGGGAAGTCTGTGGCAGAGAGCTGGAATGCATAGATAAATGGCAACTGGTAAAAATCATCATGGCTAAATATGTTCCTCTCCCTTAGGTCTATGCTTTCACTCAAAGCCATAATGATTAGACTTTACTCAGACACGTTTATGTTCCTGTTTATTTCATCCATTTAGCTTTCAGCCTAAAAAATAGGTATTTATTACCTGCTTCTATTCATACAATTATTATGATGGGGATAAAAGGGTAAATAAAGCACATGGTCTGGCATATAGCAGGTACTCAATTGTACCATTAAGTGATAAATTGATGACCAGGAAACATAGAATCCACCCTAGGCAATACCAAGACATTCTACATAATGCAAATTAAACCATTAAATCAAATTATGTAATGTATTGACTCCCACTTGAATTAAATGATTTTAGAAAATTATAACTGGTAAATAGTATGTGCAATGTCATACCGTGTACTCATTATTATGATGGAAGAGAATCAAGCACATTTACCAGAATAAATATAGAAGGAATAAAAGAGGTTTAATCTGAAGTAAAGCTAAAGTTTGATTAACTAGCTGCCAAGGGGTCCCAAGGAATACAAGCTTGCTGACTACAGTACAATATATTCCAAGCAGATCCAGCTACACAATTCAGAGAACAGAGAAGGAAATGGAAATACAAGAGTGGGTCTGTACTTGAAAAGCATGTGGAAAGTCCACATTTTGCTTATTTACTATCTAAAAATATTCTAAGAAAAACTTAAAATTTAACATATGAGAAGGAATTGTACCATTTGTGCTTATTTAGCATTATCAATTTTAAGCACATATACAATAACATATAATGTAAGTGAAATGAAAGTAAATGAATTTAAAATTTTAACTTTTTAGTCCAATTTTTAGGTTGTATGTATTTTTAGTCCTTCCAGAACAATAGAAATGCTAAAAACAGCACACAGGAGAGACCCATGCTTCAACACCATAATGATCTAGTATAGTAATCCCCAAATTATTCATAATTTTGTCTTTGAAAAAGCTTAAAGAACAATGACATATAAGCAGCAAAAATGCATACAATATGTATGTCCAATTTTCCTTATGGAATTTGCCTGTAATCATTCAGCTACATGGGCAGAAAGTAATGAATTACAAGAACATGAAATACACCCATAATTTCTTTTTCTTTCAGTCTTTTGTGGCTCTTCTATAAGCAAGCATGTATAGTAATCATATATATACACACACACACATATATATACACACATATATATATATACATATATGTACATATATATACATATATATATATATCAAGAAGTTAAATAAAAGCAGTTTGCACATTCTTAAAAAAGCACCCTGCCTCAAAAGCAGAGAACAAGAACCAGAGTGTATAGGGAATTTACATGTCCCAGGTCTAGTGAAGGTGCAAAGTGTACCAAAGTGTGACTTGATAGTTAGACAAGGGCAGGTTTCCCTTTGTTGTCATAACCCAAAAATTCAGATTCAGGACTGGGACATCGGTAGGACACCTAACAGTGTAAGGTGTTTGGCAAGTATACCTCAGTTGAACAACTTCTGCATTTGTTTGTTTAGAGAGCTCATATTTTCATTGTCTGTTCTTAGCCACATGAAAGGTAAATTTAGAGTAATTCCTTCTTGGGTTGTTGAACTCTTAAAGGCACACAATACATATCAATCTTGATCAAAGAGCTTCAGAACTCTTCACTCAAGTATTAGCTAACATATATAATGAAAGAGCCACTTAGCCAGTAGCAGCTACAAGATGAGGACTTAGTAAAATACTGAACTATAGCTGAGGGAGGCTGTTGACTTAACTTTACAGCAGAAAGTGCAGTCTTACAACAGAGTTTTTAGTAGCATTCATCAAGGTAACATGTGCCACTGGAAATGAACCATGAATTACAGCTGGCTAGATTAAAGACTCATTCATCAACAAAGTAAGCTGGGTGTTCTGAACTCATATACATACAAGTAAGAAAAGACAGACTGAACAAGGTGTGTGTATGTGTGTATATACAAAGTCCTTGAAAATATAATTCATTATGATGGGCTCTCTATAAAATAGGATATACAGTGATTATATAGCATATAGTTTCATATTCCTCCTGGCCATGTAATAAAGTGACTTGTCCTTGGTTAGAGAGATGACTCAGTTTTTAAGAGTATTTTCTATTCTTTAGAGGACCTGAGTTTGACTCTCAACACGCAGATCTTGTCCCTTACAACAGTATGCAACTCCAAGTCAAGCTGGATATGATACCCGTGCCCTGCGTAGCCACCTCCATTCATGCACATATGCCTACACACAAACACACACACATACCTGACACACATAACACATAATTAAAAGTAAAAGCAAAATAGATTTCTAAAATACAGACCCACAGAAAGTATTTTCTCTCTCTCTCTCTCTCTCTCTCTCTCACACACACACACACACACACATACACACACACACACACACACATTATATCCAATTAAAAGTAAAAATAAGGGCTAGAGAGATAGCTAAGCAGTTAAGAACTCTGGCTACTCTTCCAAATGTCCTGGCTTCAGTTCCCAGCAACCACGCTGTAACTCACAACCACCTAGAGGGGGATTTAATGCCCTTTTTTGGCACACAGGTATACATGCAGATAGAGCACTCATAATAAATAAATAAATAAATAAATAAATAAATAAATAAATATCTTCTTTTAAAAAGTAAAAATGAAATATATCTCTAAATAGCTGACCCAAAGTAAGTATTTCAAAATTAGATGTTGACTAGAAGTTTAAATAGACATTTCAATAGCCATTCCCATGAGATTTTAGTTATGATAGATATAGACCATATTTGTAAATTGGCTTGTTTGTTAACAGGAACATTTATTTGTATGTTTGGAAGTTATTTTTCTATCAGAAACATTCAAGAAAACATTTAGGATGATTTTTAAAGAGGAAAAAGAGTTACTGTTCTAATTGGTTCAGTGTGTACCCCCTCACAACTAGAATCAATCATCACTTGTAATAGACTTTCATCTGTGTTCAGCCATATTTCATTTTTCCATTTAGCAGCAGAACTTTCATATAAATCAGATATAAATGAACTGTGGGAAATTCTTCAACAGACTCCCATTGCAATTAGAACAAAATCAGAACCCCTCAAGCTAGTACTAGACATTAATATCATCTTCCACTTTGGTCTTGAACTCATCTGGAAAATAAATTCCACTAAGTAAACCTTTTTTCTAGAAGACATCACAGAGCTACTCACATTCCAGATCTGTTCAGAAGTAACTTACCTTTTAAAAAGATTTGTTTGGTGGCCTCCACCGGCGGCCGGGGACCTCAGCTTGTGCCACAGGGCTCCATAGCCAATTAGCACCTGGAGAGGGATACCCTCCCAGGAGCTTGGAAAAGCCAGGAGTGGGCCCAAGACAAGCTCCACAGCTCACCAGGAACTGCCCTGAACTTGCGAGACACAGGGACTAAGGTAGGTGGGCATAGAAACCCCCTGGATCCCAACAGCAGCTGCTCAGGCAGGAGACATCTGCCTGGGCCACCAGGGTTCCATAGTCAAGGAGCTCCAGGAGAAAGTTACTAACCCAGGAGCATGGATAAAACACCTCTCAGAGAGAGCTGGTATTCAAGGAGTATTGATACAGAGGCCTGCAGGTGAGAAAAGCCATAGCCAGAAAGTAAGATCAGCTAACATCAGAGTTAACAAGATGGCAAAAGGCAAGGGCAAGAACCTAAGGAACAGAAACCAAGGCCACTTGGCATCATCAGAACCCAGCTCTCCCACCACAGCAAGCCCT
>CM052707.1:74578000-74633578 GCA_028551405.1 Uromys caudimaculatus | reverse complement strand
CTATACCTGTCCTGGGCATATACCCAAAAGATGCTCCAACATGTAATAAAAACACATGCTCCACTATGTTCATAGCAGCCATATTTATAATAGCCAGAAGCTGGAAACAACCCAGATGTCCCTTATCAGAGGAATGGATACAAAAAATGTGGTACATTTACACAATGGAGTACTACTCAGCTATTAAAAACAATGATTTCATGAAATTTGCAGGCAAATGGATGGAACTTGAAAATATCATTCTGAGCGAGGTAACTCAGTCACAAAAGAATAAACATGGTATGTACTCACTGATAAGTGGATATTAGCCCAAAAGTTAGGAATACCCAAGTTTCACTTTACAGTAATTGCTGAACTGAGAGTGAGGTCCCAGATGGTGGAGAGGGAGAAGGGGCTGAAGGAGCTGAGGGAGTTTGCAGCCCCATGGAGAGAGCAACAGTGTCAACTGGCCTGACCAGCCCCCTCCCCCTGTCCTCCTTGAGGCTCTACCACCAACCAAAGAATACACATTGAGGGACCCATGGCTCAGACCACATATGTGGCAGAGGTGGGCCTTGTTGGCCATCAGGGGGAGGAGAGACCCTTGGGCCTGAAGGTATTAGAGGCCCCAGTAAAGGGGAATGTCAAGGTGGGAATAAGGGAGTCGGTGGGCAGGTGGGTGGGAGGTGGAATTCCCTCATAGAGGCGGGCGAGGGGGAGGGGATCGGGGTTTCCAAAGAGGAGACCTGGAAAGGGGGAAACATTGGAAATGTAAATAAAGTCAAAAAAATAAAAAAAATTTTAAAAAGGAATGAAAAATACTTTAAACAGTGTGTGGTGTTCTTGTCACCATTTTTGGTGAACTACTTCTGATAGTTTTACCGTAAGAGTGAAATTCTTTGTAAGACAATCTCTAATTCTTAGCAACAAACAAACTGGATCACCTTGCGTTCTTATCAAGTGCTTTATCATTTCAAGTGTGCTTCATAGTTTAGCTTCATGTTTTAATCCCCTGTCATCTTCTTATCAACAATGAATTCTTATTAGAAGTTTCAGATCTAAGGAAGCTATAGGGATGATGTAATGAAGACAGTATCACAAGGTATTTCATAAGACATAGTGAGAGAAATTGGAATATACCCTGGGAGTCCAGATGGAATAGAAAACTTCAAGTTAACTACCTTAACAATTCTAAAAGTAAAATGTTACACACACACACACACACACACACACACACACACACACACACACACACACCTCTGTACAGAAACATAGCAAATTATTTTAAATCAGGCATTGGACTCAGTTGTAGAATCAGGCTGCCAGTTCTAGGATCAGTGCCCTAAACCTTCTACTCCTCACCTAATGCAAAAACAAATAAAGGTGAGGCAGTTGAGGGAATTGCTATCAGTAACAGCAAGAGAGTCACTGAATAGCCATTCAGTCTAATCTCACAACTGCACATTATCATTAGCCGAAACAAAAACAAAACAAAAACAAAACAAAACAAATCAAAACAAACAGAAACATCAATACCAATAAAATGGTTCATAAAGTATTTGGCAAATTTTTCATTTTCTAATTTTCATGTTTTACTTTTAACATAGATGTAACGGACTACATGACTAGTGCCTGCAGTATGGACTGCACATTTGATAGGGAAAGACAGTTCCACTCACTTCCATCCCCTTGCTTTTCTCTCTTGCCTCCTGAATGAATTGCCTCCTTGCCTCCTGGATAAAGCTGATGCTACATTTATTATTGAGATTCTGAAAAGAATGGAAGCTTAAAGGTTTTTGACACCTTCTAAGAGCGTGTGAGATGTCATTGACAGGATAAGATGTTGGTTCTTTTATGTTTTTGGAAATACTGCCTTTTCCATGACAATTAAACTAATAGCCAAGGTATAGTACCTTTACGTAGAATGTGTTAATGGTCAGGGACTATAAATACTTGAGTTTAGGAAATATACCATTTGTCCCTTTGGAAACACTGCCAACCCATTTGAGCCTATCTGTAAAGCCAACTGGCACTGAATCATTCAACTTGGATTAGAACACTCCAGAAGATACAGTGAATAAGCCTGATCCTGCATCTCCTTGCACTCAATAGACTGGCTGTGACAATGCCCAGTGCCTATTAAAGCCTGGTTGTGAAACATCCAGCAATAAAGCCAGTTTACCTGAGTTGATTTCTACAGGCAGTTGTATTCATCCCAAGATTCTGGGCTTTTCTGTTCTGCATGCTTACTGTCTAATATGTAAACGAGGCTAGGTAAATTTCACTAGTTCCCTGAAAAGCAACTATAGTTTTATTCTTTATTTCAGGTAAAAAAAAAAAAATCCTCCAGGAAATGCAACTTTTTTTTTTTTTTTGGTTTTATTTTATTTATTTATTTTTTTGGTTTTTTCGAGACAGGGTTTCTCTGTGTAGCCCTGGCTGTCCTGGAACTCACTCTGTAGATCAGGCTGGCCTCGAACTCAGAAATCGACTTGCCTCTGCCTCCAAATGCTGGGATTAAAGGCGTGCGCCACCACTGCCCGGCTGAAATGCAACTTTTTTTATCACTCAATGTCAAGCAAGTCAGAAAACATTAGTTCATAATTCAACTTTCTTTCTTTTTTTTTATTTTTTTTATTTTTTTTATTTTTGATACTTTATTTACATTTCCAATGTTTCCCCTTTTCTGGGTCTCCTCTTTGGAAACCATTCAACTTTAAAAATGCTTAAACACTAAAAGTTGGTGAGATACAAAAGAAAACAGAAAATTCTGCATAGATTTCTCCCTCCCTCCCTCCTACCCTCCCTCCCTCTCTTCCTCTCTCCCTCCCTCTCTCCCTCTCTCCCTCTCTCTCCTTTATTATTAATTACTTTTATTTTTTACAGTCTAGTCACCACCCCTCCTGATCTGCCCTCCCACAATTCCTCATTCCATTTCTCCTCCCCCTTGACTCAAGAGAATGTTCCCACCCCTCATCCCCCATACACAGGCTTCCCCACTCCCTGGGGCCTCAAGTCTTTGGAGGGCTAGGCTCATCTCTCACTGAGGCCAGACGAGGCAGCTCTCTACTGTATGTGTGTGTGTTGGGGGTGGGGAGGGTTGGGAGCCGAGGACCACCTAGTATATGCTGCCTGGTTAGTGACTCAGTGTCTGAGAAATCTCAGGGATCCAGGTTTGTTGAGACTGTTGGTCTTCCTATGGGGTTGCCCTCCTTCTCAGCTTCTTCCAGCCTTTCCCCAATTCAACCACAGGGGGTCCCTGACTTCAGTCCAATGGTTGGGTGTAATTATCTGTGTCTCAGTCATCTGCTTGTTGGGCCTGTTGGAGGGCTGCCATGCTAGGCTCCAGTTTGTACGTACACCATATCATCAGTAATAGTGTCATGGCTTGGAGTTACCCCTTGAGATAGATCCCAATTTGGGTCAGTCACTGGACCTCCTTTCCCTTAGTCTCTTTCCTATTTTTTGTTCCTGTAGTTCTTTTAGACAGGAACAATTCTGGATCAGAGTTTTTGACTGTGGAATGGCAACCCCATCCCTCCACTTGATGCCCTGTCTTTGTACTGCAGGTGAACTCTACAAGTTCCCTCTCCCCACTGTTGGGTCCTTTTTATTTTTGACTTTGCTTTCTTTTCCCCATTTCCTCTTCCCTTATTTTTCCTTGCTGTTTTCTTTTTTCTTAAAAAAGCTTATACATAATAATAGAAAAGGTCATAATTTACTTTAGATATCTGTGAGATACAGAAAGAAATCTGTGCAACTCAGATTTGGTGGACAGCCCTTAACAGTTACGGGAACATGATAACAAAAAGTGACGCTCTTCATTCCTGTTATCCAACAGATGTCTAGAGTTACTCTTCACCAAATAGCCTCTCAGACACTAGAGGTTGAATTGAAACAATAGCCAGGAAATCCAGATTATATGGGAACCTAGACAGTAAGAAGAAAGCAAACAAATGTTCAAAAAAAAATCAGGTCAAGTTATGATTAGAGAGGCCTCACACAGCTAGCTGTTGTATGCAGAATGATGAGCTTAAATAACATGACCTATTTTACTGTACTAAAACACAGTAAAATACAATTTTATCCTGTCTGGCATAAAAGAGTAATTTTTCTGAGACAGCCAAATATATTAGTTGATAGAATAGTCCTTTAGTTCTCAGCCAAGATCACAACTATTTGTTAAAAAAAATATAAATCAATATTCTTATAAATAGGACTATCACTTACATGCATGATACTAGTTCTTCACTATAGAGGCCATAGAGCTGAGTTAGAGCCAGACTTAAACCTTTGTTAATTTATAATAGGATACTTATTAAATACAGGCAACTGCATTGCAAAAAATCAGACTGTGATAAAAATGTAAGAATATTTTGAAATCTACAGACTAACTTAGGAATTATTCTTTTCTAACAGAAAATAAAATTTGGCATGTCTCTGCTTCAATCTCCCAATGGCTTCCTGCCTCACTCAATATAAATGTAAAAGGCCTAGCAATGACCTTCAAGGCTCTCCATGATTTGGCTGTTATTACATTTTTGACCTTATATCTCACTCCTTGTCTCTATAGTTCACCGTGTTCAGCCTGAATTGCTTGCTGTTTTCCAAAGTGCCAAATGCTATCCAAGATGAAGGCTTTAGAACTGGCTCTGTCCTCTGAATATCCACATAGCCAATCACGTCTTTCAAAACTTTGTACAAATGTTACCTTCTCCAGGGGAGTTAATATGATCTCCCTATTAGCTTCTTTATTCCACTTTACTTATCCTATATTATGTAGAGAAAGTCATACATACGGGTACTATATATCTTATTTATCATTATTTTTTGCTAATTAAAAGACCAATCCCTAGAAGGGGTATCTAGAAGGCTTCATGTCTTGATATACATATTCAAAAACTCATAAAAATTTCTGAAACACATTAAGTTCCTGTATTAGGTAGGGTTTTTAATATGTGTGTGTGTGTGTGTGTGTGTGTGTGTGTGTGTGTGTGTGTGTGTGTGTGTGTGTCTTATTTGAGTGACTTAACTGAATGAGGTCCAGCTAGTCTACCTATGGAAAGTCCAAGAATCTGGTACTTCTTGAGTTCACAAGGCTGGATGTCTCTGCTGTTCTTCAGAATCCGACATAATCCTCTAATACCAGTCACAGAATGGGCCTGCTAGTGAAAGGAAGACCTAGCAGGCAAAGAGAGAACAAACTTCCTTATTCCATGTCCTTCAGACAGTCTTCCAGAAGAAGGTATGGTCCAGACTAAAGGTGGATCATCCTATTTCAAAAGACCTAGATTAAAGGTGAATCCTGCCACCCCAAGAGGTTAGAAGTAGCTCTTCCAACTTCAAGTGATTTAATTAAAAAAAAAAAAAAAAAAGATCCCTCAGAGGTATGCCCAGCCATTTAAATTTCAATTAATTAGAGATGTGGTCCAGTTGACAACCAAGAATAGCCATCACAGTAGCACCCTGTAAGTATCTTTGAAAAATGGATGCATGTGCTCAGCTTTGACAGGAGGGTAGATATAGAAAAAGAATCAGAATTGCCACAGTGTATGAGGGAATACCATGACGGTACAGACCTGAAAGGCGTTCCTGTCTAATCTGCCTCACCTCATATTATTACCCTTTCAGAATGTGTAGGATATTTTTTGGAACAAAGAATTATGTAATATTTATATTGAAATAAGTATGAATTATGGCTTGTGATCACAGGGTACACTTACTTTACTGTCCCATTGTCCCTTACAACTATGCATCCATTTCCTTTCTACTGGATGACACCTCAGAGAGTATCATGACTCTTTTGATCAATCTTGGAAATTTGTCTCTTGGACTCAAAGTTACAATATCAACTCTTCAAGTGAACTTCCAAGTCTAATTTTTTTTTCAGTACCAGGACGTAGTCTCTCTCCATCTATCTCTCAGATGCAGAGGAAGGTTTTATAAGGATGAGACAAAAGGAGCTAACAGTAAGAAAAGATGGGTGACTGGACTTCTTTAGCTCTTCCCAGCAGTTCAAACACAGACCCCTCCAGAGAGGAGCTAGGAAGGTCAAGGGAACGGAGATCAGATCAGACCAGAATCAAGAGTGTCACAAATTGAAGCTTATTGGTTCTGATGGCCTTTTGCAGCAGAATCTTTCTCTTATTTGGTGTTTTCATGGTCTATAAGCCACCTCTGATCTCTTGTGCACTGTTCCCTAAGCACCCACAGCATCTCTACGACTACTGGCCAGTTATTCCTTCTTGGTTCCCATAAGTCAGATCCAAGCAAACAATCTGCAGGCAGCCTCTGACATGTAACCCAAGATAGAACTCTGAGAGTTTTTCCAGTTCCTCACTTTAACTCTCATGGAAAACTCTCAAACATTCTTTCACTCAACAAAACCACTTTCTCCTTGTTCTAGTTATTATCAGAGACATATGGCCATTTTTCGGTTTTGAAAATGTTTAATGTGCTGCTTCCCCAACCTATCTGCCTACCTCCATTTTTAAAGTTTCTATTACAGTACAGAATGCCCTTTAAAAACTTTCTTTTGAAATTGTAATGAAGAAAAGGCATACCCAATTTTGACCCACCAGAAACAGTGCTGACATTCATATAGCAGCCTGTCTCAATCTTGGCTCAATCCATACTTAATAAATTGTACATTCTCATTGTAATATTGGATGAGCTTAAGAGTTATTTCATGAAGTGCTGTTATAAGAAGCAAAAGAATAGTTTATCTCACTATTGACTTCTAACATAGAATGGTATCTGTTTACCTAAAATTTGGGTCCTAACTTTTATTTTGACATCTAATTCCATTTACAAAGTGTTTCCTTATCTCTCAAGGCCAATTCTACATTCCTAAGTTTTACATCCAAAATAATAATATGGTTCTTTTTCTTGCTTTTCATCCTTCTTTTTCATCATGCTCATGTAATATTTCCACGTATCTTATTCATTCTTCTGCAAAACTCCCATTGCCTATGTGCTAACTTCCAGTCCATGTGCTATACCTTGGAAGATGAACATGACATAGAATTTCCTTTTTGGCCAAACATACTGTAAATTATGTTTTTCTTTCTTATTATCCATATTTTAAAATAATATTTTATTCTTCTTTGGCAGGAAACTCAAATTGATGTCCTACTCATATCCCCAAACTTCCTTCTGTGTGCAGCCTTCTCTGAATTCCTGGGGAGTGTTCGTTGGTGTTTTTGTCTATGTTGCTGTCACACTATATAGCTTTGAGCCAACATACTAATATATTGTGATTTGAGATGTACATATCAGAGCTGACTACATATTACAGAGATGTACTTTGTTTACATTTAATTTATAATAATCATTTTGTCTCAGAGTAGAAAAATACATCTCACATATAGATCTATCTATAGATCTATCTATCTATAGATCTATGTATGTATGTATGTATGTATGTATCTATCTATCTATCTATCTATCTATCTATCTATCTATCTATCTATCTATCTATCTATCTAGAGATAGGTATAGAGATAGAGATAGAGATTTGTATTATTAGAAATAAATGTAAAGGGAGTTCCTTATAGAGGGATATAAATGGGTAGCCACATATTTGTAGTGCAGCAGGTCAATTCCAGATGCAAATAATATGGACTTGAGGGCTGGAGCAACAGGTCAATTAAGTGCCTGCTGCTCAAACATAGGTGTTACCAGTCTAGCAGAAACAAATATATTCTAAAGACACATTTGTGGCTCTCAATCTCACTGTCAGACTATGTAATCAATGAACACCAAATAAGTAGGAATGTCCCGAGGAATCTCATGCTGGGAAAGGGGCTCCAAAGAGAAGTGAAACAGATCTTTCTGAAAGAGAATTTACATAATTCTACAGGATACAACTGAAAAAACCCAGATGATCACAGTTAATGGTCAGTGTGACCATACTTTCACCAGAACTGCTTAATTATGAAAATTTTTGACCTTCTATTTAAACTTTCAGCCCTGGGGAGCACAGAGACCAACCATTCTAGGCAGATTGGTAACATCCTTGTTCTGAAAGAGCATATCTCAAAACATAAGGGAGAAATTACTTTGGAAGACAACTACAGATATCTTGTCTCCATACACACATGCACATAAACATGAACATGTATTTTAATTCTCTCTGTCAGTCTGCCCGACCTCTCTTTCACACACACACACACAGTTTATTTTCATATTAAATGAACATGAGATGGAATAAATAAAATGGAGAGATGCCTGTGCTTCTTTGAATAAGCAAAAGAGATCTAACCATACTTCTAAAGAAATATATTATACATATAGAAGTTTAAGAAAAATTATTCTGACGGTACTACATGCTTTGAAACAAGACAATTCCCAGAAAGTCATCATTAGAGTAGTAAACATAGAACAAGAGAAGGCACTGAACAAATGTCACATGAATCACTGTGGAGCTGGGACTGCCTTCATCAAAGGATCAAAAAGAGGAGAAGCCAAAGATGCTTTGAGTGATGGGAGATGATTGGCAGGAGGATAATACAATTGCTGTGGGAGTTCAGAAAGGGATGAAGGCGATTCTTATTCTAGTCTGGACATAGTAATTTCATGGACAAGTGAGATGTTCCATTAAGATGTACAGGGGCCAGGGTGGCACACTGGCACATTGGTAGAGTCTACTAGGACGGATTTGAGTGGAGGATTACAAAGGTTTGTAACAAAGCTTAGGCCCATTTATGAGAGTAAGACTCTATAAAGGGTATGGTGAGGTTTTCTTAAGGGTTACTAACTCAAAGAGTGACAAGAAACATAACAATGTTATATTTATTCCCATATAAGGAAAGGAAATCTGTATGCAATTCTCTATAAGGAACAAAAGGAAAAAAATCAGAAAGACTCTGCCCCTATGAATCAAGGAGCGAAAACACAAAGAAAGAAAAACTTGTGATCAGCAGCACACTTAACTGAATTTCCAAACAAGTAAGTTAGTGAGAATCGACAATTAGCAGACTTGACATTGTAGAAAATTTAATTAGCCGTTTACAGGAGGAATCAGGGAAGACACCAAAAACTCCACAAGAAAAGGTCAAATAGGCACTGACAGAGAAAACAAGCAAAACAGGAAAGTGAAAACCTAGTTCCTGAGAGAGACTCCACCAGAGAAAGCAGAGCTAATGGGATTTAAGTAAGAACTGCATGAAAAATTCTAGGGAATTACCTGGCTTAAAGACAAATAACTGAAATTTTGAAAAAGAATAATTAATCTCCAGACAAATGAACAAAAGATATACCCCAGGATATTACTTGGTGATAATGTTGAATTTAAAGGAAAAAAAAAAAGAATGGGTCAAACAGAAATAAGACACAAGAGGACTTGACACTCCTTTCAAACACCAAATACCAGAACACAGGGGAACTACATTGCTGGTCATAGAAAAGAAAGATCACAGCCAATTTCTGCATTCAACCAAGTTGCTGGCCAAATGGGAAGGAAGTAGCAGGTCAAGATCTCATAAAAGAGCCAACAGGCCTGAGGATGCATTTCAAAAATAAGTCAGAGGTGACAGGTGGACAAAACAAGATCTGGGATAATAAGTCACAAAGGTGTGAAGAAGCAAAAGTTCAATGGAAGTAAAAAATAAGTACTAATATTTAAATTGTGGTGGCTCTCAGTTACTGTTGCTGTGATAAACCATCTTGACCAAGACAACCTGGGGACTAAAGGGGTTTGCTTTAGCTTACATCTTCAGGTACATCAGTCACTGAGGGAAGTCAAGACAGGAACTCAGACAGGGCAGGAACCTGAAGGCTGGAGTTGATGCAGAGACCACAGACAGGGTGGTGTTTACTGGCTTACTCTTCTATCCTACTCAGCCTGCTTTCTTATAGAATCCAGGACTACCAACCTAGGGATGGTACTACCCACAGTGGGCTGGGCCCTCTTCCATCTATCACTAATTAAAAACATCTCTTACAGCTGGATCTTATGGAGGCATTTTCTCATTTGAGATTCCCTTCCTTCAGATGACTCTCGCTTGTGTCACATTAACTTAGAAGTAACCAGCATATGTGGCAAATCTATATGTAAAATTGCATATTGTTTATTTAGAGAGGTTGTTTTTTAACATTTTTATGATGGATGTTTCCCATGAAACCAGGCACAGCTGATGTAGGGACAGTATAGATGGTGTGAATTCTAAGGATCCTTTGGCACTACTATCTCCAATCACTCAAAGTGGAGAGTAAGGGAAGGTAGATAGGTAGATAGACAGATTGCTTAATAGAAACAGGGTTATAGTTTTATTTCAATTACATATGATATAAATTCTGGAATGTCTGAAATACTAAAAATGCCTAGTCAGCACAAAATAAGTAAAATATATAAAGGAGATTAAAATAAGTAAAATAGAACTATAATTTCTATTTTGAATAAAAATTAATGAATTAGTAGATAAAAGTTATGTGAATAAAATTTAAAAACAATTATAGCATGCAGAATATTTTTAATGAAGATAATTTTTATATAGTAGATTCTAATCACAGTTTCTCCTTTCTCAACCCCTCAAAGATTATAATTAAAATTTGAAAATTGGACAAAAATCTCCAGAGAAGAAAAATATAGAATGTCTAAGTCAGACGAAGGTCATAGGGGCTGTAATATGGTGAATAGGCCTCTGTGGTGGTTTGAATAAGATGGGTTTGCATGCATTTCAAATGCCTCTGGCCAAGTCTGCTAAGTTGTTTGGCACTTAACCATCTGAATAAACACCTGTCTACCTCTTCTAGTTAGCAAACTGTTTTCACTCATAGATATTTGTAAGATGAATATTATTCAAAATTCAAAACTAAAAAGAATATGGGTAAAAAGAAAATAAAGGGATAATGTGAACTGTTGTTGGATTTTATATTAGTTCTTAGCAAAATTGCTGGGAGATGATTTATGTTTAAATTTTACATTCTTCCTCACTTTCTGGGCAATCTCTAATCTATGAGAATGTCCACTTCCCCCACCATCTCCACTTCTGCCTATGCTTTGAGAATCACTGTCTTAAACCTTTGGATATTCCTGCTTCCAGGAATGATTTCCGAAGACTCATATTCTGTCTGTTCTCCTTGTGTGAGTGTATACATTCATCCCCTTGGTGCAGTTACTATTCATTACACAGGCATAGACCGCCAACTTTAATCTCTAGCACAGACTTCTTCCTGAACTCCAGACTCATATTTCCATTACTGACAGAATCTCCATTTGGATGGAATCCTTCCTCCTGGCTTACTTCCAGAGTTTCAATCCTCTCCATTTCCACATTGTGATCATTACCAAAACAGCACTATTTAAGTTCTATCTACTTTTCTCTCTTTCGTCTCATCATCTAACTGGACATATTAGAATATTTTTCTAGAATAATATTTCATCACTCTAATTATTTTGTTAACATTATACTTTCTCTCTGCCCTTGGAAAGGAGCCTACCTTGCTTAGAACAGTTGGAAGAGAGTAATCAACTTCTAGAGTTCATTTCTTTCTTTGTTATCTGCCACAGTGAGTCCTTGCCAGGATCCCTAGTCTCCAAACCTTCCCCTACTTGGTATTGTAGGTCAGAGACACATGGCATGCTTCGCCAAAGCACTTCCTTCCCATTGCTGTACTTATAAAATTGATATATTCATCTGTCTTCCTTTTTTATCTTACCCACTGGCTGCAAACTCTGTGCAGTTAGATACTGGCCCTTAAATATCATTCTACTCTTAGTTCAAGGTACAGGAATAAACATTGTTTCACAGTATTGATAAATTTTAACATTAACTACAAAACTTATAATGAAAGTTGGCAAATATCTATAGGCATACAGGATTTTAAAACATCAAGAATAACGGCAACAATGAGTTTGCAATTCAAAGCAATAGCTAATGAAAGACATAATCACTGGAAAGTACTGAAAAGAATACCATACTACATAAATATAAAATCAGATGATACAATGTTGGTAGTAATGCAAAGGTATTGATCATGGCATTGGTAGACTTAATTTAATATTCACTATCACCTATTTTTATATTAACTAAAATTATTAACTGATTTACTGCTTGCTTTTTAGAATAACATATATCTTAAATTTTAAAAGATAACTGTTTATAAAGTGAATTTTAAAATCAAAACAGGTCGTATGAGAAAAGAATGTGAAATAAATTACCGAAATTTTATCTACATTTTCTTTTACGGCTGTGTTTCACTTTCATGTAGCTTTCAGTACATTCCAAAATGTTATCTGTAACAAATATCACTTCTATCAGTTGAGAAATTATAATTAAATTTTAAAATTTGGACCAAAGAATTCTCACAGAAGAAAAGCATAGATTGGTTAAGTCAGATAAAGGTTACAGGGACTATAATATTCAGTGAAGAAGCAGTTGTGGTGCTTTGACTAAGAAGGTCCCATAGGCTCATGTATTGAAATGCCTGGTTCCCAGTTGGTGGACTATTTAGGAAACATTAGGAGGTGTGAGCTTGTCAGAAGAGGTGTGTCACTGGGGGTGAACTTTGAGGTTTCTAAAGGCCATGGAGATTTAGTCTTAATCTCTTTCTGCCCTTTGCTTGTGGTTAAGATGGAAGCTCTCAGCCACTGCCCCAGCACCATATCTGCTGGCCTGCTACCATGCTTCTGCCAGGATGATTGTGGATCACCTGAAACTGTAAGCTAGCCTCTCAATTAAATGCTTTTTTTTTTTTTTTTTTTAAATTAACTGCCTTGATGTTGGTGTCTCTTCACAGGAAGAAACCAGTAACTAAGACAGATACCATTTGTGATTTTTTTCAGATAGAATATTGAGAAAGCTGGTCCATTGTGTGGCTTTATCTAAGAATAAGAAGTCACTACCAAACTTTTACTAAAGCAGCATAATTCTTAAGTGCACCCTGAATCCATAGCCTTATCCCTACAGATTAGTGTAGCTCTCACCTTTCATCAAAAAAACTTATTTTGGCAGTAGACAGAGACCATTACAGAAATCTGTAGTCTAAATGCAGAGAAAATCTGTACCTAGCCATAGCTAATACATCAACAACTCTACCCCTACACCTAAGGCTCATGGTAGATCACAGGAAAGGGGGCAGAAGTCATTGTAAGAATAAAAAGACCAGAAAGTCTGCTGTAAGGTTGTATCTTCTAGGTATGTCAGGGGAGTTGCACCAAATCAAGATGGCTGCCTAAACAAGACCTGAAAAATTCTATCACCAGTTGACAGGGCAAAATGGATGGGGGAAATCTCATAGGGCGTCATGCCTAGAGGAAGAACTATAGGGAATTAATGACTCCTGAGCAAGTGAGAATTAGTTTTCCCAGGAATAAATCCCTTAATGATTTATTGGTTTTCTAATACCAACTGGTCTGTCTTTAAACCATGTACACCAAGTGTGTGTGTGTGTGTGTGTGTGTGGTGTATGCACATGTGTGTATGCACATGTGCCCATTCCAAGTAAACTAAATGTACTTAAATGTAATAGTTAAAAGAAAAGAGGCCATGAACAGAAGGGGATGCCACATGGACACATGCACAAACATTTGGGGGATGAAGAAATTATATTTAATTAAAAATAAAATTTAAAAATCAAAGTTAGGGGCTGTGAATATGGTTCTTCATGGTGTTTACCTACCTTGACCAAGTACCTTGGGTTCATGCTCATATGAGAAAGTACACAAACAGGATTACTACTAACCAAACAAAATAGTTTTCTCTTTAAAAAGAAAACATGAGTGGGAATGTCACAGCTAATGGAGGAAAAACTAAGTAAAATAACATGACTGCGGAGAATAGCATGGAAGTAGTCAGGGAGAAACAACAATTTTATTTAGGGCAAGAAGACCTTGATTTGTTATTATTGACAAGTAGCCTTCAGATGAGGGGGATATCCTTAACAAATCAAAGGAGTGGACCAGGAAAAACTATGATGGCAGCACACAAACCGGAAATGCTTCTCCAATGTAAAGGAAATGGAGAACAAACAGAGATTTAAAAAAAAAAAAAAAAAGTACAGGTGAAGAATGGAAAATAGAAAATAGTCCATCTGTTCGTGCTCTTCCAATCTATATAGAAAGGCAAAAGACAGGGTCATAGGTGGGAAATAAAAGCTGTGGGAAAACCCAGGAAATAGGAGTTACAGAGTTATAGTGAGGAGAGCTAGACAGATGGCTCAGTGAGTAAAAGCTACCAGCATAAAGATCTGTTTTAAACAACCCAGAACCCAGAACCTGTATTGAGGCCAGATATATAAAATGAACGTCTATAATCTACGCTCCATGCAGGGTGATCAGTGAGAGGGGAGGCCCTTGGTCCTGTGATGGCTTGATGCCCCAGTATAGGGGAATGCTAGGTAAGCAATCCCTATGAAAGGGTCATTAGACTGCAGAGGGGTCATGATCCACAGGTTGAAAACCATTGTTTTAGCAGCCTACAGAGTTACTGAATATCACTATCAATGATACGACTTTTACATCTTCCTTTGGTTTTTTTATGAAGGGCTTGGAAGGACAGTAACATCATCTACCACTGCTTAACAATGGGGCAGCAGCAGTGTGCTCACAGGGTTATATGGTTAGTCTCGTTTCTGTTGAAAATGCTTTGGTGCTATGTGTTTAGAAATGTAGTGCCCTGGTATGTTCCATCAAATTTTGTATCTGAACCCTTGAAAAGTCTTGAAAAGTCTTATGTCAGCTATCCAGTGACCTCTTGGCTATACACTAATAGATTTCCAATCCACTGAGAGGCAAACCTTCACAGACACTTTTCAAACTTCCAAAGCTATGATTAAATGCACCTTTACATCAGAAATCAATCTTTTCTAAGGCATTCAAGGGATTTGCTCTGCAGAGCAGAGACTAACGTACCAGGCAGGCTTTCCTAGACTTTAAAAATACCTTTCATTTCCCCTTGCAGGAAGTCATTATTCCAGAGCCTGTTTACACAGGTAGATTTCCAATAGGCCTCAAATCACATTTAAAATCACATCAGCTTAAATGTATGCTCCGATTTATTGTTCAATATTCTTAAAGTATGCAAGAATTGCTTGCTATGAGTGTAATAATCATTAATATGTAGCTGCGTCTTTTGGATACTTGACTAGTTTGACAAACAGCAGACAGTTTTTACAATTTGGTAACATGAAGGGATATTATTATATGCAGGTTGTTATCTTTTATGAATTAGTTGTAGCAGCTAAATGAAGAAAATAGTACTTGTTTTCTAGAATTGTCATATTGAAATCAAATATTCCAGATACATTTAACTCGTGTTTCTGGAATTCCTATGTCCAAGATAACTGTTGTTTACATAGATAATGTCTCCTATTTAGTCTCTGTTGCATTAATAGTTTCTTGTACAGGTGACTATTGCTTTCCCTTATAGATATACTCACTATGAGGATAGAAATCTCAACTTGGTTTTGCTTAATTTGGTCACCATGCTTAGCACAGGACTAGAAATCCTCAATAAATACTAATGATAAGCCTTTAACAATAGAAAAACCCAATTGCCGTTCTAATGCTTTTATGTGAAAACTATAGTAGCATTCAGTTCTGGACATGACCAGCAGATTGTGATCAAAAGGTCCCATCTCCATTGATCCAATGTCATGATTCTTTCTCACATCTCTGTTGTGGTACGGCTGTAATATCGATGTAGTCAATGAGAACTTTTCACTGATTGTCCTAAATGTCACATTGACCTTGCTTGGGCTACTTGGTGTCATTCTCTGTTACATTAGCTTTTCTGCCATTTCCTAAAGTCTCACACATGCTGCTCCATAAAATGTCATCTCTACATATTTTTTTGTTTCTGAGCAAACCCTTTAAGTAGACTTAAATTAATGGAGGAGGTCTATGTATGACCACAGATTGCTTGGCAGAGGCTGGGATAACAGAAGCCAACAGAAGGCTGAGATCATTTATCAGCTTCAAGAAGTAGGTTCTGAGAACCAGTGGCAGATGTCCGACAGGAACACAGAATAGAACACAGGAGGAAGTAACAGTGCCTTGCATTTCTGACTGAATGATCTAGTATTAAAACGGAACTCAAACCCGAGACAACAACCACCTCTGTCTCCAATGCATTTTATTGCTCAGATTAGTGAGTATGTTTACCAGGAGTATTGCTGTCCCAGACTACAAAAGTCTTTTCCTATATTCCATACATAATGATAATTATTATTCTCTTTTCTTGATAGCTTTCAAATTAGTCTCACTCTTCCTTCTCAAAGAACCACCATTATACATAGCTTCTGTTACTCCTCATCTAGCAAACTGTATAGCCTCACAACTCTTAGCATTGACCATAGGCATGTTATATAACTATGTTAAGCATGCTGTTCAACCATTTACTCTCCCAAGCTCAAGATGGTTCCTCTTCAACTAGATGTCCTTCAGAGACTGAGTCATTCAAAATCTTAAAGATGAAAGTCCACAGTCTCTACCAGGACAATGTACCCCTTTATGATGTAATTATTGCACAGCTCCAGTCTCACCTCCCTCCATGGCTTTACTGGCACGATCTGTTCCAGTAATCTTCCACTTTTGAGCACCCTGTATGCTAGTCCTTCAGCTGTATCCTATACTCATACTCTCCCTGTTTAGCTGGATAACTTCAAATTACAGAACACCCAGTCAATCTCTGCTTCCCCTCCTTCAGGTGTCAATGCTCATCTTACATTTTAAGTGGTATTTTCATTGTCATTTGAGTATCTATACTTCGTTGAAGACAAATGAAAACAGAAGGCATAACAACAGAGTATTCTGGATGGCAAAGAGCTTTAAAAAAATAAAATGAGCAGTGAATTTTTCCACAGTTTGAAGTGAAACAAACTGAAAAAGTTGTTGCTGAAATGTAAGAGAGGCAATGGGTAAAGAGAACTGGAATAGTACCATGTGCCAATAGTATTCTATTCATTTTAGCCTAGCACAATAATCTTCACATGAGAAACAGTGAAAGAAGAGACTAGAAATCAGAAGAGGTGTGCTGTT
The DNA here is from genome assembly GCA_028551405.1 of Uromys caudimaculatus. Taxonomy (NCBI): domain Eukaryota; kingdom Metazoa; phylum Chordata; class Mammalia; order Rodentia; family Muridae; genus Uromys; species Uromys caudimaculatus. The sequence goes on along the minus strand of CM052707.1, from coordinate 74,616,618 downwards.
TTCCATTGCTGTTGTAACAAATGGGCACAGAGTTAATATTGAAAGTAATGCAAATTTATTAGCTTGTAGCTCCAGAGATCAAAAGTCTCAAGTACTGTGTCTCCTCTAGCTTTAGCCTGATACATTAGCTCAGCCATCTTCCTTTCTGAGCTTCTGTTTTTTATCACATCTTCTACCTCTTCCAGGCAATTTTCTATTCCTTAACTAGTGCTCAATTTCTAGATAGGGCCAGTAAAGTCTTTCACATAAAATTACTCTGCCCTTGGCTCTTCTTTCTCACTTACAGAATAATAAGAGTTAGTTAGCAAGTTTAATTCAATCCATTTTCTTAAGGCAGGCTCTCCCTGTGATCCACTGTATTCACTAGTTGCTCTTAATCCAGGAAAACCAGAGAGCTATGAATAATAGAGAAAAGCTTGTGTGAGCATCTCCCAGACTACTGTAGGAGGCAGGTCTGGTGGTTAGCTAGTTTTGTGGGTTGACTAACCAACCACCATGCTTGCGTCCTACAGGTGCTGTTGGAGAAGATCACAGGAATGGAGAAGGCACAGAATCACTACAGAATATGGCAAATTAACAAATCATTAACCTTCAAACACAAAGACAGTTAAGAAACTTTGTTTCTTCTTTAGCACTGTGCTAAAAACATCTCTTTCACTAAACTTTACATTCTAAAATTTTTAACCCTGAATATTTATAGTTCCTGTTTTTGCAGATGGTAGATCACTCAGGCAGTCTTGCTCTAATGGTATCATGGGGCATAGTGAAAGGAGCAACACAGAGCATAGCAGCCTGGGCAGCTGCATAGTGAGCTGTTAGGCAGCACACAGATGCAGGGCCATATGGGAAGTGAGTCAGCAGAACCATGAGATCAAGGTCTCCAAAGAGCCTACAGGAAGAAGAGCTTAGTTTTATGGAGGAGAGTGACTGTGGGAAGAACCATTGATTCCTGACCCCATAGAAATTACAGAAATTAGAGCTGTCCAAATGGTTGGATAGAGCTGTCCGAATAGTCTCAGCATTTACAATCACAGATACACCCACCTATCTTTCTTCTAACATACAACATAGTGTCACTGTTTGGCAACTGGCAGACAGGAACTCAAAATAATACATGGAAACCGGGGCTAGTCCTTACATACCGAAGCTCAATGTCTGACATAATCCTACTGTTTGACCATAGGCAGTGATAATGGAGTGGGTATCTGAAGCTTCTCTCTCTCCAGAAGGTTTGTAGGGATGGACTGTCTTAGTTAGAGGGACTCCTGGTATATCCAAACAGCATGCTAACTATAGACTTGGAAGAAACTTTAACCTAGGACATCCTCAAGTGACTAACTAAAGACCAATATAGACTTGGGGCAATAATTGGCTTCCTATGCCCTCTCATGCTTAGGTAGCATCAATTATCTCAAGCATAGAAAATGTAAGCCTTCAGCTTTGAATGCCTGGAAAGAAAGTCACAAGCCACAACAGACTAGAGAGAAGGAATCGAATACCTAACTTCAATTGCATATGCTAGACATAAAAATTACTCCTCAATAGTCAAGATAAGGTGATAGAAACTGATTGACATGTATGAACTCATGGACAAAAGGTTGAAGATAGTCTAATGAAAAACAGTGAATTTCAAGAAGAAGAAAAACAAACAAAATACTCAGAAGGCTGCCAGAGGAACCTTACAGGGACATTGTAATTAAAATATCTCCAACAGAAATCATGACATTTCAGATATTCAGTGAGTCTGATTTCTCTTCAGATTCTATAAATCTTTTGTCTCTGAAGTATATTAAATGAAAATTTCTAAACATAACAGAAAAACACCAAAAGCAGAATAGGTACATAGACAAAAGACTCAGCAAGCTTGCAGGTGAGAACCTGAAAATATACTGTTGGTCAGGAGGCAAAAATCAGAGTCAAGAAGAACAGAAAGGATTGGAGGGATGGGTTGGTGGTTAACAGCCCATACGGCTTTTGTAGGAAGCCAAGACTCAGGTGTAATCATCTGCACGGTGGCCCACAACTGCTTGTAATTCTAATTCCAGGGTACCTGCCACCCTTTCTGGCCTCTGAAAGCACCAGCATTCACAGAGCGCACATATATTCCTGTAGGCTTACATGCAAACAAAGATTAAAAGTAATAATTTTATTCTTAAGAATAGGGAAAAAAAAGTATGCTTTAAGGAACAACATCCAAAGAGTAGATATTTGGGTTATCAGTGTACTAGTGCTTGAAATTACCAAAGAGCTACAACCATAATAGAAGTAGTAATAGCAGAAAATTTCACCTGACCTTGGGAAGAACCCTGCTTCAGGAAGGCCACCAATCAGATCCACTCCAACCAAGTCAGTCTTTGACATCTTATAGCCTGCACTTAGAGAACTCAAAGACAAAAGAAACAAATGAGTCCCAGGGGTGTGCTCAACAGCAGATTACTCAGCATGAAGCCAACAGAATGAGATTTTCACAATGCTGAAGAGAAGAAAGTACAACCAAGTATTCCATGCTCAGCAAAGCTATTCTTCAGAAATGAAAAATTAAGAAATTCTGAAGATCCCATACAGAAACCTATTCTCAAAGAAATGGTAAAGAATGCTCTTAAAAACAGAAAGCCTTTTGTTAATGAATTAAGGGGAAAGCATGGGAAGGAACAAATCTCACTGGACAGAATGATTGTGCAGACAATTTCAGAACACCTAATATGTGCAAGATGATATAGAAATCATTTTACCTATTTAACTAATTTAGCTAAAAAGACAAGACAATAGCTATATTATTATTTCAAGAGAGAACGACAATATAAGGAGATATAAAATGGGGTATCAAGATCTAAATACTGTGACAGAAGGGAAGACAACCTTAGAGTGTGTTGTTGTTTTAGTAGTAGTAATTTTTGGTTCTTATTTTAATAGTAGTATTCATTTTCATTTTTTTTTTTACAGATTCTATACTTTTTATATATTTACAGCCAGTGTTAAATTGCTGCCATTTCAAAATAGTTTTATACCTGGGCATATACCCAGAAGATGCTCCAACATGTAATCAAGACACATGCTCCACTATGTTCATAGCAGCCATGTTTATAATAGCCAGAAGCTGGAAACAACCCAGATGTCCCTCATCAGAGGAATGGATACAGAAAATGTGGTACATTTACACAATGGAGTACTACTCAGCTATTAAAAACAATGATTTAATGAAATTTGCAGGCAAATGGATGGAATTTGAAAATATCATCCTGAGCTAGGTAACTCAGTCACAAAAGAATGAACATGGTATGTACTCACTGATAAGTGGATATTAGCTGAAACGTTTGGAATAACCAAGTTTCACTTTACAGTAACAGCTGGACTGAGAGTGAGGTCCCAGATGGAGGAGTTGAAGAAGGGACTGAAGGAGCTATGGGAGTCTGCAGCCCCATGGAGGGAGCAACAGTGTCAACTGGCCTGACCCTCCCCCCCCATCCTCCTGGAGACTGGACCACCAACCAAAGAATACACATGGAGGGACCCATGGTTTGGACCACATATGTGGCAGAGGAGGGCCTTATTGGCCATCAGTGGGAGGAGAGGCCCCAGTAAAGGGGAATGTCTAGGTGGGAATATGGGAGTGGGCGGGGGGGTGGGTGGGAGGTGGAACTCCCTCATAGAGATGGGGGAGTGGGATGGGATAGGTGGTCTCCAAAGAGGAGACCTAGGAAGGGGGAAACATTGGAAATGTAAATAAAGTATCAGAAAATAAAAAACATAAAAAAAAAAAAACCCGAAGACTTTTCACAAATGGAAAAAAAAATAGTTTTATATAATCAAAGCATTTTTTTGTAAGTCTCATGGTAACCACAAGGCCAAAAAAAAAAAAAAAATTTAAAAATTTAAAAAATTAAAAAAAACCAACCAAACAAACAAAAAACCCAAAAAAACCCAAAAACAAACAAACAAACAAACAAACAAACAAACAAACAAACAAACCAAAACCTGCAATGGGCTTTTCAAAACTAAGCAAGGAATCAGAGGATGCTATGAGAAAAAGGAGAGTGAAGCACAAAGAGGACCTCACTATAAATACCTTAAGGGGAAACAGTTACAGAATGGCAGTAATAAGGCCTTCGCTGTAAATAATTACCATAAGTATAAATAGGTTAAATTCTCCATTTAAACAAAAAAATGGCTCAGTAGATTAAAAAAAAAAAAAAAAAAAAAGAATTATTCCAAACTGCTCACAATAAACCTCTTTTGCCAATAAGAACATGTGTGGAGAAAATGGAATAAAAAAAGAAAGTAATAGTCATCTCTCTCTCTCTCTCTCTCTCTCTCTCTCTCTCTCTGTCTCTCTCTCTCTCTCTCTCTCTCTCTCTCCTCTCTTTCTTTCTCTCTCTTCACACTACACCACACACATACACACACACACAGAGCAGGTAAAACAAACTAAGTCAAACTCGTTAAACAGAGATCAGCATATAGTGTGATAAATGTGTCAGTTCAGTAAGAGAAAGTTACCCTTATAAATAGGTGTGCATCCACTGTTGAACTAAACAAATACCTTAAACAAATATTAGTATTCTCAAGAGGAAAGATAGACTTCAATCCAGTACTAATGGGAGACCTTAGACCCAATTTTGTAATGGGCAGATTAACCAGGCAGGAAAATCAAACACAACAGAAGACAAAGAAGACAAAGTCAGACCTAATGGCACATGCGCATAATCCTGGCTGCTTGGAGAGAGGAGGGAAGAAAGCTTACCTCGTCTGGAGAGAGCAAATTCAAGGCCAGATTGGTGCATTTTGTGAGACACTATTTCAAAAATGTTAAAACAAACAAAAACAACAATAAAAAGAGTGGCTTAGTGGTAGAGCATGTGAAACCCTAGATTTGCTCCTCAGTAGGCACCACCTTCTGTGGGGCAGTGATCTGTGGCAGGCAATCTGACACCCCGTTGAGCACAGGCTGAAAATTCTGGGAGACCTAGTGGAATATCCACGAACAGTGGAATATCCACGAGGGACTGGATTATGTTTTTGGCCAACACTCCTGGAAGACTCCTGTAAAAACAGCTACAGCTTTCACAACCCCTATATATAGAGGCCTGGCATGTGAGACTTGTCGCGTAGAAAGCAACTCTGAGTCCTCCCACAAGCAAATGAGGCACTACAAAGCCCCCAGACCAAACCAATGGGAAGTATTGGTTGCCAAACCTCTGACCCCTCCCAAACAGTATATATCAGACCGTCCTGACCTGTGTACCCTCCCTGCCTGCCCTGCCTGCCCTGCCTGCCCGCGCCCACTTGACGCCGCCCTCCAGAAAGAATAAAGGTGTGAGAACTACTCTGGCGTCTGAGAGCTTCTATCATAAGAGCTGTAACACTTTCAGCCTGGGAAGAGATCCGCTCTCCTGAGAGCTGCCAGAAGCTTCCTGCACTCCACATGCTAGTCGGCCTGACCCCGGCCTGACTCAGCACAAGGCGGCGAGTGTAGTTTCTTGGTGCAATCCAGGCAGCAGCCGCAGGGACCGAGGTGGAGGAGACTCCATCCCTGCTCGTGTTCCCTCCCCTGCCGGAACCCTAGCATTCGGCTGGGCCAGAGACCCCTGAGGAAGGCTCCTAGGACGCAGCCCCACAACCTTCTACTACAGACAAAGTTAAACTGGATCCTAGATCAAATAGACCAAGCAGACATCCAGAGAACATTCCACTCAATAGCTGCAAAACAATAACCTAATAAGCAGATGGAAGATTCTCCAGGAAAAATAATATATATTACCAAAGAAATTCCAACAAATATTAAAGGAAGAAAGGGGGAGGCAAAAGGAGGAAAGAAGGGAAAGAAACAAGGTCTCGCTTTTGCACCACAAATACTAAAACCTGGAACAATACAGTGGTTAGCATGGATCCTGTCCAAGGGTTTCTTGCCAATTTGGAACACTATTCGTATTTGAGTTTTGCAACAGCAAAACAGTATCTTGGTGATCTGGGCCAAGGGATACCATGATGTTCACACCCTGAAACATGCAAGATACCATAAAAGAAATATATTGGATGGAGAGGGAGGCACATACAATGTCCTCTGGGCAGGGATGGAGACAGGGACAGGACTGACCTTGATTGTAAGCTTTATAGGGGGTATGCACATGTGCATATGGAAAACACTGCAATGGTGGAAACCTGTTACATTGACTATTAGTAACTGGCTCTGAGTCACAAGGTAGGTTGGTAAACGAGGGAACTCCAAGGAACCTGATCCTGGAATGTGGGTAAAATGACTTTTGGCCATTCTTGGAATGCTCAGCAATAAAATCTGACGTGTGGCACAGCAAGATGAGTGTGATTAGCAATTCTCAGCCATATATTATATCTCAGTATAGTAGAAGAGATAACATAAGGAGTGTGGGAAACTGGATCTAGGAGAGGGTGTGGGAGACAGAGTCACCAACCCAGAAGACAGACTCCAGAAACCAATAGCAAGTGCGGATCTAATGAGTTGAGCTGCATCAAGCATTTTATACAGTCTTTGGAACAATGGGGAATCAACATGAACTCTGGGGGTAGCCAACTATCCCATTGCCAATATGAGGAGTGCCAAGCTGCCAGCACTTGAGGTGATTTCCATGTAGATAGGAAAAGTAGATACCACCCTGTTCTGAGCCCAATCTTAGGCTTACTAGTTTGCTAGGATCCTCTTATCTTATGTCTTGCAGCATGCCATAAGACATGGACACTCATCCTATCACAGTAATATGGAAGCCTCCCTCCCTCACCATCCTCTAGGTGCCCAAAAATATTTTAAAAAATAAAAAAACTTTGGGTAATTTTTCAACAAGTGAATATTTTACTTTAAAATATATAACAATGGATGCATTATGTAAATAGCCACGAAACCTCTAGAATTTGTTTCTATGCTGATTAGTTGTACTTTGCATATACTTACTAGGTCACCTAGAACTTGAAAAAATTAAGTAAAAGAAAAAATGACATGCAGAGTGCTTTCTCTAATTTGAGAACATTTCTAACATTTTCAGAGCAATTGAAAAGTATTCTGAAAAGATAATGTTTTAATACAAATAAGGTACTGTTAGAAAAAAAATCTTTCCAGGTACAGTATTTTTCCAAATAACCATGTCATGTTTTAGGCTATTACATGAACTTCTTTATGTAACTAATTTATAACCATAAAAATATAACCAGGCTGGAGAGATGGCTCAGCGGTTAAGAGCACTGACTGCTCTTCCAAAGGTCCTGAGTTCAAATCCTAGCAACCACATGGTGGCTTACAACCATCCATAATAAGATCGGATGCCCTCTTCTGGGGTGTCTGAAGAGAGCTACAGTGAGTGAGACTAAAGAGAGAAGAAAAAGTGTCTGAAGACAGGTACAGTGCACTTACATATAATAAATAAAAAATGTTTAAAAAATATAACCAGTACTTTATGAAACTAAAACTTTAGGCTATGGTCCAAAAATAGATGATCTAATCATGATGCAGTATCTCCCACTTTTCTTAAATGCATCTTATTTGCTGTGGTACAGATGTTCCAATAACCTTTAGTCCTAAGATCTGCTATAGCTGTGGAATGAGTTTCTAATCCTTCAAATCATATTGTGCAACTGCCATGTATCTAAATATTAGTAAACATATTCACAATTAAATAAAAACTAAGTATTTCAAAGTCCAATTAAGTGTCAATTCAGCAGAGCATCTCTGAAAGGAATGTGTACAAACACGTATATGAGCAACGCTAAGAGCCCCTGTCTTGGGATACTCTAGCTCTCGTGCAACCCCTCTCCAAGTATGAAAGGCTATAATTTGAAGATAATTACTAGAATTCAGTGATGGTGATGGCCTGACCAATCACCTCCAGAATTATACTTGAAAACATTTGGACATGTGTCTAGCTGGGAAACCCCTTGAGTATGCTTGTGTTAGTCAACCATGTTGGGAAAGCCCATGCAGCAAGGTACGGAAAAGCTGAGCCTGCCAATCTACAAGGAGCTCATGTTTATGTGTCTGCAAGCAGGCTTGTGTGAAGATGAAACCCCAAACCTGCTTCCTACTGGCTTTGAGACAGGGTCTTGCTCTAGAGCTCAGGTTGGAATCAGTTTTACAAGTGCTGGGATGAATACCTGCCATACCACCACTAACTTCTGGCTGACGATTTGATGGCAGCGTCATACAAGATCTACCAATGCCATGACTGAGGTTCCAATCCATAAAAAAGAAACAAAATTGTGGGATAAAGAATGCAGGCTATAGGGAATCATGATAGAACTGAGCTGGACACTACACTCATGCTACTTAGCACTTACAGTTCAGAGAGCTGCTATACGGTTGCTGGCAGAGAAACTCATCAATGGCATAGGTACTTGGTAACTGTATTTTGAGGCATACTCAACACAAGGGAATACACTTGATACTACAGACATGCTCAAAAGCCTGTGGCTACAAGGATCATGGGCTCAGGGTGAGAAATATACTTTTGTTGTAAATGTATTGTCAAATTGCTTTGTAAAGATTTATGTTCAAAGCCATAGACAAATGCAAGACTTAACCCAGGACAATAAAGTTTCTTTGTGCAGAAGGTTCCAGATAATGCAGATCAAATTGCTGTGAGTATGTAACTGATAAATCTCACCCAATATGCCATTGCTGTTGCAACCATGGATATCTAGAAGCTATAGGCATTTGCACCATGTTGGGCCCTCCAACTTTCTACCATTGACAGAGGAGAGAGTCATGAGGTTCCTTTCCGAAGGAACTAATAACTATTAATGGTTGCTTAGGGGTGGTATTATTTTCTCTAATGATGTAGCTACTGGGGGATGAGGTGGGAAAAAAAAGTTCCAATAGCAAAGAAGGGGGGCATCAGAAGGTAACAGTCTAAATAGCTATAATACATTGCATGGATCAAACTGTTGAAAATAAAGAAAAAATTACATTGAGCCTTTGATGAACCTCCAAACCCACAAAACAAGAGATTTTAAATTATGTTGTGTGTGTATGCATGAGCATGCCTGCATGCCTGCCTGCCTGCCTGTGTGGTTTATGTGCATGTTCTTGTGGGTGTAAGTATGTGCTTCATGTGTTTATGTAATTCTGTAGAAGCCACAGATCTGCACGGAGCATCTTCCCCACTTGTTGTCAAATACCTTTTATTTGTTTGTCTACTTGCTTGCTTGCTTTTTTCCTGTTTTCTCAAGACAGCATCTATCACTGAGCCTGGAATGCACTGATTGACTAGACTGACTAATGAATTCCAATCATCTACTTGGTCCCATACCCTGCCTTCCATCATTGGGATTGCAGTCATGCATTACTAAGCCTTGAGCTTTATTTTATATCTGTGAGAGGGATCCTTCTGCTTGCCTGGCAGTTATTTTACCAACTAAGCCACCACCATCCCAGTCCTTAGTTGACGTTTCAATTTCAAAGCCACTGTTGTTTCCCATGTAGAAGCCCCAGTTATTGCAGATACCATCTAATGTTCCTTCCAGTTTTTACACATGGAACCATTTTCCAAAGAACAGAACACTTCAAAACAATCAAAGGACAAAACCTTCCCAATCACCCTAGAAACCCATGGGGTGTCCCTTCATGGCTCCTCTAACTTACTCCCTCTATTCTATGCACTGCTTCACTCTTGAAAACCACTGAGATCAGAACCATTTCTCTCACGCTGTCATTTCAAGAATGTAATAAAAGGGGAACCATGTAGAATGTAACGTTTTTGTGATTGATTTTCTGGCCATCGTGGTTTTCTCGGTAGTCATGGATTTTGTTGTTGGTGTTGTTACTACTGTTGTTTTCTTGTCTCATATCTTATGGCATGGAATTATTTTATGGGATTATCGACAGTTTGTTCAGATCTGAAGGATATTCAGGTGGTTTTCATTTGGCGGTTATTGCACAGAAAGGGACCATAATTATGTAGAATATATTCTGATAACTGGATGATTTTCTTTCTCAAAGACACGTTTCTGCAATATAATCATTAGGTGAGTGTTACTTGTCAGGTTAGTTTTAAAAAACATTTCCCATGTTTTGCAGAATGAATAAACCATGTTAAATTCTCAACAGCAATTTGTCGAGACATGATTATGTTTCTCTGTACCCGATCAGAAATTTCTCCCCCACCTCCCATCTCTTTCTCTGTCTGTCTGTCGGTCTGTCTCTCTCATAAACACACACACACACACACACACACACACATACACACACACACACACACTTATACATGACAAACACAATTTTGATGACTATGGAGTGATCTATTGTGGCTTTCTCTAAATGTCTAATGTTATCAAATGTCTTGTCATGAGCTTACTCTATATATCTTATCAATGGAATGTCTCTCCATTGTTACGATATTATGAATCTTTTTTATTATTAATCTATTTGATTTTGATAATTCTTCATGTATTATGTATGCTATACCTTCTGTTAGATAGCTGGAATGCCAATCTTTTCTTCCAGACTATAGCTTGTATTTTTGTTCTTTTGTAAAGCTTTGTTCCAGAGTGATAATTTTTAATTTTGATACAAACTAAATGACTATTTTCTAATTTTCCAAAATGAGCATTTGTTATCCAACCTAAGAAAGATATGCCCAACCCTAGATCCTAAATATTTCCTCAGAGTTTCATGTTTTACAGTTAGATCCATGATAAATATTTAATTCAAATCCCTGTTTTCCAACTATTAAAATTGTCTACTAATCATTATTTCTGCTTGCTTATAGCACATCATAACCACTCTAAAATACTTTAAAACATTAAAACCCTGGGCTTCAGCCTCAGTCCAGAATATATATATATATATATATATATATATATACATATATATATATATACATATATATATGTATATATATGTATATATATATATATGTATATATATATATATATCTCCATCCATGAATCTCTAAAGTTAGTAAATTTAAAACATGTTTTTCAGTGAGCCTGGAAAACAACCATTCTAACCTTTACTGAAATTATAATATTAGCTGCAAAAGAAGATCAATAAGAAGGCAATGGCAACTCTATATGTCCAATAGGCTTGCTATAAGACATAATGCTATGCAAATCAAATGTTGCACAAAATACGGCAGTACTGGAGCACCATGTGCCTTTTAAGCTTATTCCTGGTCACAGACATTGCAAGACTCAACCACCTGTTTGCTCTTTCACTAGCTAGAAAAACGTAGTTCTTAAATCATAGAATTAGTGAAGGTAGAAAGAGGAACATATACTTTAAACGTGCTCCTGTTATAGGTATATTTGATCTCATTCTTTCTTCCTAAAGTGTCTCTTCAAGCACATGCATAATTACCCTTGCCATGAAAGAGTTTCATATGACTTCACTTTTAGGAAGAAGGAAAACAACTATAACTGGCCCAGCATCTAGATGCTGCTGATATATTTGTTTATTCCTGTTTGCTTGTTTGTTTGCTTGCTGTTTTGTTATTGTTTTCTTTTTTTGTTTCTTTTGTTTTGATTGTTTTGCTATTGATATATTATGCTTTTCCGTGAGAGTTGTACATGTTTCCTTGTTCAGAAGAAGGTAGGCTCGTCATTCAGTCATTTGTAATTGGACTTTGTTCATCCCACATTCTAAACAATTATTTCAGCCTCTCCCCCAAGATACTATTCTTATCTGAATCTCCAAAGCCAAATTGTCATCTCCATGATATTTCTCTTGATCTTGGAGAAGAATAGGTGTGATGTTGTAGCATAGATGTATGATCTGGAATGCCTTTCTTAAATTATCAGCCTTCTAAATTCCTGAGTATGGAGTGAGTTAATTTTGAGACATATCTCCGTGTCATCTATCTTAAGAAGGTTTTTTCAGAATTCACCCAAGTCAGCTAAAGCCATATAAAAGAGATCTCATAGATTTGAAAGATGTAATGCAAATCCCAGAATTGTGTCACTCCAGCAAAACATATCTATTCACCCAATTCCTACAATCCCTACAAGCTCCTTACAGGTACACATATAGAGAGATACATGAATACATGAACACACACACACGCACACACACACACACACACACACACACACACACACACACACACACACTCCCAGAACTCTTATATTTGACATTTTGGTTTAGTAAACAGAATAGTACTACTCATACTTTGCTTATTTAAATCACCTAGAAACTCAGGTTCCCTAACAGTCACCTAATGATTACTTTGGAGACATGTATCCTAGAGAAATAAAACCTCCAGTTACTGGACTGTATCCCTTGTATTTATACTCTATGTACAGTAACTCCAACCTGAAAATGACTCAGATATCCTTTAGATATGAATAAACTCTCTGTAATTTTCTATAATTACAAATTATGTTTTCTTGTTATAGCTAACAAACCATAAAATGTCTACTTGCTCAATTGTCTTACTTTGACCTATTTTATGTTTAGTGGGTGCAGTATCGACATCTGGAGATTTGCAGATGAAATTATATCACTACATTTAAATAAATTGAAGTTCTAGAGAGTTTTCTCAGGAAGGAAGAGCCCTTGCTTCTCCCACAGAGAACCTAAACCAGATCCCAGTCTCCTAGTTGGGGGGTTTACAACCATCACAACCGGATCTAGAGTAGCCGGCATCTTCTAGCATCTTTGTGTTCCTGTACACACATGACAGGCACTCACAGACACACAGACACAGAAATAAAAATAATAAACCCTTCTGAAAAATCAGAATTCGAAGTCATCTACTATAGGAGCCATACTGTCAAAGTCCTTCTATCTCCAATAAAGACAATATAAACTGTTCAAAAATTGTATAATGGCAACAGAAAGCAATCACACTTCCTATTCATTAGGACCATTGTGAAATTCTGACAGTAAAGGACCTTGATTTAACTTTTAAGGAGCTTTCACAAAGATATTTCAGGGAAAAAATCATCTACAGCAGAATTGAGTCATGTTTAAAGATAGAGATTATATTTTCTAAACACAATCTTTTGATGTGAGGCTGGATTTAATTTTTGGCCGGTTTCTAGAAGCCTCTCTCCAAAGAGCTATTTTTAACCCAGTCATGATATTCTTTTCCTTCTCAGAAACAGTTTTGTGGAATTAGGGATGAGGAAGCTGAAAACAGATGGATCACAGACCGACTTTCAAGAACTCTCAGCAGTGGGTGACAATGGGGTGGGGGATGCTCAGAGCTGTGGTATAGGGGTCCTAGGTTTTTGCTTCCTTTCATTTTTATTTGAAAAGTCTTAGCCTCTGCATTTCCCTGATGCTAATGAAGAGCAAAGCAGTTCTCCAATCAACACCCAGCTCCCATTTTCCTACTGGAAAATCCTATTACCTTTTTTTTTTTTCTGAGAAAGATAGCTTGTATAAGAGCCAAATAACCTTGAGAGTGTGTACAATGACCCCAGAAATCAATGGCAGCCCCCTTGATGGCTGGCAATGAGATGGCTTCTGATGTTTTGCCAGCTTCATAGAGCTTTGTACATTTTCAAGATGCCCTCTTTCCTGTGTGGTCTTATCTCGCTTTGCCTCTCTTGTTAAGAATACAATTCTGCCCTTTTGCTAACATTATATGGGCTTAGGGACGTTCTTATAAGACCTAGCCACAAAGGCTTGAATTGGTGGCACAGATGCCGCTAATAGCAAATTAACCTGGAAGAAAAAAGTGCCTTGGGGCTATTCAATAACACATTACCATCGATAATTTCTGTTTTCAGGTTTGAGGCATCTCTGCTCTTTCATGGCCCATGACACCAAGACAAAAACAAACAAAAGCTGCAGAGAGTTGCCCAGAAGAATATGTGTGTTTGTGACTGCTGATTGGTGGCAGCCTCCTGTCTGAAAGCATGGAAATTAAAGGTAACGTACAGGTTTCAAATAAGGAGAAAGAGATAAGAAACAAAATAGCCAGCAAGCTCCAAATTGGTTACTTTGGGACAGGGAAAACTATCTATTAAAAAAGACAGACAAAGGCACCCTGTCAACACTATGTGCATTTTCATAAACTCCTTAGATCTTATTTTTATATATAATTGTGTTTTTATGAAAGAAGATAAGAAAACAATTTATTCCAGACAATATTTATTTTATTAAAGAAAAAAAAAACACTGTCCAAATAGGCTTTGGGGCCAGTGATCTTTTGTTTAAAACTCTCCTTCTCACTCCTAGCACACCTGCCCCACCTTAGCTTGTTTTGCCTTTTCTTTTTGCATGTCTAAAATTACTATGAAATTTAATATCTCTATGTTTGTTGTCTATTGTAGATTCTGCCTTGCTGAATTGCCATATCTTGGGTAAAGATCTTATTCATTGATATATCCCAAGACTATAGATCAATACCTGGCACCACCAATTTGATGAAAGCTATGTGGTTTGACTCTCAAAGCTGGGCAATAGTTTGATGCCCTGAGTGAGGGCAGAGTAAATGAGGTATTGGAGTTTAGTGCTCATGACTGAATCCTGGAAGCTTTATGAGTAGAAGAAGAAATATCCATAGCCTCTCCTTACCCTTCTCCCTTTCCCACTTGCACCCAAGCTCGTTACTCAGTAGCCCACTCAGCCATACACTCATTGATGGCCTAACCTATTGCATAAGTCAGCACTTCTAGGACCCAGTCACACTTTTCAATGGTGGCATCTCATGATCACAAATCTTTGGCACTCGAATCTTTGGAGAGATACTTCATATACAAACCGGCAACCATGTTGAAATCTACTTTTCAGCATTTATCTAAAGGAGGGTGCACACACACACACACACACACACACACGCAGGCACACACACGCACGCACACAGGGCTGTAGAAACATCTAGCATCATCAGTATTCGTCCTTGTTGCAACATACTAAGGAAACACTTTCATTGCCAATAGCCAAAGACCTATATGATTTAAAATAAACAACACATATAAAGGAACTAAAAGGGGAGAAACTTTATCATTAGGTATTGATTTAATGGTTTTACAAAAGCAAATGTTAATGTGTTATAAAACAAAACACAGTTATATAAGATGAGCCACAGAGCTCTGAAAAGAGCCTGTGCCTCCCAGACACATTTTGATGTTCAGGGAGCAACAAGGAATGATGGTAGTTTCTGTTTAGAAAATAATGCTGACATTTCAATGAGTTGTCATATTTATAACCTTTCCTTTCAAGCTGGTACAGCAAGAGAGCTGTCTTGCTGGGGTTCTACCTTAGTGAATGAGCAAAGAAGGGCGAGCATCCTACACATGGGACCAGGTTTCCATGCTAGCTCTCATCTACCCAAAGCCATGTGGCAGGAAGGAATGTCATGGTTACTAGCATACAGCATCTTCAGCAGGCCCTGCCTGGAAGCCATACCTGCTGATTTTTTGCTCTTTGAATGGATGTCCTTGTCTCAGTTTGCAATAAGGAGCCTAGCATGGCTGTCCTCTGAGAGGCTCCACCCAGCACCTGATTCAGACATCCACAGCCAAACAATGGATTGAGCTTGCGGACTCTTATGGAAGAATAGGAATAAGGACTGTGAGCCCAAAGGGGATAGGAACTCCATAGAAAAACCAAAGGAGTCAACCAACCTGGACACTTGGGGCTCTCAGAGTTGAAACCACCAACCAAAGAACATACAGGGACAGGACCTAGGCCTCTCTGCACATATGTACCAGATATGCAGCTTGGTCTTCATGTGGATCCTGCACAACTGGAGCAGGGGCTATCCCAAAAGCTGTTGCCTGTACCTGGAGTATGTTCTTCTAGCTGGGTTGCCTTGTCTGGCCTCAGTGGGAAAGGACACACATAGCCTCACAGAGACATTAAGTGCCAGGACAGGGTGACACCCAGAGGGACCCCCACCCACTCAGAGGAGAAGGGGAGGGGGAATATGGGAAGGATTGTGGGAGGGGGTGACTGGGAGGAGGTGTGGGCAGGGTGTAAAGTAAAGTGAGTAAGTTTAAAAAAATTAAATTAAAAAAATAAGGTAGAGAGCAGATTGAAGACATTCTAACTTCAATCTCTGTTCTCCACATGTACCACACACACATGCACATATCACAGTAGTAAATTAATAGGAGTATCAAATAATTAATTCTGTAATGTACTTTTGCTTGTTATGTTTTGATAGGTTCTTGCTATGTAGCCTGCATATCCCAGGCTGGTCTCGAGCTTGCAGCTATTCTGCTGCCTCAGCCTCTTAAATATTGGAGCTTCAGGCTCAAGCTGAGATTTGTCATTTAATGCTAATGAGCCTGGAAGGCAAGTTTGCATCTTCCCATCTTCAGGTTGGCTTGTCTCATTTCACAGCTGTGACTTGAACCCAGGTCCTCTGACTTCATATCCTTTCTTATTAGAGTGTCACCTCTTATGTCATGATCTCATTTGGGTTTCATTTCTTTCATGCTAATTTCCCCTAGAAAAGAGAGGATTCTATTCTTTAAAGCTTAGGTTAATGTCATAAACTTGTAGCAGCCTTAATGGTGTACGGGCATTTTACTAAATAAGTTGAAGTTACTGATAACTCTCATCATGAGATTTCTGCTCAAGACTGTAAAATCAGCCATCCATGTAGTTTTGTTACCTGCTCAAATGTGCTGTTTGCTATGTTAGCGTGCCCATGACTACAAATAATACAGAAATTCCTCAATAATGTCAGCAGAATCTAGTTGATCCTAGCATTACTACTCAACACTTACTATAATTAGGTCACAACTGATTAATTTCAGTTTGTGTGTTTTAATTTACTGAGGAAGCAGTATGCTTCCTAAAATTGTGCAGGCAATTATATATAGTACGCTTTATATACATGTCAAGAGAATAGAGACATGGGTTTTCATTAATTTTGAGGCCCACACCCTGGGAATACATTGCACTTTGTGTTGACACATTGCATTTATTACTTTCCACTTTCACGAGAGCTTTGTATGCAAAGTAGACTTCCCCTCCCCTTTATTTGAAATTTTAGCTTCTGTAACTTTAGCAGCCAATGGTTGATTAATGTCTCATGATATTAGTGGAAAATTCCAGAAATAAATACACTCATTATAGTTTAAATTGTTGCCATTTTGAGCAATGTAAAAATTATGTGTTTTCCTGTTCCAAGTGAATTACTACTTTGTCCAGAACATCCACACCCACACACTCTATGCTGTCCTCCCTGGTTGGTCACTTAGTAGCCTTCACATTTAGTGTGTCAGTACAACAAATCGGGAGTTCAAATAATCCTTACATTGCTAATGGCCCCAGAGCACAAGAGTTATGATGAGAAAGCAGTTCCATGACACGAAACATAGGAGCACATACTATGTAACAATGCTGCAGGTTACATATAAACAATACATAAAGGGTTCAGAACTACTCACAGTACTGACACTTACTGGAAGCATTAGAAACACACACACACACACACACACACACACACACACACACACACACACACACACACACATACCTGTTGTAATAGTAATTAATCAAAATCAGGGGTTTCTACCTGCCTTAGATCATTTAGCTCCCAGACAAAAGACTCAAAACTTTTATATTTATAATAAGCCTTAATCAGCTCTAGAGCTGGGCAGATACCTATCCTCTTAGGTATTAGTATCTGCTTCCCTATCAATTACCCTGACATATGACTTACCATCCTCTGTCTGGGCTACTCAACTCAGACTAGCCAGTCCTCATGGCCAATTCTCACTATCATTTACCCCATGGTGGTTTCTCTCTCCATCTTCTCTCTTCTCCCCTCATGGTCCCTTTTACACCCTAAGCCCTGGAAGCAAAACCTTACCTACCTCTCTTCTGCCCAGCTATAGGTTGTTGGCATCTTTGATTTAAGCAATAGTTTTAAATTAAGTAGCAAGGCACACATAGCCTCAGTTGGTGTACCTGAGGATTCTCTCCTCCCTGAGGCCACCAAGGCCAGCATTTAGCAACAGACCAACCCTCATCACACATCCATGTGGAGGTTACTGTACATCTTCTTATCTTCTGTTAATTCTGTACAATCAAGTTTTGACTCATTCATGTTTGCAACCCCTATCATTCATATATATATGTTGTTCAACAAATATTAAGTACACAAATAAATGAGTTGACAATAAATATAGTTTCTATTCATCATACTTATTAAAAATAGGAGCTGAATGAGAATAATTGAGTAAATTAATATTTCATAAATGAAGAAATCTTGTGCACCAAAATAAGAGTATTTATTCCTCAGTCAGATTTTTAAACAAATGAGGCAGTAAAAGCAGATGGCAGCTCTTCATCTGTGATAAATAAATACTATATTTATTTATAACTGGTATTTATCCAAACATTCTTTTCCTTAGATTCTCTTTGTTTTTTTTTTTTTTTTTTTTACTTAAGGAACTTTAAGCCCATTCCTTTGTTCGCGTGTGCCATCATCTTAGGACTTCGGGCTCCTTGGGACTGCCCCTTCTTGCTGTTTCAATTAACACTCTAGAACACTCATAATCTTTGGTAGACATTTTCTTTGAAGCCGTAGCACCTTTGGTCTGGAAATATGATTTGTTTTGGTTTGTTTCTTACTGTTCAGACCTAGCAGGCACAGGGTTTTTATTAAAGGACTCACTGGGTGTGAAAACTACCAGTGGAGATCCAGCTTAGACAAGACACTCAGAAAAAGTGATCACCGGGTCCCTCCTTTAGTTCAGAAAAAAAAAACCAAAAAAACCCAAAACAAGTCCTTGTATCGGAGCATAGTTGAGGTTACAAGTGCAGGAAACCTATGTGAGAAGCTCTCCAAACCAGAGGAATTCACTTTGGAACTATGTGCCACACCAGGGGTTGCCTCAGCTTGGAGAGGACTTCTGAGGAAGGGGTGACTAGGAGCTAAAACAAATGGCTTGAAGTCAAATCATGGGTCAAGGTGGCAGTCTATGCTCTCTGCAGGAGATCCAGCTTGCTTTCTCTCTGTTCTGCATTCTTTCTCTCTGGTCTGCTTTCTCTGGAGATCCCTAGACAGCTCTTTCTCTGTGTTCTGCTTGAGACAGTTCTCCAAGCAGTTCTTTCTTTCTACTCTAAAAAATTCCCTGGATAGCACCTCTCCTGCAGATCATAAGCCTAGTCTTTTATTTTACACATCAATCCGGTCATTTACATCAGGTTTTTGATTATCCTATGAATCAGCATCCCATGACCCCAGACCCTTGTTCTTTAGGAAACAGCAAGCACACATTTTCTTTTAACAAAAGAATTCAGAGATCTTTCTGCCCCTGTTAAGCACAGACATAAGCTAGCTGGGTGTGACTCTGTCCTGAAATTATCATTTCTACCACACCTGGACTTAAATTACCTCTGTCCCAGGCTGACATTGAACTCTAGAATCTGTCAATCTGGCTGCATTTGTTTCTGCCTGTCTTTGCATCTTTCTGACAAATTGGCTCATAGTGTACTTGCCTCTGTTCCTTTCGATCTGTGAAACCCCTTATACTACCTATATTGCATCCTTAAATTTTTGCATAGTTGAGAAATTATGTATTTTTGAACTCATGTTTTGAGAGTCCTTTTCCATAGCCTTAAGGGCTATTGTGAAGGTCCCAGAATTGATCATTTTGCTAAAACATTAGCTACATCCTAGCCTCCTGGACTCAGATTCTCTCTGAGTATCATGGAGTCATTAGAGTTAACAGGGAGGACATTGCTTGAAGGAGTGAAAATATGTACATTATTAAACAAACAAGCCTTACACTCACAGCAGCCATGACACTTGTATAGGCCCACACCCCCACTGGCCCTGGCCCAGGGGCAGAAACCTTGTCATTCTCTCCCTACCAAGGCCATGCTAGACCCAGCAAGGGGTGGCAAAGCATACTTCTTTGCTTTGATGCATTAAAGCATTTAAGGTATACACAGCTCTTAATTCATCGCCATTTGTGTGCTCCAGCTCCTAGTCAATAAGGTTTATTGAACCCCTTTTCTATATAGATATTACCACTGATCTGTATATTAGCACAGAAAAAAAAAGGCGTAGATAACACTTGTGCCCCAAGACTGCGGTATGGGAGAAACCCAGGAAGATGTTAATTCCAACAACTCTTTCATTGGACTGCACAGAAAGGGACATGGATCAATACTAGCCAGAGCTTCTGTCTGACGATACCATAATGAGCAGGACATGTGGGATAAAATGAGGATCCTCAGCATACACCAATTGTCCTTATTTTAAGGCAAGTACCCCACATGAATTTGAAAACACATGCCATTTACTGAAAGGTGACCTTATTAGGAAAATTAGCACCTACAAGTTGTAAAGGCATGAAATGTATGAGAAAATGTTTCTAAAAATATCATGGTTCAGTCTTCCATTTCCAGACAGGAGATTTTATTAATGCTAGTGAAGAAAAGCTTTATCAAGAGCTCAGTCTTTTTCCAAACACCATTGTTTACCATAAAGAGTTGTAAGACTTCTCACATGTTTTTATTTGCATAAAAGAGTTGCTGCTCTGCTTTCTGTTATTTCTTTTTCTTGCTCTTTCCTGAAACATCATTCCTTTGTTGGAAGCAGAGCTTTCTGAGGACCAGGCAAAGACAACACAACAGAATGTAGAGCAAGTCACTGGGACAAAGAAGTCAATTCCTAGAAGCACGTGTGACAGCATCAATCTCTCCGACTGTCGTTTCCCTTGCGATGTTCTTTACGATCAATCAATAAGCTTTCTCGGTGTTCTTGGGATTGATTGGCTTCATTGCAGGCAAGGAATGTACTAAGTGTTAGTCCACTGTGTGCTGTCTTCAACACTATTTTGCTCAGTCCCCTCCCTCTCGCCTTCTCTTATATTTCAGAGCAAAAGGAAAACAAAATTATAAAATGATGACTAGTGGCTAGAGAGATAGCCTACTCAGGAAACTGATTTATTTTCAAATATGAGAACTCCTTTTTCTATAAAATCATATGGCTAGATTCAGATTGTAGGGCAGAAATTCCCTATCAAGTGTACACAATGCCCCATTGGACAGCTGTTGGTTGGCTTCTGACTAAAAGGAGCCATTTCTGCACCTTTGGGGAGATCTTGTTAGGAGGTTGCTGCAGTTCTTAGGCTTTATAGCTGGGTAGGACAATTGATGGCTTTTCTCATTTGGCTGCTTGCATGGCACTTTACAACACTATGAAACCTAGTCCTCAGGGAGGAAGCTTTCCAGGTCAGTTCCAGCTTGATTCTGCCAAGTCCAATGTTCAAAGAGCGTGGTGTCTTTAGCAATAGAATCTATTTCCAAGCTCTGGGAAGCAGCCAACTACAGTTGTAACAGCTTATATTATTTGGGGACTCTCTTAGACAATCCTATCTTTAAGAGAGGTTTAGCATGCTTGATGTTGGGAATTTTCTCAGATAGGCTATGGCCCTTGTGGAGAACATTATCACCCTGTGTGATAGAACTCCATTTAAATGATCATATTTAATGTATTTAAAGTAACATTAATATGCTTCCCTATGACTTATTCAAACATTATTAATGTTTTTGGTCTCTCTTTATAATTTTGTTGCAGGATATTTGATCACACTGTGATTCCAGAGATTTTGTTGTTTACTGAAAAAAAAAAAAAAAAAAAAAACATGTTTCTAGTTGCAGTGTGGCCTAGTCATAGCATATACTGTTCATCAACAGCTTTCTGTTTATTGTAAACAGAATTAAATAAAGCCAACCATAGGTCAAGAGGCAGAGCAAGCAACCAGTTGGACATGAAGTAAACATAAGAAAAAATAGAATAAGAGGCAGACTGGAGGATGAATAGAGAGACACACAGGAAGTAGAAGGGGTACACGGACACTCAACTTGAAGGGTTTTTGAGATGGCATGGAGAAGGAGAACTTCCTTTTGGTACATTGGCTGTGGAGGAAAGTAAGCTAGGTGCTTTCTTTGCCTCTCTTGAGCTAGCAGGCTTTCACCCCAGCATCTGGCTCCTGAGTCTTCACTGGTAAAATCAAGCAATTGAGATTCTGTTAAAAAAAACCAACATGTATCCTTCTGAGTTACTCCCTCCTCCCCCAGTTAGATCACACATACCTGAATCCTTCCCCATTGTACCATTGTTTCTATCTCCTGTCTATAGCTTCTGCTTTCTCCTTCCTTTCCTATTTCCCTTGCTTCTGTGATTACTCCAGGTCCAACCCTAAAATCTAAAGATTAGCAGTTAGAATCCACAAATAAAAGAGAATATGTGACATTTGGCTTTCTGGGTCTGGGTTACTATACTCAGTACAATCTTTTCCAGTTCTATAAATCTCCCTTTTGTTTCCTCGGATGAATGGATAAGATGAGAGCCATACCCAAGCTGGGTGAATCCATGACTTGGGCTGAATGCAGAGTTTCTTTCTCTGTACTAACTATTCCTAGGCCTAGACCCTGAAGCTTCTAGCCTCCACACAATTTGATTTTTCAAGCTAACTGAACTAACTCAACCTTCCTGCACTGCTCATAAGTAACCCTCCTTTCCTATGCTGTTCTTGTGAGAGTTGGGGGCATCCTATCCTGTCAAATCTTTCTGATTCTCCACTTTGTCTTTCCCTCAATTAGGCATCATTTTAAGCATGGCTGCTTCCTTCCACAAACTAACTTTACCTTCATTCGTTGGGATTAAAAGGTGTGTACTAAAGGCATGTCTGCCTTCCAGAAAGATTGTATCACACAGACCTAGAAGGTTTTTTTTATATGATCAGAGCAGCCATGTTGCTGGATTAAAATTTCTCTACAGGGTTCCAATCATTTACCTGCAACTTTCACAATTTCATTTTCTTTACAGCTGAATAGAATTCTATTGGGTATGTGGATTACATTTTTATCATTCATATATCAGTTGAGTATATCTAAGTTATTTTTATTTCCTGTCTATTGTGAATAGAGTATTAATCAATATGGCTGAGTAAATATCTCCTTAGAAGAATATCCAAGTCTTTGGGCACATGGCAAGGAGAGGTCTAGCTGAGTCATGAGGTAGATCTACATTTAGCAGTTTGAATATTCTCCACAATGATTTCCAGAGCAGCTGCAACAGTCTCTAATCCCTTCAACAATAAATGTGAGTACACCTGTCCCTGCACCTTTGCCAGCATTTGTTGTGACATATTTTCTTTTTCTTTTCCTTTTTTATGGCTTTAGTTGGGTTTTTGCTCTTGTTTTTTAAGAAGTACTTTCTGGCTGTTCTAGGACTCATTCAGTAGACCAGGCTGGCTTCAAGATCAGAGTTCTGCCTGCCTCTGCCTACCTGTTCTGGGATTAAAGGTATTCACCACCACCACCCAGCTGATAGATACATTTATTTTAAATCTTAACCATTCTGACTGTAGAAGAAGAAAAAAAAAAAAAACACAAAGGAATTTTAATTTGCATTTCCCCAAATGCAAAAGATGTTGAACAGTTTAAAAGACTTTATTGGTCAATTTCATTTCTCCTTTTGATCCATGACCTATTTTTAAATTTGGGTCATTTGTTTTCTTTATTCTTTGTTTATTTCTTTGCATATTCTGGTTAAAATCCTGTATCACATATACTGGATAAGTCCTGGACCCCAGAGGAGAATCTATCACTGCTATTTACTTAAACAAATTTAATTTCTCGTTAATTCCGGATACTTATCCTTATACCTATAGATAAACATAGCTCTTGCCCCTAGTCAAAGAAACGTCATTGTGCAGATGGACTAATACAGAGGTCTATGCCTGGGCCAAATGCAGTGAGTTAATGATCATAGGTTGCAAGGAGTTATACATCTATAGTATAACTCCTAAACCTAAGACTTGGGGTACATCACATAAGAGGAGTGGAAAGATGGTAAGAAGTAGAGGACCAGGATGCCTGCTGCAAGGTAATGTCTTCTAGACATGACAGAGATGCAGCAACCATGAAATTGCAGTAGTATGCTTGTCTAAACAAGATCTGCATAATGATATCACCACTTGACATGCCAGTATATACAGGGGAAGTTTCATTACACTCCAACCACAGGGTGAAGAGCTAACTATAGGCAATCCATGACTGCTGAGAGAAGGCAACTCTTTCCCAAGCATGATCTCCTAAAAAGTCACCTAATCCCACGTAGTCATCCCTGAAGATGCATAAGAACAACAGCAAATGAGCTCAGTAGGACACATATATATATGTTTAAATTGAAAGAAATCAGAAGTGGTGACATCCTAGGAGATGGAAACAGGTAGATTCCTTGGTCTTGATGGCCAGACAACCAAACCTTTTCAGTGAGCTCAAGACCAATGAGAGACCCTATCTCAACAAGAAGATAAAATTAACTGAGGAATAATACCTGAGGTTGTCCTCTGACTTACACATACATGTAGGAATGCACTTGTACCCACACATATATAATAATAAATATGTACATATTGTGGTGGTTTAAATATGTTTGGCCCAGGAGTGGCACTATTTGGAGGTATAGCCTTGGAGTAGGTGTGCCACTGTGGGCATGGTCTTTAAGACCTTCATCCTAGCTGCCTGGAAGCCAGTCTTCTTCTAGCTGATGTTGGAACAAGAGGGGGAATTAATTCTCAGCTCCTCCAGCCCCATTCCTGCCTGGGCATTGTCATGCTCCCACCTTGATAATAATGGACTGACCTGAACCTGTAAGCCGGCCCCAGTTAAATGTCCTTTATAAGAGTTGCCTTGGTCTTAGTGCCTGTTCACAGCTGTAAAATTCTAACTAAGACACATATATACATGCACACACAGACAGAAAAATTGTGATTGGAAATGATGGTGGCTATTTCTTTGACAGACAAGCTTAGAGGGGCTGAAAAGGATATTTAAGATTGTTTCTGGCTATGGAAGATCTAAAATCTTTTATGTGAACTTTTATGAACACCTAAACTGTGGCAACTTGAAAATATCAAATAATCTGTGCACAGTGTTAAAAGCAATGATTAACTGGTTATGTTTGGCAGACTTTTACTGTCATGAAATTAGAATTTCAAACTTTTGTACCTTCTGATAGCATGGCATTTTCAGAGGTTAGAAGAGCTGAGACTTCCCACTGACAAGATGTTTCTTCTTAATACTCTATAACTGAACATTTCTTGGGAAATTTGCTCTTGATCTGCTAAGCTGCCGCAGAGCCTGGCAGTTGAGTGAAGCAGCCAAACTGGAGTTTTCTAGGAAGGGAGTGGGTGGAAATTTCATTAGGAGTCATGGTAGCCTGATCTTAGAAAAAAAGTTAGTTCACAAAAGAGGCCCTTTAATGAGTCAAAGGAGAAGGCAAGAAAAGAATTCCAAGTTCCGTAGTCAATGCTAATTGGAATCTTCCTACTTTGAAGTTAAGGCTTCAGAACTTTATAGGATATACTGTGATGTCTTTAGGACATTTTAAGATTTGACACTGACTTCAATGTTATGGGAGTACCACCATATATACTTCTGAAAGGAATGGAACTATGTTATTAAGTTTTAATTTTGTTGGGTTGCATGCTTGAGAGCTGTTACAAATCTGAAGTACAAAATTATATGAGCGTATATATGTATTATTAGAATGTTAGATACTTATTTTTGCTCCAAAGGTAAAACCACCCAAATGATTCTGGCTTTTTATAGGCCTTAGGAATGTACACTATTGAAGAAAACATGTTCTTTGATTTACAGAATTTACAACTTCAGAGAGAAATTATAGGATGCTTGCATATCCTTACTGTTAAATAATATATATTCAACAATTAGTATGTTGCAAAGTTTCGGGACTTGAGAGAAGCATAAGCATGTACTTCTGCATTGAAAAGCTCTGAAAGTTTTCATTAAAGTAGGAGCCCATAACTTGGGTCCTAATGTTTGAACAAGACTTAATGGGCATAAAGGCACTAAATCAAGAGGGCCAGTATGAACAGGCATCTAGAGGGATTTGGGCATAGATAGTCTTTGAAAATAAATCATCCTATCTACCTGGACAAAGGAGTGTGACTAGAAGATAGAACAGTAAGTCTAAAAAGATTCTCCCATATCTTGATTGAAAAGGTAAAAGAGTGAGACAAAAATCCTCAGACAGGGAAGGAGAATGAAAATGACTATACTTTATATATTCTATATGGATTCTAAACTAATTTGGTTTTTGTTTGTTTGCTTGGTTTAAGGTTTTTTGTTGTTGTTGGTTTTGCTTTTGTTTTTTGTTTTTTTTTTTATATATCATTGAATTTCCACAAGAACCCCCTAAAGAAAACAATTTGCATACAGGAGCTCATAAATGTGACTCCTCTTCAGGATCTTTTTGTACTAGTGACTAACTTTAGAAGTCCTCTGAAAGCTATGTGTACTGGTTGGTTTTGTGTGTCAACTTGATACAAGCTGAAGTTATCACAGAGAAAGGAGTTTCAGTTGAAAAAATGCCTCCATGAGATCCAGCGATAAGGCATTTTCTCAATTAGTGATCAAGGGAGGAGGGCCCCTTGTGAGTGATACCATCTGTGGGCTGGTGGCCTTGGGCTCTATAAGAAAGCCAGCTGAGCGAGCCAGGAGAAGCAAGCAAGCCAGTACATTACATCCCTCCATGGCCTCTGCATCAGCTCCTGCTTCCTGACCTGCTTGAGTTCCAGTCCTGACTTCCTTTGGTGATGAGTAGCAGCATGGAAATGTAAGCTCAATAAACCCTTTCCTCCCCAATTTGCATCTTGGTCATGATGTTTGTGCAGGAATAGAATCCCTGACTAAGACACTATGAGATTACTTTCCCCCCTCAACTGCATATGGATACACATACACAAAATACTTCCTACACTCACTGTGGTCATCAAATCCTGCTTGTTTTCCCTGTTAAAAACTTCACTCAAAGATTTCCCTGTGATCCAACATGCATCTTTCAAGTTCCATAATTCAGTACCATTTCAAATTGGAAATACATAAAAAAATATTAAAAACTAAATTACTTAATACAATCATTAATCATTCTCTACAATCTATTGATAAGGAGGAAATTTTTAAATAACATAACTAAAGTGATATCATTATCTCACTCCAATTCTTGAAATGCTCTTCTTCCAATACCCCCCTGAAACAAACAAACAAAACCTAAAAGACAACAACAAAAATCAGATTGGTTTAGTTCTGAACCATCTCAACACCAACTCCATTCCTCCAGTGTTTAGCACCTCCCTCTAATTTTTAATTCTTTAAAATTAAATCCTTTCATTTTGAAAAAATCCAAATACCACATTAGGTATATTCATATCTTCTGCTTCAAATGTAAACATTTTACCTTAATTAAAAGTTCCTATCTTGTAGTTGCTTAAGTGAGATGGTCTAATGAAAAAATGGCTAAATCTAAGTCCTGAATTTGTTCTTATGAGCTGCACCATGTCATATCATAGTTCAGACCATAAAACTCTGTCTCACTCTTTTTCAGTAAGAGTAGAACAAGCACATCTGCCTTTAAAATCATGTTCCAGGTAGGACATTGCCAGTTATCAGAAGTATTGCAATCCATAGTACTATTATACTCAACAACCATTCTTAAACATCTAGTTGCCAGGATGGCATTAGGTTGGGAAAATAATTCTAGAAAGAAAAAAGAAGTATAAATAATAAGGTCATAGAATAATAAAAGAGACAGAGAAGAAGAAAGAAGGTAAATGGAGTGATAAGGTCACATACAGTACAAATGAAGACATAGAGCATTATTTCGGGGGGAGGGGTGTAGCAAACAATATCAAGTGGAATGTTCCAGAAGGGGATTTCTAGGTTGATCTAGCTTATTACTTAAATGTACTTCAGTGTAAATGTCAGTGTTTCTTCCTTATATATTAGCCATGCAAGAGTACTTACACTTCAGAATTTAAATATTTCACGAACAAGAGAGGATTTTTATAGGGTAGGATAAATGTTCCATTCTGGTACTTATTAAAGCATTTGCACGATTTTGAAAGCACACTGTCTTTTCCCTTGTACAGGGAAATATATTTTATCTTTTTGAAATTCAGATAACACAAGTAAGCTACATCATGGAAACAATATGTATAAAACAATGAAAAATTTTCAATTTAATTTTGAGGGAGATTTTTGGCTTTCCATGATTCATAATGCAAAAGACCAGTCATCAATTCTTGGCAATTAATTTATTTATATTTAATCCTTTCCTTCCATTATCTAAAATCAATTTTCTAGATATTTTGTTTTTATTATCTGTGGAAAGATAACTTTGCCATGTCTATTAGAAAGGGAGCACAAAGACCAGGTAAGCTGCCTATGGACTTTCTCTACTCTCTCTGGCTTCCCCCAGGCCCAACTGGTTCCCCTAGAATCAATCCTCAGAGTCTTCCCTAGCACTGCAACAAAACACTAGCTTCAGCCTCCCCTCGCTTGTCTGTGCCTCCTGCAGATCCAACATATCATCTTCTGCTTCCTCCCACTTCACTTCCCTCCCATATTGTTTTGCCTCAACCCAAACTCATATGGACTCATGTAGACACTCTCTGTGCAACCACAGAGCAGATAGGTTGCCTAAAGACTTTCTCTACTCTCTTTACTTGCTCAGTCCCAATCTCCAGGGTCTTTCCTACTGCTGCAACAGAACACCAGCTGTAACATCCCTTCCCCCAGTCCATATCTCCTATGGATCCTACAGACATTTCCCACTATGCTTCCCATTTCTTCCAACTTCCCATACCAGCAGGCATTTCCTGTAAACACTCTAGCCAAGCTGGCTAGTAAAATAAGCAACACAACATTACACTCACAGAAAATACAGGGTGAAAACAGAATTCAAGAAACAAAAATCTGTAATTGCTATCTCTCAATAATAATGAACTCAATTCCCCAATAAAAAGACAGACTAAGAATGGATAGGAAAACAGGATCCATCTTTTTGCAGCATACAACAAACACACCTCAACATCAAAGGTAGTCATTTCATTAGAGTAAAAGATTAGAAAAAAAATTTTTTTCAAGTAAATGAACTAAGAACCAAGCTGTTGTAGCCATTCTGATATATAACAAAATATACTTCAAACCAAAATTAATCAAAAGAGTTGGGAAAGGATACTTCACATTCTTCAAAAGAAAAATCCACCAACATCACATTTCAATTCTTAACATCTATGTCCCAAACACAAAGGCTTCTAATCTCTAAAAGAACATTCTTATGGCTTCAATCACATACTGATCCTCATACACTGATAGTGGGTGATTTCAACATCTTACTCTCAGCAAGGAACAGGTCATCTAGACAAAAGCAAAACAGAGAAATACTGGAGATAACTGATTTTATAATCCAAAGGGACCTAACAGAATTTATAAAATATTCCACCCAAAGACAAAAGAGTATACCTTCCTCTCAGCATTTCATGAAACTTTGATCAAAATTGTCCACATAGTCAAACATAAAGCAAGTCTCAATAGACTCAAGAAAATTATAAGAGTCACCTGTGTAGTATCAGAATACCATGGATTAACAGATAGATATCAACAACAAAAACAGCAGAAAACTAACGAACTCATGTAAACTAACCAACTCACTCCTGAATGAAAAACTGGTCAAGAAAGAAAGGGAGAGAGAGAATGAGTGAATGAATTAAAGACTTTTTAGAATTCAATGAAGATGAACAATACACAACATACCCAAATTTACTGGGCACAATGAAAGCAGTGCTAAGAATAAAGTTCATATCATTAAGTGCCTACATAAAAGAATTAGAGGAATGTCATATTAGCATTGTAACAGCACATCTGAAATGTCCAAATTTTAAAGAGAAACAAAAAGTGGAACATTACAAGACACCAAGAATATCCAGAGAATCATAAGGACATAGTTTAAAAATATTTATTCTAATAAAAAAATCTTAAAAATGGATAATTTTCTCAATAGGTGTTACTTTACCAAAGTTAAATCAAGATCATATAAACAACCCCTGGAAGCAGTCATTAAAAATCTCCCATCCATAAATAAATAAATAAATAAATTAATTAATTAAAATATCCTTGGGCTAGAGAGTTCTAATAAAGAATTTTACCAGACTTTCAAAGAGAGCTAATGCCACTACTCCTCAAATTATTCCACAAAATATAAATAGAAAGAACATTACTAAATTTATTTTATGAGGACACAATGACCATGAATCTCAAACCACATGAAGAGTCAACAAAGATAGGGAGTTAATGAACTAAATTCCCTTAAGAATATAGATGCAAAAATACTCAATAAAATACTCAAAAACTGAATCTAAGAACACATCAAAAGATCATAATGAATGCCATGATCAAGTAGGCTTCATCCTGGAAAAGCAAGGATGATTCGACATACAAAAATCAGTAAATGTAATCTACCACATAAAACAACTGAAGGAAAACAACCACATGATCATCTCATTAGCTGCCAAAAAAGCCTCTGACAAAATCCAATGCTCCTTTATGATAAAAGTCCTGGAGCAATTAGGGAGACAAGGAACATACTTAAATATAATGAAGGCAATATATTGCAAGCCAATAGACAACATCAAATTAAATAAAGAGAAACACAAAACATTTCACTAAAATCATGAACAAGACAGGATTGTACAATCTCTCCATACCTATTGAATATAGTACTTGAAGTCTTAACTAAAGCAATAAGACAACTGAAGGAAGCTACAAGTTGGGTCAAGGGGATACAAATTAGGAAGGAAGAAGCCAAAGTATTGTTGTTTGCAGATGACATGATAGTAAAGATGAGTGACCTTTAACATTCCAACAGAGATCTGCTAAAGGTGATATACACTTTTACAAAACTGATTGGACACAAGATTAGCACAGAATAATCCATAGCCCTCCTATAAACAAATAAAAAATGAATGAGAAAGAAACCAGTGAAACAAAACCCTTTACAATAGCCCCAAATAACGTAAAATGTCTCACTTTAACAAAGCAAGAGAAAGACTTTTATGATTAAAAAGTACAAGTCACTAAAGAATGAACTGAAGAATATATCAGAAGATAGAATGATCTCCCACATTCATATGGATCAGTAGGATTAATATAGTAAAAATGGGCATCCTACCAAAATCAACCTACAGAGTCAGTGAACCCATTAAAATTCCCACCCATTTTTTTTTTTAAGAACTTGAAAGGACAATTCTCATCTTCATACGGAAAATCAAAAATTACAGGATAACTAAAACAATCTAGAACAATAAAAGAACCGATGAAAGTATCACCAACCCTGATTTCAAGTTATAATACAGAAGTATAATAATACAAATCACATGGTATTGCCATAAAAACAGACATGTCTCGTGCAGGATATCTGGACATACTATGAACTCTGAGTGTGTTATTTACTGGAAAAATCTATGGTATGTCTCAGCCCTAACATACACATTTAATCCCAGAGCTTTCTCATTATTGTAAACAGGATTAAATAGAGTCAATCATAGGTTAAGAGAAAGAGCAAGTAACCAGATGACAGAAAGTGAACATATGGGAAAAAAAACATAGAAAATATGAGGAGGTCCAGAGGGTAGATAGAGAGATGCACAGGAAATAGAAGGGAAGCACACTCAGTTTGAAGAGGTTTTTGAGATAGCTGGAGAACAAAAACTTCCTTTTGGGGTGTTGGCTGAGGAGGAAGGTACTTTCTCTGCCTTTCTGAGCTAGTAGGCATTCAGCCCAGCATCTGGCTACCCAGATTCACTGGTAAAACCAAATGATTGAGTGGACACCTGATTTTTTTTTATAAAGAGCCAGAAATAAACACTGGAAAACTAAAGCACATTCAACCAATGGTTCTGGTCAAACGGGATGTCTGCATTTGGGAGAATGGAAACAGATCCATATAATTCACCCTGTACAAACTCAAGTACAAGTGGATCAAACATACCATTGTAAAGTAAGATACTTTATGATAGAAGAGAAAGTGGGGAACTGCCTTGAACACATAAGCACAGGTGACAACTTCCTGAACAGAACATTCAAAGTGCATGTATGAAGATTAATAATTAATAAATAAGAACTCATGAAACTGATCCACTTCTGTATGGCAAATAACATCATTTATTAGGACAAAGAAGAAGTCTATAAAATGGGAAAATATTTTTACCAATTTGACATCCAATAGAGGAGTAATATCTAACATATATAAAGAACTCAAGAACCTAGCTATAGAAAAACCTTAAATAATCCATTTTAAAAATAGAGTACAGATCTAAACAGAGCATTCTCAATAGAGGAATCTCAGATGGCTGAAAATCACTTAAAGACATGTTCAATATATTTAGTCAGGAGGGAAATGCAAATCAAAACTTTTTTGAGATTCCATTATACACCTGTCAGAATGGCTAAGAGCAGTAATACAAGTGACAGCTCATGCTGGCAAGTATGTAGAGCAAGGGGAATACTCACTATTGCAGGTGGGAGTTCAAACCTGTACAGCCACTATGGAAATCAATATGGTGATTCCTCAGAAAATTAGAAATCAATTTACCTCAAGACCCAGCTATACCACCCTTAGGCATATACCCAAAGGAGAATAGATCCTACCATAAGGACATTTGCTCAACCTATTCACTGTGGCTTTGTTCATCATATCCAGAAACTGCAAAAAACGTAAATGTCCCACTCCAGAAGAACAGATGAAAAAAATGTAAAACATTTACATAGTGAACTATTATTGCTCAGCTTTAAAAGAAAATTGACAATATGAAATTTGCAGGCAAATAGATGCTACTAGAAATAAATCATCCTGAGTGAGGTAACCCGGATCTAGAAGACAAATATGGTATGTATTTCCTTTTAAGAAGATATTAGCTATTAAGTAAATGGTAACCAAGATATAAATCATAGATCTAGAAAGGGTAATAAAGAGAAGTGCTTGAGGTCACATGCATGGACCTCCCTGGAAAGGGGAAATAGAATAGATTTTTATGGGTGGACTGGGAGTGGTTGAGACTGGGAGCAGGAGGGATCAGGTATGGGGGGATAAAAGGAGAAGTGCATGGCAAAATGGATGGAATGGGGTAGGGGCATTTCTGGGATGATGTCGGCATCGAGTGCGTTGGAACTTCCTGGAGTCTATGAGGATGTCCCAGGTGAGGAGTGCTAACAGTAAAGGATATGGAGTCTGAACTGACTGTCTTTTGTAGCTGAGAAAGGCTTCCAGTGGTAGGACTGGGTTGAATTTGTGTAGATTTCCAAACCACGCAGGCTTATGCTAGCACAAAGGATCGCTCTCAGAAAACTGTCAGGGACCCCTACTGCTAAGGACAACATATATACCGCTTATTGGCCTCCATGGAGCCTTCACCAACATATTCTAGTCTCTTTGGTGAAGGAAGGTACTTGCAGGCTACTGAAAAGGAAAATAGACACCAACCCAGCCACAAACCCATCAACCTACTATCCGTCCTTCGTGAAAGATGTTCTGGGTCAAAGTGGCATAGAACTTGTGGGTGTGGGCACCGAATGTCTGATTTAACTTGAGGCCCACACCAGGACAGGAAGCCCATGAGCCACATAAATCAGAGCCTGGATAGCTTGGAATACTGGGGTAAAATCAAACACTAGTGGATATATAATTCTACTGTATTTGCTATATTCATAGATCGGTGCCTTGTCCAATTGTCATCAGTGAGGCTTTCTCTGGGAGCAGATAGGAGTCTATGCAGAGAGAGAATCTACACTGGGGCTCTCCATTATGCCTTTCCTCTAGTAGCTAGGGGACCCCAGTGGAAGATGGCAAGGAAAGCTTCTAAGAACCAAATGGGACTGAGGACAGCAGGAAAACATGGCCCACTGAATCAACTAGGCAAGGCTCATATGGGCTAACAGAAATGAAAGTGGCAAGCATGGGGCCTGTCTGTTTCTGCAACAGGTCTGGCACACATGTTGTGGCTGTCAGTTTGGTGTTTTGTGGGACTTCTAATGGTGGGAGCTGGTGTGTCTCTGCCTTTTGCCTGATCTTGAGACTCTTTTTCCCCTAATGGGTTGCCTTGTCCAGCCTCTCTGTGAGAACTTTTCCCTGGTCTTGCTGTAACTTGTTTTGTCATATTTGGTTGTTGAGTCTTGTAGGCCTGCTGTTTCTGAAGGGAAGTGAAGAGGGAGTAGGTTTGAGGGGGGTGGTTGTGGTGAGATGGGAAGTGTGGAGAGAAGGGAAACTGTAGTTGGGATATATTTTATGAGAGAAGAATCTATTTTCAATTAAAAAAAAAAGAGAAAATGATCACATTTTCAGAAATGTATTTATGAAAGAAATCACTATGCTTCCAAATTAAAATATAAAATTTAATACATATATTCTCATGTCTGGACATCTCTAGTATCATAACCATTTGAGTTTATAGAAACTAATACTTTTGCCAGTGATATATTTCTGAATTGGTTAAAATATTACTGTGAATTTCTACAGATCAGAGTGGGATTGACCAATATAATAACTCCCCTGATGGTTAACACAGATTGAGTCATAATAGTTAAGCACCCAGGCTGAGAATTACTGAATTCAAGAGGGTACCACTTTCTGTGACTAACACCTGATTTTCATAGCTCTTGTGAAGGTAGTGGGTATACAAATAGGTGCTCAATTTAGTCGGATGGTGGAGAAACAATTACTAGGAAGTACTTAGTCAAATGGTACCTGATCTGTGCCTGAAAGGTGAGTATTATTAGTCTATTTTCCAGATATAAATAATAATAATAACATTATTATTAACAACATAATTATTATTAACAATAATAAAATAAATGTGGAGATGTGGAAGACTTCTCCAAGGTCATTCAATTAGGATATGGCTCCTTACTATGTTGTTGTACTCTATACCTAAGTGTCTCATGTGCTGGACAAAATTTCCACCTCATAACTAGGTAATTTCCACACAGCATTATTTTTCATGTATTTATCCAATGAAACATATTTTAATTTCCCAAACTTGACATTAAGTGTTTTCATTAAAAAATATAGCTGGGCAGTGGTGGCGCACGCCTTTAATCCCAGCACTTACGAGGCAGAGGCAGGTGGATTTCTGAGTTCTAGGCCAGCCTGGTCTACAGAGTGAGTTCCAGGACATCCAGGGCTACACAGAGAAACCCTGTCTTGAAAAACCGAAAAATATTTTACATATATATATATATATGTAAAATAGGAATATCTGCAAGATAAATATGCAAATATTTATGCAAATCCCATCTACAGTCCATTCTCCAGGCTAAAAGAACACCTGAGAAGAGGAAACAGAAAGAATATAAAAGCCAGAGGATTAAACGGTATGTGGTAACATTGTGACTTCCACATGTACATGGCTATTGCAATCATGAACTCAACAGTAGCTATGTTTACCTTCACAGGACCTACACAACACTGACTTGCTAATAGCCCATCACAGATTAGAGAAGCCCATGAAGCCCCATACCTAACTGAGGATCTTTTTATCTGTCCCAGGATGTTGTGTGGAGTGAAAGTCATTTTTCTTCCCAGTGGTGTAGACACTGGCAGATTGGCAATGCTCAAGTAAATAATCCCTACCCATGCTCAAACAACCCATGTTAAACTCAGTTTGCCATTAAAAAGGGAAAAGACATGAAAGT
Organism: Uromys caudimaculatus; assembly: GCA_028551405.1. Lineage (NCBI taxonomy): Eukaryota > Metazoa > Chordata > Mammalia > Rodentia > Muridae > Uromys > Uromys caudimaculatus. The sequence goes on along the minus strand of CM052707.1, from coordinate 74,581,178 downwards.
AGGAAGGGACCTTAATGGGAAGAAGGGGTGTAAAAAGAGCAGAATAAGATTTAAGAGGATAATGGGGATAAATATAATCAAAATACATTACCAAATTGTATGACATCAAAAAACTAAATAAGAATTATTTTTTCAATTCCCAAGTCATTTTAGATGAAGTCTTATACCAGTATTCAAGAAACGTATTAGACTTTAAAACCTAAAGTGATTATGCTTACCTGTTAATCACTTTATTTAGACTCCCTGAATGGCAAAATCAAACCACAAAGGCATTACCATCTCACTTGATTCTGTTTATAAATAAAGCAACATGGCACAACTCATGCGCAGATATTCAAGACAGCAGAACATTCACCAGTTATGTTAAAGATGAATGGATTTAAGTGGATCACCTGTGTATGGAGCGGTTCCCTGGTTTAAGCATCAGAACTGCATCACATTTATAGTAAGACAAGCAACTTCTAAATCTAAAGCTGAGGATTACAAGATGAGGCCCTGCTATTATAACTATTTATTTTCTCCAAAATGTCCAAGGCTATCTGTCACTGCTACAGCTCTGTATCAAAGACAAGTCAGGACAAAAGTATTTAATATGCATGAGATGATTTAGTAGAAATTGGAAAAATTAAAAGTAAACAAAAAGGGGGCACTTTCTTCCTCCCATTTTTCTGTATATCTGCAGACTTCTCTTAATGTTTCCTCTTTTGCTTTGTGGGCTCCTGAGGGTACTGAGTTGTTTCTTATATGTTGTAAATCCCCAAGCACACAAGCAATGTTTCATAAATATATAATAAGATGAACAGGAACACAAGCCTCAGAACAAGAGAATTAAGCCTATAGTAAATCAGCCTCACGATAGGTATGGGCTTTTCCTTTGTCTCTGGTTAAAGTTCTCAGCACTCTGTACTCCCTGAACAGAAGTTCTTTCCATATGCCTAAGGACTGAACTTGACCTACAAATCTGAAGCTCATAAAAGGTAGTTGTTTCTTACAAATAAATCATGAAGTGACAGTAGTCACTAGTGAATTTATGAAGTTCAACAAAGACCCTTACTCATGAACAAGTTTAACCACCCCAATTCCATGCAGTGAAAATTAGGAATCTGTCATAGGAAAAGAAGTTTCCTTGGTGACTATCAAATGGATAGGTTGGGAATAGAATATTAAAGTCCAAGTACATAGGGTAAGTTCCAGCAAAAGAAAGATTTATGCAAATGTGTCCCTTCAAAATGCCTGAGGGTCAGAGACAGTGCAAAAGAAAATATTCAAGATTGATTAGTAAGTATTCATAAAGTCTATCACCCACCTATCAACAATTACAAGACCAACTGTTGATTATGAAAGATCAGAAACTTTAGGAAAACCATCCCCTTGTATTTCTTTTCTTTGAAATAAATGTTATTACTAATCTCTCTTTAAAGCAAAGCTATATAGGAGTATAATAAAGTTTTATTATAATGAAAATTACACCTGTTATCTGACATGGAGGCACATATTTAATTGGTTAATTGGTAAATGACACTCAGTTCTAATTATGATCTTCTTGGAAAGATGATCAGATTATTTGTACCCCTTAAGAACTTCAACTTATATTTTTGTCTACTCTGAGAGTATTTGTGTCCATGGTATCATGGCCTTACTTAAGGTACCTTGCCAGCTCATCTGACAGATCAGAGCATGGCTACAGAGGCACAGGTATGCTTGAGGATGGACTGGCCTCCCCAGGTTCCTGAGAGAGAGTAGGGCTATATCCTTCTACCTTGATTCTCAGCTCCACTATGTCCCAGACACAATAGAGCCAGCCAATCATAGACTAAAACCTCTAAAACCTTTGAGTCAAAATGAAGTTTTCCAAATATTTCTCTCAAGAATTTGTCAGAGAAAAACAACAACAACAACAACAACAACAACAACAATAGATGAACACAGTCATGGATCCCAGAACAAAGAAAGCATAGGGTAGAGTAACAGGTGCCCCACAATGGATACAGCCTGAAAAAAAAAAAAAAAAAGAAAGAAAATCCCCTGTCGTCTGCTTATTTTGCTATGCCTTTTGATGGGCTACTAAAATCTTATAATTGTTTTCACATATTTTTTGTAGAACATCTAATCCGCTGACCCCTCTTCAATACACTTTGAAATCAATCAAAGTTATTTTGAGGAGGTAGACTGACCATTGTTCAATAATGTAAAACACTAAGAACTAGTTCTATAGGATGGTTCATGGCAGTGAATTAACTATAAACAACTAAATAAACCACCGTAACTGTACTCAAATAACAGGAAAGAGATGCAGACAAATTTTCTTTCTTAATCTAATTTTATCTAAATCTTTTAAATAAATATATCACTCAGGTTTAATACTTGGCTTTGTAGTAATATGAGATTTTGATTTTTAGGGTTTTTTTATATTATGAACCAAGAGTGAAGGACATCACTGGTGAGATCATATATAGTTATTTTGAATGAAATGTACATTGTTTTTTGAATAAAAGAATGTGGTTGGTTTCAAAGCCCAAATTCTCCCACTTTTCCTCTCGTTTTGTTTTAAGTAGTGACTTCACAGTGTAAACAGCTTTTAATCCTATTTCTAATGGCTTTTTCTGTTGTGGCTTATAAAGACTGTTTCACTTACATGATTGTTAGATCATGTTTGAGCTAAAAGGAAGTAACTAGGTTTCACAGCATCGATAGCTTTAAATTCTTAACCAAACCCTTTCTCTTATACAAAGATGCAGAATTACCAAGACATGACATTGGCATGTATATGAGGGTGTGTGTGTGTGTGTGTGTGTGTGTGTGTGTGAGAGAGAGAGCGAGAGAGAGAGAGAGAGAGAGAGAGAGAGAGAGAGAGAGAGAGAGAGAAAGAGAGAAAGAGAGAAAGAGAGAGAGAAAGAAAGAGAAGTTGTAGAAATGTGCAGCCCAGAAACCTCAGAAAATAACTGATATGTTTTAATTTATCACATTTCCTGTAAAGAACAAAGAATATCATAGAAAAAATCCTCCAGAACACACTTTCTGGAGATGATACAGGATCAGAGAAGTCTTCTGTTATATCAGGTAGCATTCCCAGTTTCATAGCTTTTATAAAACATCAAGCAATAATCAGCTAATTGGACCAGATTGATAATAAAATTTAAAAACTCAAGATATTTTGTCCAGTTTATCGTCTATGTGA
>CM052707.1:74552449-74577900 GCA_028551405.1 Uromys caudimaculatus | reverse complement strand
CGAGGTCATCCTCTGCCACATATGTGGTCCAAACCATAAGTCCATCAGTGGTATTCTTTGGTTGGTGGTCCAAACTCCAGGAGGACCGGGGGGGGGGGGGGGTCAGGTCCATTGACTCTCTTGCTCCCTCCATGGGGCTGCAAATTCCTTCAGCTCCTTCAGACCTTCCTCCAACTCCTCCATCTGGGACCTCACTCTCAGTCCAGCGGTTACTGTTATGTGAAACTTGGGCGTTCTGAACTTTTGGGCTAATATCCGCTTATCAGTGAGTACATACCCTGTTCCTTCTTTTGTGACTGAGTTACCTCGCTCAGGATGATATTTTCAAGTTCCATCCATTTGCCTGCAAATTTCATTAAGTCATTGTTTTTAATAGCTGAGTAGATCTTAATTGTAGGCCATATTTGCACTTAAATGGAGTGTGATCCACCAACATGATTCATAATTTTAGCTTTAGGTGACTAATTGCCTCTAAGAACCTCGGAGAAATCCTGAGACCCTACATTCCTAAAGTCTGACCTAGGACATGGTGTATTTCTGCATCTGTAGCCACATGATGCCCTTACCAGAAATGCCTGTGTTTGAATTCCACATGAAAAGTGAAATAGTCTGTGCTCAACTTCCTTGCAAACATCAGCAACAGCAACAAATAGAAAGGAATGAATACCAGGAGTATACAATCAATATATTCCATAAAATGACATTTTTAATTAGTATCATATCCTAAGAAAAGGGAGAATGGCTCCCTGAACTTAGTATTTTCAGGACGAATAATATACACATGAGTGAAAGATCCATAAGCAGCTAGGTATATCAGTGCGGCTTTACTGCCAGGTGGTTAGCCTTCTGAAGCTCTTTGAAGGCAAGTAGGGGGGATGAAAAATATCTCATTCCTTGAAACGATTAGCTGGAATCAGTGATAAGAATGAAGAAATACATGTAGGAAAGATGGGATGGGTGAAGTAGAAACTTCTAGTTTCTTTGGAAAGTCAGTTATGTCGAACGATGTTTTGCTGGGGCACACAGGTTAAAAGCAGACAGACGGGAAAAAATGAACTGCTGACAAAGAAGATTGAGCTCATCCCCCAAAGAACTATTGCTAAACAGGTGCCCTTACCCCATAGCCTAATAACTTTTCTCTTCTATTACCGCTGATGGGTGGTGGGCAAGAAGAGAAGTTGAAAGTAGATTAAATAGGCTAAAAAAATTTATGTCTACAGATGGGGGCCTCTTTCACTCAAACAACAGAAGGAACACAAAATACAGAGCTTGACTGAAGCTGAAGGAATACCATTTCTATTTGTCATCAAAACCCAACAGTCTCAAGTTGTTTTTAGCATGCTGGACAGTTAAACAATAACAAGAAGAAGAAGAACACAAAACAAGCAAGGAAGCAAACAACAACAACAAAAACTATTGAGTTTGTCTTATTCTCAGAAGCAGAGCATGCCATTTTGAAATGAGTTCCCAATTAAAAGTTTATCATAGAGATAAGTTTCTAAGGCAAAGCAGTAACTGCGGAAGGATGTGTTTTAATTAATTTTATTCTTTTACTTACTTTATTCACATTATTTATAATTGTATAGAAAGTAATTAAGAAACACAGTGACTACATGATAAACACACAAATCACAGCCCAAGCATCAATCAAGGCTATTCAGGGAATATAAAGGCCCTATAAATCATGTCTGAGCATATCTTTTGAGTTATTGTTATAGCATGCTTTTCTCAGCCCCCAACCATGAATATGGCATCTGGTGAGGGCACACGATGAATCTTTGAAACCTGCATTTTCACCTCTGAGATGGGCTTGATTGCCCTGGCCTTTAAATGTCAGGGGCTGTGTAGGAAAGGGCATGACACTGCTCTTAGAGAGCTAGCAGTACCAAGGTCCTCCCTGCCAATGGAGACAAGGCAAATATTTCATTTCTCTCTAAACCTAGAGAGTTTACCTTCCTCAAATTAAACACCCTGCTCAAACACTTCTCTCTTATTGTCCTTTAACTAACAGAGAGTGATTAGACCTAGCAACTTTCTTAAGGGTAGCATTTAATCTCCAAAATAGGTATCTTAAGCAGATTCTTGATGGAAAGGATAAAATGGAGAAGACAAAGCTGTCTCTGGAGGTACAGTGTAAGAAACTGATGAAAAGGAAGAGCTTGGCTTCCCCAAAATGCAATGGATAACCTTTGTTCCTTCAGGTGAGGCCACTCTTTGTGACTATAGCTTTAATGTTTAAAGTGGGAGGAGGAAAGTAAGAACTATCAAAGGCATGACAAAGAAAGCATCTCGTGCTTCTGTTGAACGTTTACAGTCATTTTTATAAATGCCCATACACATACAAGGATAATACCTGGAAATTATTTCTCTGAACTATCCCTGCTCAAATATATGTAATGAAGGTGACATAGACAAGTTAAATCTTTCTGAAAGTCATGCTGCAAAAAAGTAAAAGGAAACAAGATAATGTAATGATTTAACTTCGAAAAATGATCAAAATAAAAATATACCTCCTTGGTTTGTAACTTGACTTTGAATGAATTAAAATCAAATTGTTAGTCCCTTGCAGGAAATACACACATTTCAAAAACTTGGAAATCACATATGCCTGGTAGTTCCCAGGCCAGATGGTAAGGCTCTGGCATTATCTTATAACAACTGAGGAAAAGGCATCCTAAATCGGAAAGGGAACTTCTCTAGGCTACCCTAGCTAGAAAGGAATGTGTCTTAGTCATGGTTCTATTGTCAAGAGACACTATGACCAAAGCAGCCATTGTAAAAGGAAGCATTTGATTGAGGGCTTGCTTACACTTTCAGAGGACTAGGCTGTTATCATCATGGCTGCAGGGGCAAAGGCATGGTGCTGGAGCAGTAGCTGAGAGCTTTACATCCTGATCCACAGGCAGGAAGGGGAAATGAGAGAAGAGAGAGAGAGCGAGAGAGCGAGAGAGCAAGCATGTCTGGCATAGGCTTTTGAAACCTCAAAGCCCTTCCCCAGTGACACACCTCTACACCTCCTCAACAAGACACACCTCCTAACCTCCTAATCCTTCCAAACATTTTGCTACCTGGGACAAAGCATACAAATATATGAGCTTATGGGGGTTCTCATTTAAACTACCATAGACTACCATCCCAACATTTGCCCACTACATTTATAATATTTCCCATAAGTAAAACTTGTTCAACTGAAATGTTGAAAGTTTACATTTTACTTGCTAAATGGAGCTTTCCCTAGCTCGCATTAATAATGTAGATCTATGAAGATGAATTTATTGATTATACTGTATTCACTCGGGAGTTTCCAAGTGGGATTCTCTCTGACACACCCAGCAGTTTTACAGCCTGAATGAGGGAAGTAGTCTTTCTAATCGATCACATGTCTCTCTTATTTTATTCTGCATCATTTTATTCTAGAATCAGTTTAACATCTAAATGGCTACAAGTTTTCTTCCCCCAGTTTCAGTCTTCATCCTTTTTGCTGGCCACTAGGCTAGCCAATTTATTAAGTGCTTTTGAAATCCTGTGCATGTCTAGCCATATCTAGATTTTTTTTTTTTAACATTTCCTTCCAGATATCTGGCCACAGGCTGAGTCACTTCAGTTTTCTCAACTATAACAGATGATAGATCTCCTTTATGGTGGGATTGCTCATTTATCAGAAAGCACATTGTGCCCTCTGTACAAACAATACATCATTACAGGGCTCAGAGCCCTAAGACATAAGAATCATAAAGAGAACTATACAAAGAAAAGTTTTCTGTTCAAACGAGATAGGGCTGTGTCAAGCAGGCAAACAGAAACTTAAAACTTGCTTCAAGTCTGAATATATTTTCCTTTTGAAAGCTTCCATTTGCTGTGGACAGACAGCCTTTGTTGTTGCATAAAATTGAAAGTCATTATTGACTTTCAGACCTTCTATCTCTGTCATTGAATTAGTTCTTAATGCCCTGGATTGAACTGGGAATCGTCCCAGCACCTTGTCAACTCTTTTTATTTTTGTTATGAAGCAGGTTTTACCTGAAGGATATGTCCGTTTCTTGCCAAAATTAATTAAGGAAAGTTCGATCTTTCAGGGAAAAGGCAGGAATTTCAAATAGCCTAGAACATTTTCTGTGTTCTCCCGTGACACTATAACAATGTTTTGCCCTTTCCATCCAAGTAAACAGATGAAAGAGAATATTCTTAACTGATACGTGGTGCCCATGATTTGATAGCCATTATCCCCATTTAACAGGTGGAGAGACTGAGAAAGTGAGAGATAATTGGAGTTACCTACAGCTACAAAATAGAATACAGTACTAGAAGTCATTAGCTCTGACTGTTTTCCCACTGCAGCTGAAGCCCTGGGATTTTGAAAAGGAACAGATGGTACGTGAAGGCAGGGGCTAAAGATGGAGGTCTTCCTCCAGTAACTTGGAAGACTGTGCAGTGCCATTCTGCATGCTAAATAGGATAAAGATCCGAGGCACTGAAAGCAAGTCCAACTACTTTACATGAAGTTATAAAAGGTAATTTTTTTTGAAAAGGGGCTTTCTAAAATTAAATTATCCCTTACTGTTCTATTTTTAGGGAGTCAAATTCTAACAGAATTTTGAAAAAAATTGCAGGTGGTCTTAGCGATGATCTATTTCAAGTAGATTCTTCTCCATCAGTGGTTCTCCACCTTTCCAATGACTACCACTCTTCAAGACAATTCCTCATGTTGTGGTGAGGCCCCAACTGTAAGGTTGTTTTCATTGCTACTTCAGAACTGTGACTTTCTACTGTTATGAATTGCAAGGCAGGATATCTGATATGCAACCCCTATGGAAGGACTGTTTGACCCCACTCCCTAAGGGTAGCAACCTCATCCCCTAGGGGTAGCAACCCACAGGTTGAGAACCACCACCCTACATGCTATGCTACAGTTGTACCTTTGAGATGAAATTTCACTAGACTACTTTCATTCAGTTGTAGAGCAAATTCACAAATAATTAAACCCACAAATGAAGCCCATTCCTTTTCCTAATAAATAAGTCCTAAATTATTAAGGATTTACTTTTCTATCTGAAACCTGAAATGTGATTTCTCTTTAAGTAATAAAGAATGTCTTGAGGATAAGATAATTTGATTTTAAGATATGATTTCCCATTTTTTATTATACTGTGTCTTCTGGTATAGGAAAATTAGAACAAATAATTTTTGTGAAGGCAAGAGAATTACAGTATATGATAGACACATTCCTATCTGTCATTGATTTTGTTAGTCTTAATATCATAACTACAGTTACATTAAATTATTCAGTTTTTATGTGTGTACATTAAAGTTTCACAATTTTACTTGGTTATCTTGTAAAGGATGGCTAATAGAGTTGTGATAACACATAAAATGTATTTTGAACTTTAGGGGCTAAGTATAAAAGCCAATGTAAAGTATATTGATAATTTTTAATGTTGAATACATACTGAAATAATAATTAAGAAACATTGAGCTTCATATAATATACTATTAACATTACCTGTTTTGTTTAGTTTTTATTTACTTAATGCAGTCATCAGGAAATTTAAGTCTATATTTGTGACTCATTATATTTCTATGGAATGTTATCATAGAGGAGCAGGTCTCAACCTATATGTCAAAACCCCTTTGGGGGTTGAATGACCCTTTCACAGGAAGTCACCTATGATCATAAAGAAAGCAAGTATTTACATTATGATTCATAGCTATAACAAAATTACTGTTAGGAAGTAACAGCAAAATAAATTTTATGTTTGGGGTTACCACAATGTGAGGAAATGAATTAAAGGGTTGTAACATTAAGCAAGTTGAGAACTACTGCCATTGATCATCAGTGGTAACATATTCCTTATGAATTCCCCACAAGTAATAACTTATAACTTCTACACATCTGGTCTTTAGTTCAGTTACTCATTCTGCTATTATAATATGGAAGTATGCAGAGAAAATACATTCATAAATGAATTTATGAATTAAAATGATTGTATGTCAATAAAACTGTATTTATGGCTGAAATATTTATTTATTGAACTTCCTGTAATTTTTTATGTAGTGCGAAATAGTCTGACTTTTTAGTAATTTAAAAACTCATTTGTTAATTTAATCCTTATTGTGAGGTATTGACATGGAACCCGTAAGAGTTAACCTGTTTGCAGATTATTAGATTAATGGGAGAATGGGTTATGCACAGAGAGGGTCTGTTATAACAGCTAGTTTGACTTCGTCTCTTGAATGTTTGGCCCAGTCACATGATGCTCTCTTACCATGAAAGGGTCACCAGTATATATATAATACACCAAAGAAATGAGGCTTCAGCTTTTTCTTTGATGATTTCTCTCTTCCTCAAACTTCCATGTGCTGGTTCTATTGCTGATCTGCTTAATAGGTATTTTACTGCCAACTGTATGCTGGGATATCATAGTGAATCTGCCTGTATCACCCTATCAATGGGAGCCCATCAGAAGTCTGATTCATCTTCCCTATGGCACTGCTTCACAGCTTTAGAAGCCAGTTATCTTTAAAGATGTGAGAAATGGTCCATTTGTCTTCCTGAGGGGTTATTTCACTTGGTCACTCTATCATAACTGCCATATGCTAGTTACCAAGCCAAGCACTGCAGATATTTCTTTGCACAAGACAGATGTGGTTTCCTTTCTCATGGATTTAAAGCTTACTAAGACGTTCATGCATTGAAGAAGTTAATATGACATCAAGTATTATGCTAAAGTGAGAAATAACACTAGAAATTCTAGACAATCAGAGGGGAGGTTCTAAGCACATCAGTCTTTAAATAAATGGAAAAAGACAAGGCTGGCTATGGTGGACAAAAGGACATATAGATAAAGAAACTACAGGCACAGACATCACCCTAAATAAACAGAATGTTACTTGTGGAGCAAGTAGGAAGAGAACCTTTAATGAGATGAATTGGAAGGGTCATCAGGATTCATGTTTCCAACGACCTCTAACTTAATTTGATATTGTTCTACCTTCTGGAGTCAAAAGACGAGGATATTGTTAAGTTTTAAGCACCACTGCGATGTGATCAGTTTTGTATAAAAATCACTTTGCTTCACTGTTCCAAGGGAAACAGAAGTGAATAACATGAGAGGCAAGGAGCTATGTCAATGCTACTTAGGGAGCAACACACTCAACAAAGCATCTACAGATCTTCTCAAGATGCAAATGAGTCTCGTGTTTGGTAGACTATGAGATTTCATGTCAAGATTTCAGGCAAGCTCTCAAGTGATGTCAATATAGATAAACTGAGATTCTTAAACCAAGGATTCTGTTAGCTAAGAGCTGAAAGAAATGAAGTGTGTGGGCAGGTAGAGTTGAGGTAGCACAAAGGCTGAGACATTTCCATTAAGTTTAGAGAGTAGACTCAGCAGATCTTCATAATGGATTGGATGAGGGAGATGAGGACAGGATTCGCCCCCACTCAGTATCTCACATACAAAAGAATTAGAGGTCTCAGTCTCTTTAAAAACAAGCTGCTACCATCCCAAACGAAGCTAACATCTCAATTATTTTCAGCTTCTGAAAAATAGAACAATTCATTCTATAGTCAGCTGTCCCTGGCCCATGAAATACCATGTATTTATTCTAGGATGTGTTAAGTGGCTTAGAAAATGTATGAGCTCAGACATATTGCCTTGATAAGGTGTTTGGGTTCTTCAATAACAAACAACCCAGGGATTAGTTTTCTGTATACTCAGCAGCATGTGCATTCAGTGTCTGTATCTTTGCAGACATGCAGATCTATACTTCCACAGAACACTGAGGACATCTTCATGGGTTTGCATACCAATGGGCCTCTTTCAGCTTTAGTAGCAGTAATGGGTAACTAGAGATGAAAAGACTCATTTCCTGAATTTTTACTACTGGTGTGGTAGCAATAGTGGCAATCACATTTCTGTGATGAGCTGACATGGTTTTTAACAGCAAAGGTTCTTTCTCCACTCCCACAGCACATTCCCTGGAAGATTTCTGTTTAACAGAAGATGTTATTTTAAAGGTTTGAGTTTTATTATTATAGATTTTTGAAAGTTTGGCCCACATAGCAATTACAGCCAGTCTTGCCAGAACATTTGAGGCAAGAGAGGGAAAAAAAAGCAATGTATTGAAACAATGAATGCTCTTGTTGAGAGACAGCTCTCTTCTCCCCTGTCTGAATATCATTAATTCCATTTTGCAAAGTGTTTATTTGTTCAACTGTTCAGGCAGAAGGATGAGGAACTGGCCATAGCTTATTGGCTGATTTGGAGAGCAGAAACGTTCCTGGTTGCTAGGCTTTTAAATGATGGTTGTTTATGGTATAGATGCTATAGCTCTCCATCTGCTTAAATTGAAGCTTACAGAAATTCAAAGTCAATGCCTTCTTTATAAAGCAATCCTCTGTGATATAATTATGGAATGAAATATCTTGGCTGAAAGAGGTTGTTCTCATGAAGAGACAACATTCAGAAGGCATAGAGACAACCAGTAAATGATCTGATGGTCATATAAGTAACAGGGAACAGAAGTTGGATTGTTGTTGTTGTTGTTGTTGTTGTTGTTTGTAAATCCTTTAAGTGCTATCAGAAACTAATAACATTTAGTTGAAACAAGCAATTCAAACTAAGCTCCAGGAAGGAGCAATTGATGCAAGGCACTACTGAAAGCCTGGAACAGATAAGTTGAGCTATCATTATGGCATCTGTCTAGCATGTAACAAACTCTTCTGACAACATCCCTGTTGACCAACCAGGATGGTGTCCTGTGACAAATATCACTCCATATATACTCATCCTGGACTTCAGGATAGAAAAAATTTTACAGTCTCCCTTATAGTTAGGCTTTTGTGATAGTAAGTAATGGAATCTACACAGAAATGTTAAATGTCACTGGCAAGTCTAGCCTTGAAGACCCTTCCAAAGGCCTCTCTGTCTTGTCTTCTCTCTCTACTCAATACCCACTGAAGAAGATCCACTGAGGAATTCTAACACCATAAAATAACCCAAAACTCCAAAGTCATAGGTTTTAAATATATATATATATACACACACACACACACACACACACACACACACACACACACACACACACACACACACACATATACACATCTAGGTACTCTATGACCAACAAAGTCCCTAGAGTCATATCTACCTACATGATGGTACATCTCAAGTTAACTGTATGAAGTTATGCACTTTTTCTGGGCTCTATGCTAGTGACCTCAATAAAAGCACCCAGTGCCACTGACCTGTGCAACTGTGGATGACAGTTTACATGTTTGGAGTGTGTTTGGTTATATACAAGTAGAAGGAGATTAAATGCTATATAAAATGCCCAGTCATTGTTCCCAGAATGAGACCTTAAAAATATAGATGCATAAAAATGCATTAAAACAGGCTAGTTTTCTTTAAAGTTTTCTGTGTTATTTTTTAACCTTTAACCCCCCTCCATCCCTCTTTGGATTTTCCTCTCATTTTCTATTTTATTTTCCCTTTTCTCCCCAGCAGCTCTACTGAGTTCTATAGGCTACCCAAAATATGAATTATAGGCAATTGTGAGTACTCAGCCATATATGAGACATCTGTGTCCACCCACCTCTCCTCATCAGAAAAGGCAAGGGCTCAAGGATGGAGACTGTCCTTGGAAAATGCTGTCTCCTGGACCTGACAAGCTATTGTACACATGATCCATAGCAGCTGTGGTTGTCAACACAAGACCTGAGCAAGATAAGCCTGATAAAAACCCAAGAATGGGTGGAGAGAAGCTACCTGGCTTTACGCTTAGCTGAAGAGCTGTTAGGAGTTGATGGCTCTGGAAAAGAGAGACTTATATTTCTTTGTAGGGATAGATCCTGGTTAAGTTAGCCATTGCACAGAGCATGATCTTACACCCACATGAGTACAGCAGCCCTGGTTTAACTCACTAGACTGAAGAGTAAAGAAAAACAGGAGTAGATTGTGATCAGCCACAAAGATGGAAGGCTGTATTGGTGGTGGGGTTCGTGTGAAGAGTCGGGAAGGTTGTGGTCGGGCTGGGAATGAACAAGATGCATTTTATTCATGTGTGAAGGTTTCAAGTAATAAAAATATTTTTAAAAAGAAATATATCATTTGACTGGTGCTTCTGGGATTTGGGAAAGTTCTGATAATGGACCTTAAATCAAAGTCATTTATTGCTTTTTCTCCATGGACTCATAATTAAGCTTATTCTAATTAAGCTTGATGAGGTCCAATTTTAGACTGTCAGTTCAATAACTCAAGGTGCTCCTCCACAACTGCAGTTGGGTGGAAGAGTTGCTATCCTAATTGCTGAGCAATTTTTTTTCCTCCGTTGGAACACACAATTTTTTTTTTTTTTTTGGTCAGATTCAAGGGCTTTGGGTTAACCAAAGGCCTCTCTCTGACTTTGATAAATGGAAGGTAGAAGAAAGAAGTCCAAATATTATGACTCACTGTAGAAAGAAATAATGAGATAAGGAAGACAGAAACAAGTATTAGTTGACAAAGAATGGATCAGAAGCTGGTACAGGTTTTAGCACTGATGAGAAGCATGTCATAAAGAACCAAGTGGACTGTTGCCCGAGGAAACCTTCGGGTCCTCAACATCTGATACAGTTACAAGAAAGGGAGTTTTCCTCTGTGTCTGCATCTAGGGTATTCAGAAAAATTGGGAGAGAAGTTGTGGATTAATGTGACCAATTTCATAGTGAAGTTTTAAACTGTCTGAAATTCTATGTACATATAAAGATGGAATGAGAGTCTGTATACAAATAAGAAAAGTAAGTAAAAATTTATAGGCCTTTGAAAAGCGTTTTATGTATATAATACAATTTTAAACTTGGTTGGCAAGCCAACTGATCATTTTGGAGCAATGATCAATTACCCCCATTGTTCTGGGTTGTGTTTCCCTTCACATCTTTAATCTCCCTGTCTCTAGTTCCTCCCTCATCGATTTTTCTTTTCCAGAGCTACCAGAGTGCTATGCTTACAAAATAAATCTCACTATCCATCCTGTGAGGAAAATATATCCAGTGAGTTTCCATATTTTCCTATTAAGTAACATCTCCTTATTAGCTCAGTGGAAATTCCATTTAATAGATATCTGGACCTACATTCTTTTATGTATTTATTCTGTTTGCAAGCACAGTGAGATCCTGCCTCCATCCTTAAAATTTGGTGTATTGTTTTGTGAGTTCAAAGTGCCCTTTCTATCTACCTTCCTTTATACATCAGTGGTAATCTTTAAAAGGGATTTTTCAAGGCTATCTCCAGTGTTTCTTCTTTTATTGGATTTTTTTAAATTTCTGAGCCCTAGGACTTTTAGCTTTTTGCTTTGTTATGCCTTAATGAATTTGCAATATGCCAAGAACTTCCCTCAATAAGCTGATTATGTTTTAAAAATTTCTACAGGTAAGTACTCCTGTTCCCATCTGTCTTAGTTAGGGTTTCTATTGCTGCAAAAAGATACCATGACCATGGTAACTCTTATAAAGGAAAGAATTTAACTAGGGCTGGCTTAGAGGTTCCGGGGTTTAATGCATTATTGCCATGGCAGGAAACATGGCAGTGTGCAGGCAGACATGGTGCTGGAGAGGTAACTGAGAGTTCTACATCTAGATTGGCAGCAGCAGAAAGAGTGAGTGACACTGAGCCTGGTTTGAGCTTCTGAAACCTCAAAGTCCATCCCTACTGACAGGCTTCCTCTAACAAGGCCACACCTACTCCAACAAGGCAACACCTTCTAATAGTGTCACTCCCTATGGGCCTGTGGGGTTTGTTTTCATTTAAATCACCACACCATCTATTTTATAAAGACACTCATCAAGAGATCTGCTTAAAACCACAGAAATATTAGGAACTAGTGCCATGATTTTCATCCTATGTCCTTGACTTCAGAACCTACTGTCCTTCCCATTCTACCTTTAATAAATTCTGTTGCCCATGGTCAATTCAGTTGATCTTGACAAAGATAGTATTTGCTCACTGAAAGCAAGTACATCTTAGTTGTCTTTGTCTCGGAAGCAGTAGTTATGGGTCTTAGTTCATAGGCACATTTCAACTGAACTGGTTGGTGGCACAACTATAAACAATAACTGTAGAAAGCCATAGATTTTATATTACAATGGAGTATCCATCTGGCTCTCTGTGTATAGGAGACCACCTATTTGTAAATATCAGATCAACTAAAACAATCCAAAGTCTGCAATTGAAATTAAAATGTCTCTATGATACAAATCATTTTTTCTTTCCAGACGTGAAAATGGGAGAATGAAAGAAAAGATTTCACTAGACTAGAAAATAAAGGATTTTTTCAGAACATGAAACTGAACATATTCTAAAACCTATCAGAACAAAATCATCCATATTTTCAACATGGTTTTTCATAGTCTTTAAAATTTTTATTTTTCTTTTTTTACTTCTAGGATACTGATTTCATTAAAAACAATTACCATCTCAGTGAAATAAGTATACATTTGTGCATTAGTACATTAAATCTATAGTTTGTCTGGCATGTAGGGAAGACTTAAGGTGTCACTCCAATTTCTTTGACTATCATTCACCCAAGTAGATATTGTTTTAGTCTACATGATTCTGCTAGATTTGTTTCCTAGACAGTGACATGACCTTGTCACCGGTTTCTCTTCATGCTCACAGCAGAAAACTTCATTGTTCATTTTTATGTATCTCATAAGCAAGCTTTAGAACCCCTATTATTAACCATAGTCTGCAGTTCTTTACATAAAATTTATAGTTGACATTGTCTATTTCATTTGTATTTTATAAAAATGATTTGTCATCAGTTATTTAATATTCTTCCACTTAGTAAATATTTTCAAAGTCCAATAAAATTGCATCTAAAATAAAAATTAAAATCAGAGGTGATTTCTTTCTCTGGTCTTTTAAAAGAACTCCCATTTCATTCGCCCACTTCAAATGGCTGCAATAATTGTTGTTAATTAGAGGCCGTGTTTCATGAGTAGCAGTGGACCACTGCTCTGTTCACTCTAGTATGGACTATTTGTCTCTGATTACACAAGTCTTGTTACATTAGAATTGAAGTATATTTCCTCCAAAAGAAAGAACCATGGCCCTAGATGTGCCAGAGACAAGCCTGCATCGCCTTTCTCACAAACACTAGACCAGAACTTCTAAACTTGGAATGCTGTGCTGCCATCTGGGGGATAAAACTGTAACAATACATTTTCTGTCAGCTGAAATGGAGGGCAGGATTCCCAGAGTCAGAAGACACCAGAAGCAGTGGAACTATGCAATATGAAATCCTGTACAAGTCTGTGGGTCATTTCAACAAAGCAACACACACACACACACACACACACACACACACACACACACACACACACACACACACACACACACACCTTACTTTCCAAATAAGGTTCTGCCATGATGACAGATCACTTTCTTTTATTGCTGACCGTTTATTTCCTTTAAGTTATGATCTCAGCCTGAAGAAATTCCAGAGCTCCTTTACCATTGAGCGTCATTGTGAAAAGACGAAATGGGCGATCAGATATCTCTACAATCTTCTATGGCACAGTAGCCGTTAACAATACAGTAAGGGTTACAAGTCTCTCATTTTTGAACAGTATGTGTTTTGTGTTTTTTTCCTGTGAAATTTAGTTTCCATCAATACCAAAAAAGTGTGTCCCTTCCTCATGACAGCAATTGACCCAGTCCCACAGAAGAAAAACAGTCATACAAGAGAGTCAACACCAGCATGGGGATTGAGATTCTAATATACACATTCCTTTGGTGGAAGGCAAATAAATAAGATATTAAGGTGGAAAAGCAAGTAAAATCAATTGATTTTTGCTCTTTCTTTAGAGTTCAGCATATTCTTTTAGTCTTTTTAACATTTCTTTCACAATGTTCAGAAAGAAGCTGGAAAAAATAATCAATAAGTAAATATCACATTCACATTAATTTGACCTCTGCTTAAGAAGGCAACCAATCATTGTGTTATTTGGGAGATAGAAATAAGTCAGAGTTTACCAAGATAATCAATATCATGTGAACAAGTACTTTTAGCACAAGTACTTTTCTTTTCTGCTAATTTAATGCATTTTCTGTATGCAAATAATAACATCATATTTTTGTTTGATGCCAGGAATCCAACCCAGATCCTTGAGCTTGTGTGGCCTCTACCACTGAGCTACAGCCACAACCCTTAGTTATTGAAGACAGATAGGGTCTTATGTAGGTTAAGCTGGGCTTCAATTTGCTATGTAGCACAGGCTAGGCTTGAACTCATGTTACCATGAATCTCTCAATTCTACCTTCTACAGGAGTGACACAGCACCCAGCATCATTTTTTATGCACCTATGTATTACTTTATAACTTTTCTATTCTAAAATAATTGAATAATTTAATGATATAAGCTAGAATGAAGTTATCATTACTTGCACTGAAATTTAGAAGTTCTAAATATCTTCTAACTAATGGAATCACCAAGAGTCTTATCCCAAGGTATAGGAAACTGCCGAGGCTTCTTGGTATCCATCTCATCAAGTTTTGTCTCTGACTTCCAACCTAATACAGAGTACAAAGAGGAAACAGAAAGAAACAGTAGACAACACAATTGTGTAAAGAGAAGAATAGACAAACACAGTGGTAACTGAAGTCACTGGCACTGCCCAAGAGTAAGTCCTTATGTCATGCATCATGAAGTCTCTTGAATATATAATCCGGGATATAACTCCTCGGTCACAATCCTATGAATGTATGCCTTGCCTTCAGAAATGTTTTTATGTGATCACTATCTCCATGGCCTCAGAAGAAACAGATTTTGGAGAACACTACTAAATTGGGAGCTTCAGAAGGCTGGCAGCCTGGCCCGCAGTATGTTTAGCAACACTGTGCCATGACAAACATTTAGTAGGCCCATGGGCTCTAGTTGCATCCACTCTGGCTGCAGACAAATAAAAAGTTCCCAACTCTATGTCTCCTTTAAGCTGGAAACTCTGATCTTTTGTTTACTTTCTTTTGGTGCTCTTTCAATCACCCTCTTGCTCGATTTAATAGTGACTCCCTTAAGGAGAAATAAAACAATTGGCTTCAGTAGAAAGGAAGCATCCTTAATCTAATGTTTCCCAGTCGGCTGGCTGCCCTTGTCTGGTAGTCTTAATGGCTTTGTCCAGTCTTATCTCCTCCTAAGACTGTTTCTTGATGTAGAGACTCATTTTATCACTGCCTTGGTTGAGGCACAGAATCTTTGGTTTCTGTCAGGACTGATTTACTGTGGCCTTGAATTATAAGCCTCTCAGTCAATTTGGCTCACAAGCCAAAGAAACAAAAGCCTGCCTTGCCAGAACCACATTCTTTCCCCAATTCTCTTCTCCAGAAGCTGGTTCTGAGTTGACTGCATTTCTTTGGTAAGATTATGTATGTATGTATCATGGTTAAAAAAATAATAACAATGCAAAATCAAGAAGCCAATATGCAACATGGATAGAAGAACATTGTCTTGGTTGGAAAAATAGGTTCATGCGGATTCTCTTCAAGACAATTTAGGCCAATGTTATAGCACTATATTCTTATAGTCAAGAGCATTCCAATACCAATAAGCTGTCTTCATTCCCTGCCACCTCATAATTAAGGCAAGAGACTATTGGTGAATGTTGCTGCTATCACCCTATTCCATTCAACATGGTCATAAAGAATCCAAAATGACAAAAACTTAACCAAGAGAGCTGTTTATCTATTAATTGAAAGTCAGCTAGAGGTCTAAGGATGACATGGAGGTGCTAGTCATTAGAGTACCAGATTCATTCAATTATCTTATCCTACCATTTTCTAAATGTGGTATCTACATAGTGGTACAAATGGCTACCCCAGCTTCCTGCAGTATGTCTGAATTTCAGCTAGAGCAGAAGTTATGAGAGGGAGGAAGAGAAATATTTCTTGCAGCCACAGTGAAGGATCTGTCCCTCTGTCTACATCCCTTTCCAGAACGAAGTCACATCACCACAAGGCTAAGTGGTAGCAGGACATTGTAGTAGAAATGCACTGCTTAGCATTTAAGAAAGAACAGATTAGGGGTGGGAATCCAGCATTCTTTTCATGTATTTCATGGGTGACTTAAGAAAAAATATAAGAACGTGAAACACATCCTAACTATTTATATTAATTTCTGACATTTACTATGTAAATCGATGTTAATAAAAATGATGGGTCTTGAATGTGTGTTGAGAGAAAGGGGGAGGCCAGGTTTAAGCAGCATACCCTTCAGCTTAGTTTTTGACTATTAGAGACCCAAATATTAGTCTAGTAGTTAGATATAGACTGGGGCACAGAACGACTGTGGGGAGAGAAAGCAAAGCTACTCTGAGGCATACAACAACAGCATAACAAATAGAGAAAGAAGGAAACATAAATCTCTCCTAGAAGTCTTTTTCTGGAGAAGAAATCCTTGGTAATTAGAGATAAACAGCTTAAAGTTGCAAGAGCTGGAGATGATTCCATGTGACTAGCAGTGGGTTTTAGGAGTGGTCACACCCTTCAGGGTAAGTGCAGTTTTTACCATTCCTGCTATATTCAAATATCCCCTGAGCTTACAGCCATGGCCTCTTTGGCCTGCAGTTATACCCAGCGCATGACTAGGATCTGGAAATTGTGTCTTTTCTTAGCTATGATCTGAGCATTAGTATATATGGTTTCAGAAAAAGAGTGAGAAAGAGAATGGGAAAGATGGGGTGGGGAGACATGGAGAAAGATGGGGAGAGTGGGGAAGACACAGAAAGCGTGCCAGTGACAATTTCAGAGAACAAACCATTTCCTATTTTTGGTGGTGGTTGTTTCAAATTTCGGTATTGGAATTACTTGGAACCCAGAAAAAAAAATAACCTGAGATTCTCAGTGGATAAAAATTTCAACAGGAAATAAGGTTTTATAAGTGTTTGCTCAAAAACAAGACGCAGAGGTTTATTTTTGAAGAATAGTCTGAAGCAATGTGTTAAATCTTGGAGAAGGTGTTGGGATTGACCTTTGATGTTTTTATATATAACTATATATATATAACTATATATATATATAACTATATATATAGTTATATATAGTTATATATATAGTTATATATATATATATATATATGGTTTTTATATTTTAAATATATATATATGGTTTTACATAAAATATAGAATTTTCTACCAAAAGATAAAGGGGAGATGTATGTGTGTGTGTGTGTGTGTGTGTGTGTGTGTGTGTATCCTATAAAATAGTTTCTACCCTAAGTGTTTCTATAGCAGGTATAAAACAGCAAATTCACTTCAGAATAATAAGTTCATATTTTGCTTATTGTGACAAGTTAACAAAGCATCTCTATCCATCTCCAGTCACTTCTTCTGTAACAGGGACTTCATCTAACATATTTGTCACTTTTCATTCCACTTCAGATCAGCCACTCTGTAACTGATGACTGACTTTCCCAATAGCACAGGTATTTTCACATAAGAGTATATAATACCCAGAAACAAATTTTCCACTGATCTTTAGAAGTTGCTGTTACATAAAATACTGATTTTTCTACTACAAGACAAAGGGCACTTGCAAACAGATGGCATTTGAATGATCATATTTCAGAGCTGTTTCCCTTCTAAGATTCCCTCTTTACTCTATCCTGGTTTCCATTTAGCCTCCACTATGAGGAGTCAAGCTGACCTGGCTGGGTTGTTTGGTTCACATAATCTGTGTAGTGCCCCAGTTGGTGCCATCAATATATGGGGCTATTAGCTGCAAATATCATTCCTCTTTATTTTGAGCTAATATCCTAGGCAATGCTCAGTCAACCTAAATATTATGTGGCTCTGATTCAAGCTTTTGTTCATAGGAACTGCTTTATCGGGAATAGTCTTCTGTATTAGTAATTACAGTGCCATCTCCCTCCTTTATATTTCTGTAAAATATTTCTGCTTAGCATTTGTACCACTGTTGCCTTTTTCTATGTACCCCTTCTTTTAGACCATGTGTACCTCCAGAACATGCCTTGTTTGTCTTGTTTACTCCAGCATCTAGAACAATGCCAAATAATTCCTAAATGAAGTCTTTTTAGATGAAAGCATAAATATACAGGAAAGTGTTTAGGACAGCCAGAATGCAGAGCAAGGGAGTGAATTCAGAGGGAATAGAGAGAGTTCAGTGGCTTGGAATGGAAGGATCCTTAACTAACAATGTCTTAGGAAAACCCCTATTAAATATTCACATCTTGTAATTTTGACTCATGGACATTTTCCAAACTTTAAGTTGATTTGGATGCAATTGCAACCATATTTATAAAGTATAGAAGTAATGATCCGGATAAACATTTTCATTCTCTCAGGTAACAGTCTGTGATCTTGCCTGAGCCAAGTAACAGACATTTTTAGTATCAGAATCATATCCTAAACCAAATTATGTAGTCTGAATTCTGAGATCTAGATGTTGGAGCATCTATAAGAGTTGACCCTAAAGGTTCATGTGACTGATTGTCTGCCTTCTAAATCATCAAACAAAAATCTTTCAGGACAAACCAAAATTGATTCTACCAAAGTGGTATACAGAAGTTATCAGAATATTTCTTTCTGTTCTGACAAAAATATAACAACATAGGGCTGGAAATGGCTCACTTGTAAAAATGCATATCAGGCAAGAATGAGGACTTGAGTTCAAATCCTCAATAATCTTGTAAACAGCTGAATGTGACCATGTGCCTATGATTCTAGCAATACAGAAGATAAAGTTTTGAGGATCTGTTTAGCTTGCTAGTTGATAGCCAAGCTCCAGACTTAGTTAAAGATAATGAGAATCTTATTAAAATATATACATATAACAAACAAATGTAAATGGAATCATCAAATAACAGGGGAGACAAAGTACTCATTCATTAAACGTCTTTCTCCACCAAAATGAAATCTCCAGTGCCAAAAATGGGTTATGTTTCATTGAGTTCTTGGCTAAAGGATCCAGTGGAAACCCCCATACAACTACAACTTGAGCTATTATCAAATCTATTAGTTGCTCTCCAAACTGGTGTTAAGGCCCTATTCCTGAAGACAACACTACATATGTCACTGAGCAAGTGGAAGTTGAGCTGATGCCTAACTAGAGTGTTCATCCCTACAGATTAGTGTTTGTGGTACAGAAAACTAAACACTAGCCCAGCTATAAACCCTTGAATCTACAATGGTGATCTGTTGCACTGGTGCAATAGTGGTACAAAAGTTATGGGAGTAACCAACCAATATCTAACTGTGTTTAAGGCCTACTCCATGAGATGAAACTCATGCAGGATACTGCTCAACTGTCCAAAAACCTGAGAGTAGATAGGTCAGGGACCAAAATACTATTGTTCTGCTAAAAGAGAAAAGCGATAAAGTGACTCTTAGTGGCATTTTGCTGTATCCATAGATCAATGACTCAGCCATCATCAGAGAACCTTCCTCTTGCAGTAGATGGGAACTAACATAGAAACTGACAATTGGACAATGTACATGCAGGCCTAATCAGGATGTCCTCAATAAATCCTTTCACTAAGGGCTCATGGAGCTCTGAGAAAGCGGAGGCAGAAAGACTGTAAGAGCCAATGGGGATGGGAGACGCTGAGAAGACAAGGGCTTCCGGACACAGCAGAATGGATGGATGCACATATGAACTCAAACAAACTGTGGTACCATGAACAGGGCCTGCACAGGGAAAAACCAGATGGGGCCCAGCACTGAAAACGAAGGTAGACATGAACTTCCATCCCTAACCGAGAAGTTATTTCCAATTGACAACTAATTACAAAAGAAAAATTTATTTTCTACAACGGAGTCTCACTTATACAACCACATTTCAGGGAAGCCCCTGCTCAGCAGTAGATAGTCAACACAAAATGAACTCAATGGTATTTTGGGTTTTTTCTCATAATACTTTGGGCAATTTTTTAAATCTTACCAGTCTTTTCCTTATTTTTTATGTTTTCTGATTTTGTGTTTCTATGAGGTTATTTTGTGTGCATGTCTCTCTGCTTGTGTATGTGTTTCTAGTGCCTCCCTTCCTCTGATGCTTTGTTTGTTTGTTTGTTTGTTTGTTTACAGATACAAAATTGGTTAGATAGGGTGTAGATCTGGGAAGAGGCCAGCGAAGGGAAACTATAATTAAAATGTATTGTACAATTTTTTTCAGTTAAAAAGATTAGCCTTGTTAATCTGTTTTACCTTGGTGTCAAACTAGTTTCAGACTGTTAAAAAATAATTTGTAAATGTCCTATTACTATGTGGTTATTTAATAAATAAATACCCCACCTACTTCAGAAATATATAGATAGATGATAGAGATATCATGATGATAGATAGATATAGAGAGATATAGATACATGATTAGATTGATGAGATAAATAGATAGATAGATAGATAGATAGATAGATAGATAGATAGATAGATAGAAGATAGATAGATGAAAGAAAAGAGAGTGAGACATAGAGTAATAGAACAAGATACCAATGTCCTATTCGGACCTCACTCTACATGAATGTGGTGTAAGCAATCACAGGCATATATTTACAAATAAATTACACTAGTACATACACACACACAGACACAGTTGAAAATAGATAGGCAGATAGTTTGAGTGTTGAATTTATTGAGATATAAAATATATAATGAGGGAAATAAATAAACTATTTTAAATTTTATGAAGTTCAATTTTATTAGGCTAATATATCTGAATGCTTAGTCATCAAGGTGTGGCATGACTTGAGAAGTGTTAGGAAGTTGTTGAAGTAGTGTGTCACTGAGAGTGGGCTTTGAGGTTTCAAAAGCCCAAGCCAGGCCCAATAGCTCTGTCTTCCTGATGCCTATGGATCCAAGTATAGAACTCTCAGTTACTTCCCTGGCACCATACCTATGTGTATGCCACCAAACTCCCTACCATAATGAAAACGGACTAAACCTCTGAAACTGTAAGCAAGCCCCAATCACATGCTTTCTTTTATAAAAGTTGCCATCGTCATGGTATCTTTTCACAGCAATGGAACAGCTAAGGCAGGTATTATATATATTTGGTATTAATGTAGAAAAACATGAATTCACAAGAAACCTGTTTATACCAAAATTACATGGATCTCAGGAAAACAAAATTCAAATAGTTACACAGTAGTTAGCCTCCAAAAAAACCAAAAAAACAAAAAAGATGCACAACATCAAAGTAATATTTTGGTTTCCCTGTCTTGGGAAAGGGTGTGAGTTCAAGAAAACTTGTCTCCTTCTTTGGTAGCTTTGCCTGGGACATTCTGTGAGCCAGGTTGCTGAGGGGTGTCCCTACACTCCTGTGAGCGTTCTGATAAGTCAGAATAGTTTTATTGTTTGCTTTTACTTTTTAGTATCAAAGAGCGATAATTTAGGAAAAAAAAACAAAGACAATTACACAACAAAGAACACATGCTTTAAAATTATTCCTCAAAGAGAGTCTGTAGGTACTAAAATCACTACAAAGCCATTCCCAATCCCTTATGGTAGAAATCCTAAGGCATTCAACTGTACTAGAAACTAGTTTGTCTTATACCTTGCATTATTCTACATTATTCTATAAGAATAAAAATAACAGACAGTGATGTTCTACTGCAGGATTGATCAGACTGAATGGAATTTGGCCACTTGCTTGTTCAGAAACAAGTTACTGAGAGCTTGTGTGTAGCTCACAAAAAAATAATGTACTGCAAGCCTTAAAGTCTACAATAATGACAGGTACTTTGTAGTCCTTCGTGGGGAGACAAACATGTGATACATGATAAGGAATGGTTTGGGTTTGAAGGGCTCAGAGAACCTTGCCTCAGTGTACAGTGAAGGGCACGAAGAAGCTGACCAGCTTGACAGAAAGGTCTT
Organism: Uromys caudimaculatus; assembly: GCA_028551405.1. Lineage (NCBI taxonomy): Eukaryota > Metazoa > Chordata > Mammalia > Rodentia > Muridae > Uromys > Uromys caudimaculatus. The sequence goes on along the minus strand of CM052707.1, from coordinate 74,556,043 downwards.
CATAGAACAAATCGTGCACAGAGAAATGCAGCTATGGTATGAGAAGGAAGAGATAGGAAAACAGAGTAGAAACAAATGGGTGTAAGAGGGGCTGACAAGGAGATAAAGATGGCAAGTGAGATCACAAATGCCTTTGCTTAATACACTAGATCTTTAAATCTCATTTTCATAACAGTGAACAACATGGGAAAAGTTCCTAATAGGCTAGAGAGGAAAATTGGTCAGGGAACATCTGCAGTAGTAGTGGTCAAAAATAAGTAGGCTAATTGAGTTAGAAATGCCAAGAATGGACAGAAGTGGGTAAATCCAAGACATATTACTGGATATATGCATACATACATACACACACACACACACACACACACGTGTACACCCACATGTTCCTATATTTATGAACTCATGAAAAGCCACTGCATATATGAGGAACAGATGAGAATCCTGTTTCCAAAAATGATTAATAACAGAGCCAGGGAAGCATGAGAGGTCCAGCCCAGTTTTATATCTTGGAGATCATGAATTGCCCCCCAACCGATCCATTCATCTTCATAGGATATTAAGTGAGAGTCTATGAAAAGCTGGGAACTGAAGTCTCAATCTCTTTCTTCACATGCTCATGGTATAAATGAGTCACCGTTTCCTGCACATGTGACCTTGGCCTATTCCAAGTCTGGCTTTCCTTCATTGGTTGTCTGGAGGCAGTCTCAGACACTGTTTTTATAAATCTAGGCTAAATGGGTGACTAGAGGACAGCTTTCTATAGGCAAAGATGGCATCTGAATGAATGGAGGTGATATCCACACACAATTGAAAGAACCCCTTAGTTTATGGGATGGAAACACACGGCATGGAGGGACAATCAGCCAGATTGGAATCCTTGGGATAGGAAGGATCTTTTGCTTGCTTTCATTTATTGAAGCGTGGATATATGGAAAGCTCAAGACTTTTAATTTTGAAGTGGACTTTCCACATCATGGAAGCCTAAACAGAAGACAGGGAGTCAGACAAATATCCATTCACAATGTTTAAATATGTGTACATAAGATGTGCAGAGCTTTACTTGTAGACAGTTCTGAGCCTTGCAGTGACCAGGGAATAGACTTCAGGAAAACTTGCATTTTATAGGAAAATTACCAAATAAAACTGAGATATCAAATAAGTTTCAACAAATACTCTAAAGATGCAGAGTTCACAAGAAGGGGAAGAATATTTTCAAAGTCAGAAAAAAACAGATGAAATATGTAAAGAAGATTAAAAGACATCAGGATATAATAAGAAATGTCTTTCAGTTCAAAGAGGAGAACAAGGAAAGACATAGAACCAAATTCTTTTGGAGGAAAGTGCTTGAAACTTACAGAACTTAGAAGCGATGACAGATGAATTTTCAGGTTTGGTTTCCTCAGCAAATCCAAAGCTAAACAAACAAAATACAATTCAAACCCAAACTCCAGAGCAGAATTTCAGAAATAAGAAGGTATTCATATAAAGACAGATTGTTTATTGAGACTAGAGTCTTCATAAAGCAACTTATTTAGAAAAGTCATCAAACATCAAATCCAGAAAGAAAGAAAGAAAGAAAGAAAGAAAGAAAGAAAGAAAGAAAGAAAGAAAGAAAGAAAGAAAGAAAGGGAGAAAGGGAGAAAGGGAGGAAAGGAGGGAGAAAGGGAGGGAGGGAGGAAGGGAGGGAGGGAGGGAGGACAGAAGGAAGGAGGGACGGAGAGAGGGAGGCAGACAGACAGCTATACAGACAAAAGAGTCTCAAACATCTCAGTTTAGTCTTGACTCACTGTGTAGTTAAGGCTAGCCTTGAACTTTTGCATCCTTTGTGTTCACATCGCTTGTGCTGGGATTATAGCCTCTGTTATCATGACTGGTTTATGCAGTGCATGAGACCAAACCTAGGACTTCTAACATGCTAGACGAGCACTGTACCAACAGAGATACATCTCCAAATGAAAAGAAATGTTTTAGACTCTGATATTTCCTTTTTGTAACAAAACGCTGACTATAAGTAAATTAAGCAAATGTTGACAATAAACATTATTATTTGTTAGAATAATAACTAATTTGCAGAGTGATGCGAGCTTAAATATGCCCCTCCAAGATCTTAGCCCTAACCCTTTATGCTTCATTTGGAGAAAGGATTTTTTGCAAAATTAATCAAGATAAAAGTGATCGCATTGGAATGTAACTTTATCCAAAATGACCAGGGTCCTTTCAAAAAGTGGAAATGGCCCAGATGTAGTATCGTTTCTGGTACAGGTTTGGAAGGTCTCAGAGATGTGGGGATGTATTTAGGTCAGCAAAACAGGTAATCTTTCAAGGTTGAAAATGAAAAGATACAGCCGGGCAGTGGTGGCACACGCCTTTAATCCCAGCACTTGGGAGGCAGAGGCAGGCGGATTTCTGAGTTCGAGGCCACCCTAGTCTACAGAGTGAGTTCCAGGACAGTCAGGGCTACACAGAGAAACCTTGTCTCGAAAACAACAACAACAACAACAAACAAACAAATAAACAAAAAAACGAAAAAAGGAAAATGAAAAGATGCCATTATCATGGAGCCTTTAGTAGTCATCTCATTCAGTCAGGCTGGCTCTAGCCAGGTGCTGGTTGAGATTTTCTTCTAACCACTAGCTGAACAGTGACACAGCATGCTACTTTAATATAGCACTCCAGCACTGGAGCCTATTGTTTCAGACCCCTTGGCTTCTTTGTAACATTATGTACCACTTTCTAACTGAACCAAGTGTAGCAGCGGTTGAAAAGATATTAAGGTTTACAAAGTCTAGCACATATTCACACACACACACACACACACACACACACACACACACACACACACACACAACAGATCAAATGTAAAGTGTCTTTACATCTTGGGTTGTAAGTAAGTTTACTTTTCTAAATTAAAATAGAATTTAAAACCCTATGTTTTCTTTTTTTTTAATTTATTTATTTATTTATTTTTGATACTTTATTTACACTTCCAAAGTTTCCCCTTTTCTAGGTCTCCTCTTTGGAAACCTCCTATCCCCTCCCCCTCCCCGCCACTATGAGGGAATTCCACCTCCCACCCACCTGCCCACCCATTCCCTTATTCTCACCTTGACATTCCCCTTTACTGGGGCCTCTAACACCCTCAGGCCCAAGGGCCTCTCCTCTTCCTGATGGCCAACTAGGCCATCCTCTGCCACCTGCCACATATGTGGTCCAAACATGGGTCCCTCCATGTGTATTCTTTGGTTGGTGGTCCAAACACCAAGACAACCGGGGGGTGGGGGGATCAGGCCCATTGACGCTGTTGCTCCCCCCATGGGGCTGCAGACTCCCTCAGCTCCTTCAGGCCCTTCTCCAACTCCTCCATCTGGGACCTCACTCTCAGTCCAGTGGTTACTGTAAAGTGAAACTTGGGCATTCTGAACTTTTGGGCTAATATCCACTTATCAGTGAGTACATACCATGTTCCTTCTTTTGTGACTGAGTTACCTCGCTCAGGATGATATTTTCAAGTTCCATCCATTTGCCTGCAAATTTCATTAAGTCATTGTTTTTAATAGCTGAGTAGTACTCCATTGTGTAAATGTACCACATTTTCTG
>CM052707.1:74535268-74551949 GCA_028551405.1 Uromys caudimaculatus | reverse complement strand
GGATGGGTGGACGGGGGGTGGGGTGGGAGGTGGAATTCCCTCCTAGAGGTGGGTTGGGGTGGGGATGGGGGGTATCCAAAGAGGAGACTCAGAAAAGGGGAAACATTGGAAATGTACATAAAGTATCAAAAATAAAAAAGGAGGAAAAAAAAAAAAGAACATAGATACAATTTACTCTTTCTTGCCAGGTAGTATGTCTAATTGTACCTAGAACAACACAAACATGTGATGAATATTTTTGGATTCTTCTTTGTGTACTTAAAATACTGTAGGTTTTTTTCAAAACATAAAAATGAATGGATGATATAATGAGCTACCTTAGAACAGTAGTTTTCACTTGTGGGTTGTGACCCCTTTGGTGGGTGGTACAACCCTTTCACAGACGTTGCTTAAGACCATCTAAGACTGTCAGAAAACACAGAAATGAGCGTTATAAATCATAAAAGTAGCAAAATTACAGTCATGAAGTAGCAATGAACATAATTTTATGGTTGGTGTCTCCACAATATGAGGAACTGTATTAAAGGGTTAGAAAGCACTAGGAGGCGTGAGAACCACTGCCTTAGAAGGTGAAGGTTTTTGCTTTCAAGTCTCAGGACCTAAGTTTGATCCCTAAAACACTGTGGAAGGAGAGAGCTGACTCCCTTTGCAGGTTGTCTTCTGGTTTCCAAATCTGACATGTTGTACATGCATATCCCCCCCCCAATAAATAATTAGGTGTAATCCAAAAATGAATTGAATCATTATATTCATTTGTCTTTGTTTTAGATTTTAGGGACTTGACTAAGAATCAGCTGTACACAATAACTATCAAAACATCTATCTGTGTAATCATTTCTACAGCCATTCAATGAGCACAGTCAACCATGGGATGAGAAATAAAACATGAGAATACATCTCCCTTTAGTTTCATTTCCGACATTAATGTGGTAGATATGCATATGTGTCTGAGTGTTGCCATGTATACAAGTGGGTACCATGGGTCCCTGAGCTCTAGGCCAGAATTATATAACCAGGAAGTGTGAGGAGGCACAACACGTTAAGGATGGCACAAAACTGATGGCAAGAATCTTCAATGGTCTCTCTTCCATTTACTTACTGAGGCAACATCTCTCAGTCGAACCTAGTGCTTGCCAAGTAGCTAAACTGGCACCCCAGACTGGCCAAGGATTCTGTCTCAGCCTCCTAAAACATGGGAATATAGACTGCCATTATGTCTACTTGAAGTTTTATATGGAATCTAGAGATCTGAACTTTGATCCTCATATTGGAACTGAAAGTACTTTACCTATCAAATGATCTTTCTAGGACCCTAAAGTGTTTATCTTTTAAGCCCAAACTTGATAAGAGTTCTCTATTAAGCAAACGAGGAAGAACATAGAAAGCAAAATTTTTATATGGATGAAACAGGGGAAGATTCATATTTTAGTTTGTTAGCATCTAGAAATAATAGAGAGCCATAATATAAATCAGCACATAAATATTTGAAGAAAGTTCTTGATGTTTCTTCTTATGACTGTGAAGCAGGCATAGTTGCTGAGAGAAAGGTTCTTAATATATCACACAGTGCTGGGAGTTTAGACAGCTGTTTTTATTGTATAGGCTGTTTCAGAAAATAATTTGATTCATCAGCCTAGTGAGCTATACTAGATTTACTAGAATATTGGTGGATCAAAGACCCTTGGTCCCATGAACCCCCTTGGGATGTAACCCACTATTACCATGGCAACTTTCTTTCTCCATTTTCTGCTATTTTCATCCCTTTTAACTATCCCTATATATTAATATGTAATATCTTTTGTTCTTTTCTTTCATGTTTAGATGTACTCAACACCTTTCAACACAGACTGAAATGTCTACTTGTGATGTGGGACAGGGTCTAGGTAGGATACTTATAACAGGAATGTAGGAACAATAGTTAACACTGACTGATTGATCACCTTGTACATAGCCTTTGTATCAACATTAGGGTGTCCACATCCATAAATTCGCTCATTCCCTTATCCCTCCATCCATCCACTAAATATTTACTGAATAACACTTTGTTCCAAGAAATAACTGACCTCCTGGCAATACACTGAATGATTTCCCTCTTGGAAATTATACTGTAGTTATGTTTCTAAAAAAAGAAAATGATGCAGTTGTACATGGGAGACAGACAAATAGGTTCTCTCTTTTACCTGTTCTTGTCATTAATGGACAGAAAACAGAGTAAGGCAAAAGCTATGGGAACTGTAAAAAATGCAGAACAAGACATGAAACTTAGAAAAAAGTGGGTGGGGCAAAAGTTTGATATGCGCATCAGCAGACCATTGCAATTTGAATTTTCCTCTTGGTGAGACAATGACTGTCAATCTAGAGATAACTGACGAGAAAATAGCATGGGTTCGAGACAGAATATAATCAACCTCTGCAAAGTGTTTTCTGTCCAGGTGAGTGGAGAACTTGGAATATCTCAAATAAACAACTCAAGAAAAGTGTTTTTAACACTCTGACATAACAGACAGGCTTTATGTCTGGTTGAACCAGCAAAGTGGAAAACAATACGTATACTGGACAGACAGGAGAAATTAATGGAAAAATGTTTTCAAGTAAGAAGGATAAGCTCAACTGAACAGGCTGAAGGGTTAGTATTAGGCGAGAACAACAAAGTGTGAGGGTACAGGTACAGATACACAAAGCATCCTCAGCTACAGAGGGGTAGCTAAGGATGGGTGTGGTCAACATCATTTCCAGATTGCTTTCATCTTCTTTTAGAGTTATATTTAAGTATACATGTGTCTGTGTCATTATAATATATACTTATCAACTCTATTAGTTCTTATTATGACCCAGCCAGCCTCCCAATAATCAAGGCATAGTGCTATTGACTTATTTAGTCAGCTTAACACAACTATTGGGTGATTATCCCTAATATATTTCTCTATAGCTAGACTGCTTAATTCCCAGCTGCACTCCTCGAGTTACTTGCTGTTGTTGAGTCTTTCCTGGGCTGCCTTTGTTCCATCAGCCTGTCCTCAAGATGCACTTCCCCTGGCCACCTGCTCATCATGGTCTATCTCTTCTTATGACAGCGTCCCCCTCTCTCCAACTTCCTTCTCCTCTCTCTTGTGATCCCTAGCCCAGCAACTGAAGCCCTGCCTACATCTATTGTCTCCATAAATTGGCTGTAGTCACTTTTATTTAACTAAATGCTTTAAATTGGGGAAAAAAGTTTGCACAGAAAAAGCTGATGTATGTGAGAATTCACTTGTCTGGGGTCAACAGATCTTGGGGCTCAGAATTTGGCATATGTATACACAGCAGTACCAGTCCAACCCCCAACATGTCTCTGTGTTGGTTTGTTCACACAAGTGCAGTGTCTGTGGAGGCCAGAAGAAGGTGTTAGATCCCTCAGAGCTGGAGTTAAAGACGGTTGTGAGCTGCCAATTCTTGTGCAGCACTCTAAATTGCTAACTATCCCTCCCACCTCTGCTTTCTACTTCTATTGTGATTAGAAGTTGGGATTGGAGAAAGGGGACAAGTTAATGTGTGCTTCCCACTTCCCACAAGAGGCAGTTACTAGTGTCTTCCATGTGCAATTACTCTCCCTACCACAGTATCTGCATCCATAGGACATGTCTTTACAGACTGTACCAATGGCAGTCCCTCTCCTTGTCATTCAGGTCATGTAGGTGTCCCTTACCCTGAGTGAGGTGAGATGTGCCTCCAACGGGAATCCACCATTTAGAATTTATTGATTCAGCTAAGATTTTCTCTGCCACTTGGAAACATTTTGTCCTTATTGCCTGATAGATAGCTCTAGGTTTTCTGACTTAAAAAAAAATACAGCTCTGCCTCCAACTGATGTGGATATCAAGTCACAGACATGTAGTTGCAGTTCTGGTAGGTGCAGTGAAAGAGAGATGTGAAATTTGAACAGACAGCTAAAGGAGACGTGAGATAGACTAATAAGCAGCAATGCATAATGATGCACACATAGCTGAAGAAGCGTTCACAAAGACCTTAAGGTTGGTTGAGAAAATAACAGGCAGCCAATGAAGCAGGGGCATAGGAAGTGAAGAAAACAAGAGGAGAGAGGCCAGAGGTCAGCTTGCAGAGAGAGGTCAGAGTGAGGGGACCAAACAGCTTCTAGACCATGTTCTGGATTTTCCTCTTTTGATAAGAACAACAAAGAGCCCTGGACTCTTTCGCGAAAGCATTTTAGAACCAAAGTGTCTCTCACCTGGAAGCACACACCGTGAAGAACTGATCTAAATGTAGTGAACTTAAAAACAGAGACGATTAGTCGCTAAGTGTACCATGCAAGTGCTATGGGCACTATAGGCCAGAGTCACAGCTGGACAGACAGACACAGAGCATGATCTAAATTTTCTGGAGTTCTATACATACAGGCTCTGTGTCTTGGTGCCACTGCAACAGCATATTCTGTCCTTCAGTGTACCTTTACAGTGTCACTTCCTAAATCCAGTGCTGTTGTCGTCTATTCTCTACCTAATCTTACCTCTTATCATTTCTTCAGTGCTCCAAGTGTTTCACATGCTCACAACTCAACACCCTTCACTCATCTTGCAGTTTTCTGCCCCTTACCTATTTCATTTGAACTTGAAATTCAATGGATTAGTTTCTCTGGATTTTGTAATTGGGACCTGACAAGTCAGCTCTGTTGCTGTACCATTACAATCTCTTCAGACTTTCATTGGCTAAGAAGAAATAAGAAATGATGACTCTGCAGAATAATATTTTGGGATGTCTACAGTACAAGATCCTATGCCTTCTTCCTTCTGATTAACTTTATATAGGTTGGTGCCAAAGCGTTGAGACTGGCCATGATAGAAGTTATATATAAAAAAAAAATAATAATTTTAATGTGAATTCTGAAGAGGAAGTCTGTCTATTCTCTACAAATCCTGGCTTTTGAACTTGGTATAATAAATGGTTTTCTTGCTTGAGGATAATTAGGGCATGTTAGGGTAGAGGGAAGAATATTTACTTAAATATTTAAGTATTTTATTGAGACAGATATTTTTGTCTCCCCAGCTCCTTCCTTTCTGTTTATATAGTGACAGGGTTTGGTTTGGTTTGGTTTGGTTTGGCTTGGTTTGGTTTTTTGACAAAGGACTGTTTACCTCTTTACAATTCCTTCCTTGTCTGGAAGTAGCTATGACATTATTGGGGCCAGTTGGAGAATTGGGTTGTCATATCTAGTTTCCGATTCATGACCTTAAAGGATACAAATGTACCTTCTGCTTTCTATTTTTATTCTGCTTCCATTTGACTTCCCAGGTCACCTTATATCACCAGGAAGATCCAGAAGCTATTACAATGAAAAGAACCAAAATACAAAGATCTTATATATTTAATCATTATGGAACATCATACTGGTTTGGACCAAATCCATAGGTTATCATGTGGAGGAGAATAATGTTTGATTGATCAAGCCACTGGTACCTTTGCTCTCTACTAGAGAGCTGAGAAATACATGAACTAATAGTATTTATCTAATTCCACAATGATTTTATCATCATCTGCTTCCCATATAATAACTTGTCTTGTAAATGCCTTGTTTTTATTTTTGTTTTGATGCAAGATCTCACTATGTAACCCTGGATGACCTTGAACTCACAAAGATTGCTTGCATCTACCTCCAAGATACTGGAATAGAGTATGTGCCACCATGCCTACCTTCTTTAAATACCTTAATATATTCAAATAAACAGAAAATGATATTATTTTTTCAAAAATGGAAGGAAAGATAGATAAAGGCAGTATCTAGCACTCTGTGATATAATAGGTTATCTTGGTAAAGAGCAAAATATAATTTCAGTAGACATATGAGCTTAAAATATTATTTAACAAATTGCTTTTCTTGATTGTTAAAACCTACAGATTTTCCTCACCTGTTATTTTAAGAAAATGTAAGCATTTGCCTAAAGTTCCTAATATAACTTTTTTTTTTTAACAGTACAAACTTTCCCAAAATAATCAAGCAGTTTTAAATTTGTTCTTAGAAAATCATGTTTGGTGGAAGGTAATCAGTACAAAACCTTTATAGACACTTAAAGGAAGATGTTTTGTGAATATGCACCAGGCTGTCCTCATGACAGGCCCTGGGTATCTCCTTCACAGAGCTGTGGGAAACACGCATGAGACAGACATTTTACTTTTTGTCATTTCATGCTTCTTTTGAGAGTTGGGGGATGAGAGAATTTTTTCTCTATTTATTGTTAGTTTTGAGGTATTTTACAAACTTGTATTGACCATCATGTACCAACTGTAGGACAGTAAGAATGGGAAACACATGGAGGCAGGGAGGATAAGAAGACAAGTGTGATCTGAAGTGAAGACAATGACATTGACAACTTTTGATGCTACAGACGTACACAGAAATATGTCTTTAGATGCCTGTTTATTTTCTAATGAAAGAGATGAAGGGAGGCTATGAATTTTGGTAAGAGCGGAGGTAGGAGTAATCTGGGAGGAGTTGGAGGAGAGGAAACCATAATATATTGTACAAAAAAAAACTATTTTCCAAACAAACAAACAAATGTAGGGGGAAAAGAGACTGAAATAACAGTAGGGTGTACCAGCCTGAAGAGTAAACCAGATGACCTGTGGACCATGCATTGTGCTTACATATTAGACAAGCAAGTGACTGACAGAGGAGACGATAGTTTGAAAACCAGAATGGATTTCTGTGGCCAAATTAATTGTTTTCCAGTTTCATTAAATGATGCTACCACTAGGAAGACATGAAAAATATTAGCACTCGCACTCACCATAAACTGATGGCAAGACCCTATTTCTTGCTAAAGACAACACCTACATAATTTATTCAAGATAGAGAAGTTGAGCTGGTACAGGAAGGTACTCTGCCTGTTACCAAAAGAGAAAAGACTGTTAACTCAGCCACGTGCCACAAACCCTTGGATTGACAAAGGTGTACTGCCTGAAAGATATGCTAGTAAAATGGTAGCACAAAGCTTATGGAAGTAGCGAGCCAATCATTTGACTTCACCCCATTCCATTCTATGGAAACCATACCTTATTATGCTTGAGTGGCCAAGATCCTGAGACTAGATAGCTCAGAGGATCTAGGGGTAAACCACAGACTACTGTACTTTTTGAAAGCAATGAAATTACTCCTCCTGACATTCCGTTATCCTCATAGATCAGTGCTCAGCCATTATCAGTGAAGTTTCACCCTGTAGCACATAGGAACAAATGCTGTGACTCACAGCCAGGAAATATATAGAGAATGGAAGACCTTAGAACACTCAGCTCTAAATAGGACGTCCCCATCAAATCCCTCCCTTTAAGGCCAGGGAACCCCACAGAAGAGGAAGAGATTAAATATAAGAGCCAGAGGGGATAGAGGACACCAAGAAGGAAATGTCCTATAAATCCATATAATCAAAGCACATATGAGCTTCAGAGGTTGAGGCATCATGTACAGGGCCTACGGAAGTCAGCACCAGGTCCATTATGTTATGGCTTCCAATTTAGTGTTTCTACAGGATTTCTGAGTGTGCTAATGAATGTGTCTCTGCTCATTGTGCCTTCTCTTGGACTTTTCCTTCTGTTTGTTTATCTTGGCCAATTCCAATATGTTTTTTGTTTATCATATCATAGTATGTTATATTATAATATTAATTATATATTTTATAATTATCTCTTGGAAACCTAATTGTTTTCTCTTTTTTTAAAAAAAAAATTTTTATTGAAAATAAGACTCTTCTCTCATACAATACAGACAAACCACAATTTCCCCTCCCTTCAGTCTTCTCAAGTTCCCACCATCACCTCCCCTTGCCCCCAGTTCCATTCCCTCTCTATTTCCTCCTCAGAAAAGAGCAGGCCTCCAAGAGATAACTGCCAAACAGGACAAAACAAGATGCAAAAAAAAAGGGACCAAAGCCCTCATATCAAGGCTGGGCAAGGCAACATAATAGAGGAAAAGAATCTTGAGAGTAGGCAAAGGAGCCTTTACTGTTTTCTGATAGAGACAGAAAGTCAGTGAGTTCAGATGGGTGGGACACTGGAGAGGAACTGGGAGGATTAGATGGAAGGGAAACCATAAATCAGGGTATATTATATAAGAAAAAGCCACTTTTTTTTTATTGAAAATCGATTTTTCTCTCATACAATATATCCAAACCACAGTTTATTTTGTTTTGCCATGCTTAGTTGTTGTCTCTGGGAGGCCTACTCTTTTCTGGAAAAAAACATCTCTTTTCAATAAAAGGAAAAAAATACTGACAACTATGCTTATTGCTTCTCTGTTCCTAACAGCTAAGAAATGGAAGCAACGTTGTCATTTCTTCAACTGACAAGTGGATCATAAAATTTGTTACATACATACTAAGGAATGGTATTCAGCCCTAGAGCGAAATGAAATCATTAAATCTGTAGGTAAATGGGTAGAACTAGAAAATATATCAAATGAGTTAACCAAGACCCAGAAAGAAAAACACTGCATGTTCTCTCTCATCTTTGGTTCCTAGCTCCAAATACACAGATGTTGGTGTGTAACCTGGAGTAACTACAGACATTGGAAAAGTAACATAGTATCATAGAAAGTACAGGGAGCTCTAGAGAAGGGAAGGGCAAGATACAACCGGCATGAAAGGGGAAATGGAAGAGAGGGTTTAATTGGGAAGGGAGAGAGTTCAACACAGAAGAACAGGGAGAGAGGAAGGATTTTTTTTAAAAAAAACCTCAGTGATATTACATAAAACACATTTATACGTATATGCACATATGTGCACATGTGTGTGCATCTTAATCGAAGTTTCGCCATGTGAGTTGACATGTTTCCCCAAAGACCCATAGACCACCTAACAAAAATTTAGCACCAGGCACAAGAAATTTCTGACATCCACATGTCAGTGAAGTTTGCGAGTCTCCCAAAATGATACATGCTATTGATGCTGGCCTTGGTTGCCTCACATAGGTTGAAAGTAAACCCAAACTGGTGAAGACATCATATATTTCAGATACAGGGCTCACAAGGTTTGAGCTGGATCGGACTTAATGCCTCCTCCTTGAGTAATAACTTTTATACTGTCAAAGGTGCTATGTTAGCTGTCAATAGGGGAGGAGGGAATTTATAGTCTTAACCAGCTGAGATATTTGTGAACCAAAACAATGACCAGCATGGCAAGATATCCTTAGAAATGCAATCATCACACATGTTGGCAGTAATCAGCTGTTTCAACTTAAGGCAACCTCAACAGGCTGGGAATAATCTCTGGTCTTGTAAATCAAGCCAACTACTAAAGTCATGGATCTTAGACAAGAATCTACTTTTGCCACTTTACTCGATTATCATAAGTGCTAAGTCCATTCTAAATCCTTATTCTTAAACTCACTGATAAATGTAGATCTCATCCTTCATCAAAGAACCATCTCTTTTGGCAGAAGATGGAGATCATAGGAAACCACAACTGGTCAAATTGGAGAGAACAACCGATGGGTGCCCAACCCCAAAAGTTACATCCACAATACAGCTTCTGCACTTAAGGTTCCGGGAACATTGTAGAAGAGGAGGAAAGATTTTTAAATACACATGACTGGAAAATCTGCTATGAAACTGTGTGTCCAAGAAAGGACAGAGAACTATACCCACAATACTGCAACATTATGGCTACCTAAACAAACCGAAACCATGATAACACTAATAGACAGGCAAATGTGAAAGGGGGATTTTAAGGGGTCTCACCCCTAAACAAAGAGCTACAAACAACTAATAACTGCTCACAGTGGTTCTTAACCTGTGGGTCGTGACCCCATTTGGCGGTCATATGTCAGACATCCTGCATATTAGATATTTGCACTATGATTCCTAACAATACCAAAATTACAGTTATAAAATAGTAACAAATAATTTTATGGTTGGGGTCTCCAGAACAAAAAGAACATTAAAGGGTAAAAACATGAGGAAGGTTGAGAACCACTGCTGTAAGACAATACTGGTTAAAGGTACTTACCGTGATAATAAAGATGTCCTATGGTGTTGTTCAATAGTAGAATCTCTCTCTCTCTCTCTCTCTCTCTCTCTCTCTGTGACTTTGCTGGACTTGATGTGTAGCAAGTGTAGCTGAGAAAGTCATTTTCTAGTAACATTCTTTAGTACATGATGTTAGTTAAAATTATTATGATAAAAATTTTAATTAATTTGTATTTACATGTTAAAAGCCATAATGCTAATCTTCTTGGATAATGCAGTTGCAAATTAATGCCAGAAAAGAAATTAGAGCATTACCTGATCCACATATATTCAAACTTGAAAAAAGGGAATTGCTTATTTTAGATAAGCATACTGGTATACAGCATAATTGTATTCAAGACCAACAGTATAGGACTTTTTTAAAGTGTCAAAAATACATAGACACATAGTCTTGTGTTTATAGAAAGAGCTAAATCTTACACTTAAATCATAATTTGAAGTTCTGGAAAAAATGCAAGGGGTTTATATAAACAGGCTTTTAGAAAAAAATAGGTCATAAATTAGAGTTTGTGTCATAAATTGAAGATGTTGATTAAATCATCCCTTATCTCTCTACATGTAAAAATATTTCAGTACATTTCATGCCTAAGTTATGTAGAAGCATGTATATATATGTGTATATGTATGTATATGTACCCACTACAACCACCCTCCCACTACAACCACCTAGAACCACATGCTATTCATGGACTAGATGCTGTATTAATGGCTTACCCACATACTCATCCTTGAAGGTACATACTGACATTTGCAGTCGGTATATATTAGGCAACTGAAGATGCAACCTTCTATTTCTTCTATTTTACCCACTTTATCAATTTTAAAGCTGAATGCTACATCTAGTCATTCCTTGTAGTAACAGTTGACTACCTCTAAGCACTCTAAATGCTTTACATTGAAGTATTTAGAATGCATTTTATTGATATTTAGTATTTTAATTCTCCCACTGAATAAAGGCTCAGTCAAGAGCCTCACAGAACAAGGTGCTGAAGAATGTATTTTCACTTCCTTATTGTACAGTCACGTATATTCTATAGCTCTCCCTTTCCAATAGTAACTTGAACAAAGCCAGACACTGGAAGGAACACTAAAATAGATTACTATTCATAGACAGGAACAGTTGATTGGTTTCTATTGTTTGCTGCAGTTTTTCAAAGGTGACTAGCAAGGAAGCCAGATAATGATATCACCCTTGCCTTTTGATTTTGTAACTAGTCATTAAGGAGGGATAATTTAACCAAAACACACTTCCAAAGGAATTTGCTAACTTGCACGTTTCTCCCAAATGCATTCACAGAGTGACAATGGTCTTTACAGTCTAAATTTCCTGTTATGAAATATCAGAGCACTTGGAAACAGCAAAGCCATTCCAAGCTGTTGATGTTCAAGAACAGAGAGACAAAATAATGAGGGAAGACAGTGTCCAAAACTGTGGCATCTCTTGCTGACTGTCAATCTCAACTTCTCTTAAAAAAAATAAATAAAATAAAATAAAATAAAATAAAAAACTCTCACAAACCTTAAAATGAACATCTCAGCAATATCAGGGCCTTTCACAAAATGTATCAGTTGATTTTTCCATATTTTAATTCATATTCCATTAGTAACTACTTCACTGCCATCAGCTAATGAAATTCACGAGGCTATTCTCCAAATGTTTTGGAACTGGACATCTCCAGAGCTTCATTTCCTTGATCAAAGTTGCTTTTTTTCCATCAGTGAAAGCACGCCATATATGAGAAGACTTATATTATCCAGCATAAATGCTCCCTTTATATTTTATAATGGAAATATATATATTCTTATATTTCAATCTTTTCAAACCTAAGAAATCACATGAATAAAATCAAACTGCAGTACCAAAATGAGTGCTTTACTGAACTCAGCTATGTGATAGCCACTGGGATTTAAACTTTAGTTCAATTAGCAGTCTCAACTAAAGGAGACATCTTTTTTATAATTTACAATAAAGAAACTAACTAAGACTGAGAGCCATTCTTAAACAAAAAACACTGCAGAAAGTGGGAAGAGGTTTCTTGCAGGAATGTCGTGACTCAGCCATTCTATGAGTGTGGAGAGAAGCATATGCCTAAATATGGCTAAAAACTTCTACTGCTTCTCATCCAAAAATAGACTTTTGTAACTTTCATAGAAAATGGCTATTTTGAACATATCAGAGAAAGTAGATATCTGTATCTAAAATATTACAAGTTTCATCTAAATTATCCAGAAATTATTTAGGCAGAAACAATTTATATCACTTATAATATGCTGGAACCTTCTCCCATTATGAAAAATTAAGTTAAAATCACAGGGCTGAAATGGCTCATCTGGTCAAGTGCAAGCAATATAACCATGAGGACCCAAGTTTGAATCCTCAACACCCATGTAACTGTGACACAAAAGGCAGAAAATAAAGGAAGGTGGATGTTTGGAGCTTGGTGGCCAGCCAGTCTAGCCAATCAGTGAGTTCCAAATACAGTGATACCCTGTCTAAATGTAACAAGGTAGAAAGCAAAGGAGGAAGACATCTCCCATTGATTTCTGACCTTCATAAACACATGTGTACTTGTACATACACAAACACACAATTTAAAAGGCATTTAAATCATGAAATTATCCATTCAAATGCATGCTTTAATTATTCCAATGTGAATTAACACTTACTGACATAAGAAACTGATAAGAAATGGAATTACCACATCACTGTAGATCAATAGAATGGATGCTGATCCTAATTTTGATACATACCCATTCTGGTCATACATGGCTGTGCACCTTTAGGCCTTAAGTAGGAAAGCATTTTAACCTGTGACCTCAAATCTGCTTAGTGACTTGTAATTCACTAATACAAAATCTAATACCAAAGATAGATAGATAGATAGATAGATAGATAGATAGATAGATATAAAATCACATGATACATATTATGGGAAGCATATATAAAAGTCTCCTAGGAATGAAGACTGAAATTCAACATCTATACTCTGGCCAGGAAGAGCAATGAGGCCAACTGAAAATCTTCAACTTTCCCTTCTCTCATTCACATTTAGTATTCCAGTCCCACTTCCATCTCTGCTGCAGACCACCTGCTGTACCTTGCGCCTTCCTCCTTGCCCCCATCTCCAGTGGATCACACAGAACTTCCCCCGTTAACCCTTCTTCTTCACCCTACTCATCGTTTTACTGTAGCCTCCAACTCTAGTAGGACTTCCCTAGGAACCCACCAGTCAGACCTGCCAGAGAAGCAAATAGGCCATAGAAGCAGATAAGTGAGCCTCAGATCACCACTCTCCCTCAACACCTATATTTTGCAGACCACAGAATATTATGTTTGTAGATTAAAAGAAAAACTGTCCCTTAATATATATGAAAGCAAAATCAGAATAAAAGAATACTATGTTAATTATTAATCACTACCCGTTGATATGAATATTTATCCTCTTGTACATGTATTAAAGATTAAAATATACAACAAAATGTCTGCAGAGGTTACCTAACAATTGGTCTTGAAATGAAAATACATTGACTCTCCATAACACTAGTCCCTATTCATTTACTCTGGAACATGCATATATTTAGACACAATAGCATATGTAGAAAACTACTCATTACGACATTCTATGATCATAGTTAAAGACTGAAAATGTACATGCAAAACAACTCCACATATATCAATAGAGCATATTTTGATATTGAGTTTATTGCTTCTCTGTGGATGAATCTTATTTTCACTTTGTCCTCATATTTATACTTCTTAGAGCATGGCCCAGCAGGAGACACATTAGGTCACTTAAAACTACCACAAGAGAACTCACATGACCTCCCTGCTCTATAAAGAATCTGGCACAGCAAAAGCATCACATCATAGGTAGGAATGTGACCTTAACTCAGGTCCCAAGCAGTATTTACTGTTCACAGGGTAGAACTTTAAGGAAGAGCATTGAGGTCATGGATTAGAAGAAACAGATGGAAGAATTGGTTGACTCATATCTAGGTCATTCAGAAATAGTGAAAGAGAAGCAACAGAGACGATAGCTTCACAGAGTGCTGCTGAGAAATTTGCCTCAGATAATTTGGGAAGTAATGCCAGAGCTCTAAGAAGAGCAGAAAAAGTTCTGGCAAAAGCAGATGAGAAAGCAAGGAAGCCAATATGTCTTCCCTAGGTGGTTAACCTTCTCAAGGTAAAGTTAATATGATGGCAGCTTTTAGGACTGACAAGTTTTAGGTTTTCCTTTAGGCAACTTACATCTATATTCCATCTATATAGGAACTGTACAAGAACATGTCAAAACTTGGTTCTTAGTTGGAATACAGACCAGAAGAGGCAAAACTTTCAGTGGCCAACAGTTCAATACAAACCCAGGGTAACCAATACATTAAGTGAGAAAAAATAAAATATGCCATAAATACTTTATAAATTGTAATTGTGTTCTCTACTTATTGATTTTAAGATTGAATTCCCATGAGATGATTTTCTGAGAGTGGGGGCTGGGGGTAAAGAGAGAGAAAGAGAGAGTAAGAACATCAAATGTGAGCATTTCTTGTATTGCATGCAGCCTGCAAAGTATTATATCATTACTGGCATATTTACCTAATTGGTCTCATGAACATTCCAAGTTAGGCATTAATTTCTTCCATCATGGAGATTTGCCAAGGACCAGCTTTGGTGTGGAGAGAGGTTCTGAGAGAAGGGGTGTCAAGGAACCTGGAAGAGGCAAAACAAACAACTCTAAATCAAATCATGGGTCCCAAGATGATAGCCTATGTTTTATTGGAGATGGCTTTCCAGTCTTCTTTTTCTTCTTGTGTTCTGCTTGAGACAGCCTTTCAAATTGCTCTCTCTGTGTTCTGCTCTCTAGAGACAGCTTTCTCTTGCTATTTTAAAATCTCAATGGATAGCTCTTCAAAAGCCTAGTTCTTTTGTTTTACATATCAATTTAGTCATTACTCCAGGTTGTCTTTTGATTATCCCAAGGATCACTATCCCATACAACAGCTCCTTGATTCTTAGAAACAGCAAGCACAACTACAAACACTAAGATAGCTAGGTGAGACACTGCCCTGAAATTACTCTTCTAACCAGGGTCCTAAATTAGCTCTGTCCAAAGCTGACTTTGAACTCAGGAATTTACCTGTCTTAATAAGCTTAAACAAAACAAACAAACAAACAAACAAACAAAACATAGCTAGGTGGGATCTTGTCTTGCAATCACCACTCCCTATGTCTCTTTATCCTTAGTATCTTTCTGATATGCTGGCTCATAGTGCAGCTGCCTCTATTCTTTTAGATTTGAAAAGCTCCTTAAACAATTTATATTGCATCCCTATGTTTTACAAAGCTCAGAAATTAATATATTTTAAACTCATGTTTTCATCATTTTTTCCCACAGCCCTAACGGCTGTCCTGAAGATCATAGTGTTCTACCATTTTGCTGAGACGTAAAAACCTCTTTGCCTCCTGGACTCATGCTGTCTCTGATGATCATGGAGTCATTAACCTTAGCAGGGAGGAAACTAGTAGAATGAGGAACGTGGAAATATGTACACTATTATACAAACAAACCTTATGCCCACAGGAACCATCAACATTCATGGAGGCCCATGCCCTGCTGTTTCAGGGACAGGAAATCATGTCACATGTCATGACCCTTATATGGTCAAACTGGACTCAGCAGAGATGAGGAAATGGCCTTAGGGCTCTATATTGAATTTAGCTAGCTAGAATCACAGAGAAGAGGAGATCAAGTTTGATCAAATGATCTGATTCTAAAATTTCCATTCTTTTAGAATAAAAATGCCAATAGTTAGCTCTACTTTTCTGCAGAATCCAGCCATACCTGCTGCTATTTCATAGACAGTGATAGATGGAAAACCTATGTGCCAGTCAAAGAGCAGGTTATTGCTCAGGAAATCACAATAGCCATAAAATCATTGTCTCTTATATTCAAATTGCACAGGCAACAATGGAGAGAACCCCTGTATAGATAGTAGGCTGCACTATGAAATAAGTACCATTATATTAAGAATCCATGCTTTCTAATGGGCAGTAAGCATATAATCCTTTCAACTTGAAAAGACATATTAGATTATATTGTACTGAGAATCTCCGTCTCAAGACTATTTGTTCAGTTGTGTACTCATTGGTGACTCCATCACGTTCCAATAAGATAGACCCAGAAATGAAACCACACACATATGGTCACTTGATTTTTGACAAAGAAGCTAAAACCACTCAGTGGAAAAAAGACAGCATTTTCAACAAATGGTGCTGGTTCAACTGGTGGTCTACATGTAGAAGAATGCAAATTGATCCATTCCTATCTCCTTGTACAAAGCTCAAGTCCAAGTGGATCAAGGACCTCCACATAAAACCAGTTACACTGAATCTAATAGAAGAGAAAGTGGGGAAAACTCTCGATCACCTGTGTATGGGGTAAAAGTTCCTGAACAGAACACCAGTGGCTTATACTCTAAGATCAAGAATAGACAAATGAGACCTCATGAAATTGCAAAGCTTCTGTAAGGCAAAGGACACTGTCAATAGGACAAAACGGCAACCAACAGATTGGGAAAATATCTTAAGCAATCCTATGTCCGATAGAGGGCTAACATCCAATATATTCAAAGAACTCAAGAAGTTAGACTCCAAAAAACCAAATAACCCCATCA
>CM052707.1:74512861-74534768 GCA_028551405.1 Uromys caudimaculatus | reverse complement strand
AGGAATTCCCTCACAGAGGCGGGGAGGGGGAGGGGACATGGGGTTTCCAAAGAAATGGGGAATCATCGGAAATGTAAATAAAAAAAATAAAATAAAATAAAATAAAATAAATAAAAAATAAATAAATAAATAAATAAAAAAAAGAAATGTTCAACATCCTTAGTCATCAGGGAAATGCAAATCAAAACAACCCTGAGATTCCACCTCACACCAGTCAGAACGGCTAAGTTAAAAATCTCAGGTGACAGCAGATGCTGGTGAGGATGTGGAGAAAGAACACTCCTCCATTGCTGGTGGGACTGCAAGCTGATACAAATTCTCTGGAAATCAGTTTGGTGGACCCTCAGAAAAATGGATATAATACTACCTGAGGACCCAGTTATTCCACTCCTGGGCATATACCCAGAAGATGTTCCAACATGTAATAAAGACACATGCTCCACTATGTTCATAGCAGCCATATTCATAATAGTCAGAAGCTGGAAACAACCCAGATGTCCCTCAGCAGAGGAATCGATACAGGAAATGTGGTACATTTACACAATGGAGTACTACTCAGCTATTAAAAACAATGACTTAATGAAATTTGCAGGCAAATGGATGGAACTTGAAAATATCATCCTGAGCGAGGTAACTCAGTCACAAAAGAATGAACACGGTACGCACTTGCTGATAAGTGGATTTAGCCCAAAGGCTCGGAATACCCAAGTTTTCACTTCACAGCAACCATTGGGCTGAGCGTGAAGTCCCAGATGGAGGAGTTGGAGAAGGGACTGAAGGAGCTGATGGGGTTTGCATCCCCATGGAGGATGCAACTGGCCTGACCCTCTGTTGCTCCCAGAGACTGGACCACCAACCACAGAATACACATGGAGGGACCCATGGTGCTGGCCACATATTTGGCAGAGAAGGGTCTTGTTAGCCATCAGAGGGAGGAGAGGTTCTTGTGCCTGAGGGTGTTAGATGCCCCAGTATAGGGGAATGACAAGGAGGGAAAATGAGAGTGGGTGGGTGTGGGAATACCCTCATAGAGGCAGGGGGAGGAGGGAGGGCATAATGGGTTCCAAAGGGGAGACCTGGAAAGGGGAAAACATTTGAAATATAAATAAAGTATCAAAACAAAACAAAACAAAAAGTAGATACAGTATGAGAAATGCAGTAAAGCAGTGACTTATAAAGCTAACAGTGAAAACTGGGATTGAAATGCTGACTGATATTACTCTAGTCCTACTAACATTAATCTAAGCTATCATCAGTGAATCAGAACTATGAGGGAAACTTAGCTGCAATCAGATAGTGCTAAGTCTATAAATAATGACTGTATAAAGTTGAAGGAGGCCATATTTTACCACAGACATCTGATTGACTAAATTAATTTGTATTATGTTATGACTTCTTAGAATGAGTGGAGTTAGGACATCAAGAGACAGGCTTAACTACATACATCGTCAGTATGAATGCCTTGACTTAAATGAATAGTCAGAAAGTTAAACAGTACACAAATCAGCCAACATGTTTCTTTTGAAAACACTGAAACTTTGCATTTTAAAAAACAAACCTTGTTTAGCTACGTAAATTGATTATTTCATGCAAAAGAGTTCATTATGCGAATATAATTACGTTCTAAAATCTCTTTATCTTAGAGATGGACAAAATTAGATTTAGTAATTAGATCTAATGATCAAGTAATATTTATTTATTTAATGTAACAATGAGTATTCATGGTATTTTACAAAGAATTCTGTCTCATTACTATATGAAATAGTTACTTGAAGGACACATATATCAACTTACGAAAAAAATTAAGCCTCTCAGAATGATACAGCATGTGATTTGTTCTGTTTGAAATTCTATTTACTCATGAATAAATTACAAACAATTTCATTAGGAGGGCTTTTGAGAATCTGGTTTTTAGATTGATTATTTTAATAGTCTTGTCATGTATTATAAAGTTGTTTGTTACAATGCTTATGGAATTTGAACTGTAAGATTGAACTGAATTCATTCTTAGCCTGACAACATTATTTAATTAGATGAGACCTTGCCAATAGACTGCTTATGCTGTCAGGTTCAGATGGAATGCTGGAGGATATACTCATTTAAAGTAAATATAAAAACAGTACATGAAGACTACCCATTGGAGGGAGATTTTAACCAAATTCAATAAACTTCTTTGCTTAAATTTCATTCAATGTCATAACAACATAGTATTTCCTAAGAAGCCTTAATGTAAAGCAAAGAAGGAGATAGATCCAAGATAAAATTTACTCTTAAATTTGCCTACACGACTTAAGAACTTTGGGGAATTATCTGCATTTCTGAAAATAGAAATACTCAGAATAAAAAATGATTCTAAGACTAGGTGTTAGAAATGGTTAAATCAATCCCAACATCCTTAACTCTAGTGAAAACAAAGTCTTAGCTCCAATAATGTTGACAGAGGCTCTGCTGATAATTTTTAAGAATGGAAATGCTGATATGTGAACATTTATGCTAATGTGGTCCATTGAGATGAAATAAATAAAAAAACAAAAACAAAAAATGCTAGTCTTATCATAACATATTTTCTTTTGTAAAATTAGAATTGAAAATCTTCCTGTCCAGTCAGAGGTAATACTTTTAATCCTCCCTCACTCCAAACTGTGGTTACATGACTGAATTCACAATGAAAGAGAAGCCTAATGATGTCTTCCTCCTCCTGCTCCTCTTCTTCTCCTCCTTCTCTTCCTCCTCCTCTTCCTCATCCTCCTTTCTTAAAATGGAACTGACCTTCCAAGGGTTATGCATCCTTACTATTTCTCATGGGTAAAAGGTGACTCCATTTTAATGACAAAAACAAGCACACTATAATTGAAGGCAGAAGATTCTGATCAAACATGAGTCCCTAACACTGCATAGAGCAGTTTTATCTCATGAGAAGTCATGGGATTGATTATTAAGTGGAATTTAAATTAAAAGGTGCATTCTACTATATAGTATAACAACACTATGGTGGCAAATACAGCTTGTATTAAACACTATGGCATCTAAGCATCTTTAGACCATGACAAGTCTAAAAATTCTCAAACAAATGATAGTCTGGTCAAGGGCATGGCTTCTAGTAGCACTACAAGGTAAACTCATATTATGTTTCGATGATTGATTATTTTTGTAAACACTTGCAAGTATTTTTATGTGGTCTTTCATAATCCCACATCATCAAAAGAACTTCATGATTTGAGGAAAATAGTTGTGCTGCTCAGTCACAGGCTAAATGCCAACTCTTTTAACCTTTCCTAGGCAGACAGGTTTTCAGACCTTTAATCATTATGTCAGTGTCACTATTGACTGGATGTTGTGGAGTTTCTCAGCATTTCCTTAGAATATAATGATGACATATGCACACTAACTGCTCAGAAAGTATTCAGTCTCTATACCAGGTACTCTAGCATCTTTACTCTTGATAAAGACTGGTAAAGATGGCTAGTTGTAACCCCCAAAGTCACAATAATTACATGTCTCTCATAGACCACAAAAGGTTTTTATGATTTGTCTAATTATTTTGGGCTATTGTAAGCAACCAACTTTACTATTAATATGTTGCTTACTGGTATTCCTTCTAATTTTGAATTTTATTAGACGCATGTGAGTATATTTGTTTTGTAAGGGTATAACATATATACGATACTTGAATCTTTATTCATTGAACTGAAAGCTTAGCATTAAATATTCTAAGTCAATAGGACAACATTCATTAACAATCATCTGAGATTTTGCCCAGGATGATTCAGAGTCCTAGCTATAAATATGGGATTTTGAGCTTCTACACTGTAGAGAGTGTCCTTTAAGTACACATAATAAAATCTGCTTTTATCTTCTATTTTTCTCTCCTGGTAATACAACTTTGTCTTAGTCTACCTTCTCCAGCCTAGTTTCTTTTGCTAAAGGACTACTTGAGATGGACTATAAACAAATAAGTTTATCTTCAACTCACATATTTTGGAGGCAGAGTGGAAGGGTGGAGGGGCAGATCTGATAGGAGTCTCCTGCTGTGTCATAAAATGATGGATGTCATCACATGGCAGGAATATTTGTGAAAGCAATGATCAGAAGCCTGCAGAAGAAATGAAAGCATGAGGAATAAGCTTAATTATAGTAGTGATTAATTCATCCCTACAAGATAAAATCCTCACTTATTTTCTACAGATAGAACATCAAACTTTTCATTAGGAATTAGTTTCTGAGTTCTCCAGACCTCCATCTAGGTCAAGATCCCTAATATTAATTAATTGAAAAACCAATTCTCAATATGAGTTTCAGTTGGGGCACATCATGTTCAACCATAGAATATTAGGAAGGGAATTATGGTACAAATAAAGATTAGTAGAGTCATAGTGCAACACCAGAGTCTTGTTGGTGTTCTAAACTGTAGTGTGTCTATCATCCTAATGGTTTCTAGTAGCTGCTGTTCAATAGAAAAGGGTAAACGATAAATATCAGTCTTTTCCTTGTAATCACGAAAACTATGTTATTTCTCATAAACCCTACTCAATAGGCATTTTCTTAGGGCTTAATGGCCAAAACGTATCAAATGGCTTGCTTCACACATTACAAAGGAAGACCAGGAGGCTGTGGAGATGTATCATTGGTTAAGAGAACATACTGCTCTTAATGAATCCAAATTATAATCGCACTATTCCCATAAAAGGATAGTTACAGATTTATAAGTCCCCAATTGCTTGCATCATTTCACATATGCCACAACTTCCATCTTGACCTCTGTGCACTTTCAGCATGCCAGGTAAATTTTTTTGTAGTTGATTTACGATGACTGTACTATCACCACTCAAGAAGGCATAGTGTGCTTTCCTTGTATTTTTCGGTGTTTCAATTTAAGTCTCTCTAACATTGGGCAGATTAACATATAGAAAGCTCATTACTTGCTGTGTATTTTCTACTCAGGAGTTCTTTGATGGCTTAATAACACCCAGTAAACATATAGACATCTTGGCTAAGACATAGTGCTGAGGGATGTTTCATTGCCACTATTGTTTATAAAAATGATAACTGGATTCTGATTCTTGTAATTATAATCTGAATGGGGCAATTGGAAGCAGTCCAACAAGTCTTAGAGTAAACTGCTCTTGCTATAATATAAGGCAGAGAGAACTAGGATTGTTGTCTTTATTTCCAATTATTAGGTGAGTCTTATCAAGGCCACTTATACTCTCAGACTCCCTTCCTTATCTGAAAATTGGGTTTAGGATATCTCCTGGCAAGACAAGGTTCACAATAATATCACCCTATTATCTCCAACCCCACAGTTCTCACTAGAATTGCTTATCAGAGCTAAAAATTCATAGCAATAATTTCCAACTTTGGTAAAACTTCCCTGCAGGGAACTTACGGAACACAACTTTAGCTTGCATCACATTTCTGAAAGCTGACAAGCATTAGAAAAAAGTACACAAACACTGTGATTTTCCATCCTGCTAGTCTCTAGAATTATAGATCTGTAGGCAAACTGTGGCTTTTGTAGATTTGTTTTTTGAAATTTGCATTGAGTGTTTTCCTAAAAATAATGCATTGGATGTTGAAACACTGACGGCTATAAAGATACAAGCTTGGTACCCACTCATGATAATTCTACTCTAATCTCTCTGCAACCATGAGTCTCTGTCTCTCACTTTACTGTTTTGCATAACATGTTCTTATATAGCCTCCATTTCCATTATGTAAGCCTCAGCATTGTGGATGATTATAAAGGATATTGAGAGTACTTGCTTCAAAATGCTTTACAATTTCTATTGGAAGACATATTTCTTTTTTTTTTTTTTTTTTTTTTTTTTGGTTTTTCGAGACAGGGTTTCTCTGTGTAGCCCTGGCTGTCCTGGAACTCACTCTGTAGACCAGGCTGGCCTTGAACTCAGAAATCTGCCTGCCTCTGCCTCCCAAGTGCTGGGATTAAAGGCGTGCGCCACCACTGCCCGACTGGAAGACATATTTCATCACATTATGCAGTGACTTCTTGCAAGTTTTACATTCATTATCACTTAACAAAATTGTGGTTGTGTTATTAAAGATAAAACTGAAATAGTGTCTCAATAGGCTATGTGCAATTTTTCAATTTTTCACATTATATTTAATACTTTATATACATATTATATTTTATACTTGAGCATAAACTTACTCTAAGATGCATGTTATTTAGCTATATATAATTAAACTCATTTTAAATAATAATTAATATTTCTTGTAATGTTGTCCTTAGGTTACATGAAATAACAGAGCCTTGGAAGGAGAAGCTATGATCTTTCTGGTGTAAAACACAAAGACTATTTCAATTTCACTGCAGGCCAAAGGATGGAGTTGCATCCTGAATATTTCCATAGATATTGGGAGACATGGAGCTTCTCAGCTTCTTTGGAAATACTGCGACATTCTCCTGAGAAACCCTCAGGCTCATTATTTTTTTCTGATTGTCATCACAGAAGACCAGAGACAATACTTAATCAACCTATGTTTGTGTTTTTCACCATCCTGGATGGAGTTTGGGGTCTAGGTACTGGCAGGCTTAGTCTCTCTAAAGGCTTATTTCCTTGACTTATAGATGGCTTTCAACCAAGGCTGTCCTCGAATGGCACTCTGGGTACCCACATCCCTGATGTCTCATCTTTATCTCCTAAGAGAATTATCCTTGCTGGATCAGGACTTAATCTTTAGAACCTTACGTGTCATTGGCTCTTTCTAAGTCATAACTTTAGAAAGTTTCATTGCTGTTTAGCCTTCAATACATAACACTTTTTCCCCCTGGGGGCAGGGCACATGGTTGTCATTACATGCATAACAAGGCCAGTGCTTGCAACTCTCTAGAATTCATCTGCTTTGTAGTTCATAACCCCAATATCTCAATAGTTCATAACCCCAATATCTCAATCTTCCTTCTGGTATAGGAAGAGGAAATTTGTACCTATGAGGTTGATGCTCCTAACTTGGGGAGTCCAGTGCTGGTTTAAATGGTCCCCACATACACTGCAGGGGGGAAAATCTCTTTTCAATTGGAGATTCAGCAGACATTCTTATTCTAGAAAAGTATAAACTTCTGCTTCAGTAGACACAGGCTACCCATAGCAAGCACAAATATAACTTAACACTATTCAGTACGTGTATTGAAGTCACATAATGCACAAACAGATCTTAAATAATCTAGCTATTTTAGGGAAAGTGAGAAGATAACACTTCTTTTTGTTTTTTTTCCAGTGTAAAATTAGAGCTGGAGGTGATAGAGAAACTTAAAAGTTATGAGTAATATATACACAGCTTCTTTGGGATAGTGAAGGTCTTAAGATTATATAGTCATGAATGACTGGACCTTTTTCAAAACAATTTTCTCTAAAAATTGCAATGAATTATTTACTCTCAAAGGGTGGATTTTCCAGTATCTCCACAAAGCTGTTACAGAAAAGGAGTAAGAAGGAGGGGGAATTCCCTATGCTGGCCTTCTCTTTATAGAGCAGATAGTTTAATCATTTACCAGCAATACTCTAGGAATTTCTGATTGATCTTTATGACCACATTGCTAAATGATTAAGTTCATGGGCATATCCTTGAAAGAATAAGAGTATACTTGGTGATTTTTTTGGTTTCTTGTTTCTTTGTTTGTTTTAGGAGGCAGGGATCAGAGATCATTTATTCTGGAGCCATTTTATGTAACCATGGTCCATGAACTCAGAATCTGTTTTCCTCAATTCCATGTTCCGTTGTGGAAGAAGTTTCATGAGCTGTAATAGTATTACAGAACAAAGAGAGCCATAAATCAAGGAAAGTCTAAACTACATCAGAGAGGCAGGCACAAAAAGAGTCTTCTAGATTTTAGGAAGCAATAATGTGCAGTGTTTGGGAAGTCAAATTTATGGAGAAAAATATTGTATGCTCAATTTCTGGCTGTGCCATTTGTTAGTTGTATAATATAGGGCAAATCATTTACCTTTACACAAGCACACATATGTGTATATATAAATATATACAAAAGTATATGCTAAGTATGCCTATTTGAATCTCATAGATAAAGATGAGACTTGATGAAAGGCATATAGCCAAGTGCCTCTTATATCAGTGATAGGAAGAAAGAAACATGGTGAGTGAGAACAGTACAATATAAAATACTTTGATTCCAAATCCTAAAATCTGAGCACTGTGAATAGCTGAGACTTCTGACAAGTTACTAAATATCTTTTCTCCCCATCTCATTCATCAATAAAATGATGCTTCTGGTTATCTGCTGCTAAATGACAAACCATCCCAAAACTTGAGGTGGGAGAAATGAATAATTATACATGTCTCAGTCAATAGGCACAGCAGCTCATTTCATATGTGACTTCAGGCTGACACCAGCTGGGACACCATCTCCAGCCTTTACTAGGAGGTGAACATGACAACAGCACATGTGGTTAACAGTATTTTCTGAGTCTATAAAGCCAGAAATTAAGATGTATATTCCCATTGGGAATGTATGACCCTGATTCAGTCACTGAATTTTTTCATGTCCACATTTTCTCATCTAGAAAGTGGGGGGCTTGCACTAGACCTCCAGCCCCTGGGCTACTTCTACCAACTTCTATATTGCTACTTCTGTGACATTGTGCATCCCCCCACCAGCCCTCTCTTATGCCTCTCAGAGCCTACATGGAGTCAGCATTGATTTCACAGAGCCCCATTCCCTAATGGGAGCTGATTGATTGAAATCCGACTGTGTCAAACAACATTTTCTCAGAGCAACAGAAGACGAGGCTCAGGTGTATATCCACACTAGGAAAACTAACAGACGGATAGGTGAGGACCGTCAAGGCCAAACAATATTGACACTGGTCTGCAGGCACCATCTGAACTCATGTCAGGGCTGGAGGAAAGGAATGTCCAGTTATATGTTACATGTTAGTAACTATGACTTTTAGGCGGCGATCCCAGGATTTCTGTAACGAATAGCAATACAATGACAATGTAGGTACTACTTTTCCTTTGAATTTCTTTCCGTTTGTTTCCAACCTTTTATGAGTATGATTCATCTGAATTTCTATGCAAGGAGATTTGGAGGAGACAAATGCCTACAAACGAAGCTCTAATTATGTTTCCAAGTCATTTTCTAAATGCATCTTTAAAAGTACAGTTCATAGTTGTTTTGTTTTGTTTTCCTGGCTTTTGTGGGCATGTTAACTCCTGCACCAAAAGTTCCTGGTGCCTCCCTTATCATTCTCTTTATTCTACTTTGAGTAAAATTCTTCTAAACTCAAGGAATCTGTCTATTCTGCACCCTTTCACACCATTGATTGAATTTAACATGTCTTTTTATTTATAAGAGTTAGAATAGCATATCACACCATGAAGAAGTTTTTCCTTTATGTGCCGATCCCTGGGACTAAATGTGTGGCTTGTCAAAATTATCACAGTCTTAGTCACACAGGCAGCATTATGCTTAACTCGTACCAAGTGCCATGTTCTAATTCATCCTCTTGGAGTTTATCCTGAAATGTGTAACTGAGGATTGCTCAGGTTGAATAGTAATAATGCACATTTATAGAGTGATGATGCTTGCACAGTCATGGTTCTGTCTGTTATGCATTGCTTCCTTAATGCTTTCACAATTCCATACCAATAGCAATATAGAAAAGCATTTATATGTCATATAAATACGATTCCATACTGTTTCATCTCAAGAATCCTGAGCGCAATTGCTATGGAGATTCATTTTTAAGCCTAGAATAGCTTCGGATTATTAACACAACTTCAAATGACTACACAGGAAAACTGTTTCATGAGACCAGCACCAGTGCTAAGTGGGGTTTGTGCCTGATGTTACCAAAGAAGCCATAGCAATGAAATATTTTAATTATCATCTGGTATGTAGCCTTCTTCCTTTTGTTGACTTTTTTCCATCCTTAGGAAATGTTTCCACGTTCTATTTGCACAATAAAAGGACAGGAGTCAGCTGGGACCTACTAAGATCTAACCTCTGCCACGGTACTTTTCTGTATCATATCATAGCAAAGGGTGAAGCTATGACTGTTAAAGCTTTATGTCCTGTTTTTAATGCAGTGATTACAGTGCTTTCTCTATCGCTGGCTAAAAGCAAGTGTAAGTGAGCAACTAGTTTATTCTAAGTCAGATTTTTGAAAATCTAGCCCTTAAACTAAAAATCCTATTTGACTGGAATTCCTCTACATTTGTTCCTTTACAAAAAGCCCAGAATTTGAAAAGAGGCCAGGAACTGCAAAATAATTTTTAAAGTCCCAGAGGTATTGCAATATACAACCAGTGCTTTATGGGAAATAAGGTAAATTTTATCTGTATAGGAATAGAGGATTGATTATGAGATCAATGATGGAAAGACAGACATAGAGGATACAGAAAAGATTCTGGTCAGTCTGTGCCAAGGAACTGAGTTTGATCCCAAGCACTGCAAACACAAACCAATGAACGACTGGAATAAGGGAGGAAATGTACTAACGTGAGACAGAGGTCAGCAGTGCTGTATCTTTTGTATTTGGAGCAAAATGATGGATAAAATCTGAGGAAGATTATCTCAATAGAAATGAAACATAATTTAAAGCCACCATGACAACTTCCTAAATGTCCAACTATTTTCTTATCTCCTATGTCTCTGGATAGGCTGTGGTGGAAAAACCACAAATATTTGTTTAAGTCTGATTCTGCTCTCCATTGCATTAGTTTGTTGTGACTGCTGTAGCAGTTTCTGCCAGTAAGGAATAACTTATCATCTAACAGTGATGGAGTTCACACATTTGAATTTAACAGTATAGGCTGGGTATGCTTTCTCCAAAGGATCTAGGAAACACGTCCACTTTTCCTCTAGCTTCTAGTAGCAGTTGGCATGTCCACACTTGTGAATCGTCATTACTTTGTTTTTCTTGGATCTCCCCCTTTTTTATAGGCAGTTATTAGGTTTAGCATTCACCTAGACAATTCAAGATGATCACCACTTTGGATATATCATTTAATAACATTGGCAAATGCTTCAATTTTTTAAACCAATTATGGTGATATTAATAGGTTCCAGAAATCTTACTGGCAGTTAATGTCTGGGCCAGGTATTTCCAGGTTCTGGTTGTTTCACTGATGAATGAAATAAATGAATGTGGAAATTGCTAACCAGTAAGTAAACTTCTTTCAAAAGCGAAGCAATAGTCAAGCTCTGAAATGTGGTGTCACTCTTGAAAGCTGACCTTATGAGTCAGAGCATACTCGAGGGCCCCAGTTATCACTTGGGGCTTTCTTTTATGAGATTCAAATGGAAAAGGAGTTTGAATATTAATGGGTGTAGAGGGAGTGGTTCTTGGCTTTGATTGGCAGGCTTGGATTGTTTAAGCCTTTGCTCACTGTATATGATTCCTCCCATAATGAGTTTGGTTTTAGTCATATAAATGCCCAATTATATAGCGGCATAATATGGTGAAAAGAGGTTTTGGCTTTCTTAAAAACTCACACAAGAGTCTCAGTTTGCCCAGTTGCACATGCACCCCAAATTACTGCAGTGCAGATCACTCTACCTTCCTCAGTTGTAAGGTTTTCTCTGGAGCATATTTAATAAAAATGTGGCGTCATCGATAGGATGCTAAGTGGAGTCACTTATTTGCATTCAGGTTCACAAGCAGCCTAATGGCTGAAGGCAAGTGTGGGGAATCACTGGCATCCTACAGATCACCAACAGGTCGCTAGGTATATTACTATGAGAAACATATATATATAGTCTAAGACAGGTAGAGACTCAGGTTGCCAAACTACTCCCTATATTGGCCTGCATTAGAAATATGACATGGGTGAGGGCCTGCAAATCAACTTCCTAAGATATAACTTGATCGC
Organism: Uromys caudimaculatus; assembly: GCA_028551405.1. NCBI lineage: Eukaryota > Metazoa > Chordata > Mammalia > Rodentia > Muridae > Uromys > Uromys caudimaculatus. The sequence continues at coordinate 74,522,912 of CM052707.1, read as the reverse complement.
TCTTACATATAATCTTTGATTCAGTGAAAAATCTCTTTTCAAGCTGTAATTTTTCCTCCTTCAAGTGAGTGTTTGCTGCTCTTACTACAGAACAAGAAGGAGGGCTCAGAGGAAAAGTAAGAGAGGAGGAGCCCAGCTGTTCTCTGTAGAGATGGAATCTTTCTCTAGTGTGATGCTGGCAAGACAATGCAGAGTTTTCTTCATTTTGTATCCTTCTGAGGCCATTTCAGGTTTAACTGGAATCTATCTCTTTGATGGAGAATCTTATGGAAAACTACCCAGCTCTATTCTAGGAACCCAAGGTCAAGAAGCTCAGGTAACTTAGTGTCTGTTAAACTGTCTTCTTGTACAAACCTCTCCCTCCAGCTAACTGCTTACCTTAACTTCTGTTAAAGTGATGGCTTGTGCATATCTTCCTTTCAGCTGCTGACCAAAATAACAGGAAGTAGGGTTTGCCTTTAAAAGCTTCTTGGTCTAAACATGAGGACTACACGTGTGTCCCCAAATACCTCAGTAGAGTCCCAGCCAGCTGGAATAAAGACTTTCAATTGGCTATAAACTTTGTCTAAGTGGTCATCTCTAGTGGGCTCTCTACAACACTCGCTCATCCCCAAAATAATCCTGGCTCACTGGATGATATTATAATGATATATTCTCAGTAGCATAATATGTAATAGCAATAAAAACATATACATAACATTTCTATTACCAGGAAAGACTTTCTCTAAGGATAAATTTGTTGTTCAGAGAAAATGTTCGCTTTCTCAGACCACTAGGGACATAGTGAATGTTTGTAATACTCACAAATGTATTCATGTTTGAGCAAACTGAAAAGTATGTGTAGTCTGCTCCTAGAACCTAAGCAAATTGTGCTATGGAACATGTGGCTTGAAGTGACACTATAACATCTTTGTAACTCTTTCTGTAGTGGACACTGTCAGGTCCAAAAGGTGCCCCATTTTCCTTGAAAATGTCAGCTCCATTGACTTTGGTCCTAAATGACAATCTTGGTTCAGTATACGATAGACCACAGGATTGATGGCTAACACTTTCAGCATTCCACAGGAACCTGTGATGGGGGTTTCTGTCTGCCAAGAAGAGCCACTTCACTATATCCTTTTCTTCTGCCTAAGGCATCTGACTCACTATTGATGTGTACGGACATTGCCTATCAAAGCCAATTTTGTTGGTCTCTATTCACATGTACTTGTTATATATCTCAAAGCCCACCAATCGAGCACCCTGGCCTTCTCACCTCCTCCTCAACCCTAAACTCCTAGGCTGCTCCTGCTCATGGATTTCTCTCCTCTCAGCTACTCACCCCCCTTGGAACCTACATGACTTCCCCATGCCACACTCCATATCATCGACCATGTCCAACCTGTCTCTTGTTCTCTGTGCTCTGGACTCTTCCAGATGCCTTTGGATATTCTCTCTTTTAACACACAATAAAAAACCTTCCTACTAATCATAGAGTAACCATTTCAGTGACTTGTTTACTGTGCCCTAACTTACAGGCACACTGTATCATCCATAGAAGATAAGAAGCTTACTTCATTTCCCTTTTGTGGAAGAGAAGAACTAATTTTGGTTGACCCAACATGAAGTTGCAACTCTGTTGTTCTCTTAACAGAACAACTCATTGGCTTTCTTATACATATACAGCTAGGAGCTTCAGAGGCAGTTTCAAAAACTAATTCTAGTTCAATCTACAAAGTTGAGTTTTCCAAAATCAAATAATGAGGCCAGCCTTGAACACAGAACCAATGCTTCTGTGAAAACTAAAAACAGATAAGTAAGCAAGCAAACTCCAAACTCCAAGACCGACTCTTATAATATATACCACACCCTATGACAGCACACATACACACATGCATATGCACACACACATGCACATACACACTACATCCCTCATTGCAAAGGGTATAAGACATCATTTATTTTGGAGCCATTTTGCCTGATCATAACTCAGGGAACATACACTTAGCTTACCCCCAATTCCATGTTCCAGTTTGATGAAATTTTATAATTATATAGAACAGAGAAAGTCATAAATCAGAGCAAGTTTAAAATACACTGGCAGGAGTGGGGGTTGTTGGTGCATTAGGCAAGGCTTCTAGAAAGATGGAGGCAAGCTTTTCTGTAGGAATAAGACGTTATCTGATGACATTAGCTTTTGTGTTGGTGGAAGCTAGTGGTGTACTAATTTCATAGATTTCAAAAGGTTTTTTATTTATTAGACACGGGATGTAAGTTTGTGTCATAGAAGTGGGCAAGGAATGGCTGTTCCCAGGGCTAAAGCTAGCCCAAGATGAGGCAATTAGCCTCTGGACCTAGAACTTTCCAATCTCTCCACAGTAGGCAGTTCTAATCAGTCAGTCAATTTCCCCAGACACAGCTTCTCTCCAGGAGCTCTGTTCACACACCAGAGAAGCAGAAAAACAGAAGCAAACAACACAGTCATGTAATAATGACACTTAAACAGCTCAAAAGCCTAACAAATGGCCTTCATCTTGTCTTTATTTGTAATCACCCAAGCCTGTTTTCAACAAATAATTGGCCAGAGAAGACCATTTTCGTTAGTAGAACTTAGCTGTACCTTAGCTAATTAGCTATTAGTTTGGTTTTGTTTTGTTTTTAATTTCCAGGGTTTCTTCCCCTCAATTCAGGATGAGCACCATCAACATATACCTTCCTTGTTTCATAATCACTCTGGAAACTTCCTCTACTGGCCTCTTTAAAGACACAGCTAACTCACACAAACATTTTATTCTCCTGAAGGGATTAAGAAGCTTCATGTTAATGTGGTACATTTCTGTCCCTTTTAATATTTAGGGGTTAAAACTCTGAAGTCAACAAGAAATGGTTCTTTGTCCCTCCATGTCTATCTCTCTCTGTCTCTCTCTGTCTCTGTCTCTCTCTCTCTCTCTCTCCCCATCCTCCAGTCTTATTCTCCTCTCTCCTCATCCTCTCTACAGCTTCCATTCCCCTGGCTCTCTCTTCCCTGCTTCCAAATGAGAACCCAGCTGTCAGCACTGTGCCACCACGGGAGAGGTGGCAAGGACATTCTTCTGGGCAAAGAACAAGGGCCATTGATCATTGTTTTTCTGCACTGTTTACAGGGAATTTCTAGGCAAAAGCAAGTGCCTTTGTCATGCAGGAAGAATTGAAAAGGCTGCAAGACTCTTCCTTTGCAGAACAATATTATTAAGCTTATTAAGTTCTGAATATTTAGCCTGCCAAAATAATTCCGTCTATTTCATTCTCACTGCCTCAGTGAAAGAATGTACATATTTATACCCCAAAACATAAATCCGCAGTTTCCATACAGTGAAGATGGGGGAAGCAATTTATTACCTCTGCAGTTCTATACTGAAGCCAAACAAGAAACAAACAAAACACTCAGGCACAACAATTTTAGTCTTCTAACTGCTCACTTTGTAGACAAAAGAGAACAAAGGCAAAGAACACTCAAATTACCATTTGCAAAATAGCCATGAATTTTTAGCATACAGCCTGCATCTCAGAAGCAACACAAGTTGTTCTCTAAAAGCACCAGATAAGCTTTTAAAGTTATGGATCTGCAACACAAACAAATTTAAACCTAAGAAGCTATCCTGTTGCCATGACAATATGATCCTCTGGTCCCTGTCAGGATGAATCATGGGCTTCTGGAATACTATCACACCATTGTATATCAGGTTCAGAGATAATGACATGCTGCTTTTAAATCTTATTACTTAGACCTTTTATTTTTAGCCTTTAATTTAAATAACTCTTGGGCAAATAATCTAATAGAGTTTTAAATATATGTCTTTCAAAATAAGTTCTTATATAACATTGACAATACCAATGAACTCACCAACAGAATCTATAGGGGAGAGAGAGAACAGACCTATTGTTCAAAAATAAGAAAATATCACTTGTCAGGCCATTAGGTTTTAATAATTCCATAGACAAGAAAACCATTTACTCATCTGAAATTTTTAACAGGATATACATATTTATCATTCTGCAATGACCACAAATATGCTCAAAAAAAAAAAAAAAAAAAAAAAAAAGCAAGGGATAAGCCTTGAGTTGTCACAGAAACTCTTTGAAGAAACTCTTTGAAGCCAGAGTCAAAGAAGGTAAGAGGATTCTATCTTTCATGGAATGGGTGTGGCAGTCTATTATCACCAGTTGGAGCTGCCTTCTTTCCCATTTGTAGGGAGTCCCTGCCTAGTCCTCATCTTATGACTTGGATAAGAAGAGAAAGCTAACCTGAATGACCATTAATTTATCGGTTCAGTAATATTTCACAAGATGTTTGTTTAGAAGGGGAAAACAAACAAACAAACAGAAGACCAAGAACAACCCTATAATATAAAGCTTGGCCTAGCAATAACAGCAAAGATGAAAAAAGTTATCACTGTAGACCCTACAGTCCTAGAATCTAAGAGTCTCTAAAATCACAGACAAGTGCGGGCCTCGAACAGGTCCAGGCATAGTGCAACCCCAGAGAAGTCACTATTGTGAGGAGCAATTTCTAGGCAATGAGGAAGGCAAAGGAGAAGCAAATACAACAAGGAAATGATGTGGACAAAGGCACAGAGATTTGGGCTTTGAGTTCTCTTTTGGGAAATCCCACTGAGCCTGGTGCAGTGCGTGGTATATCTGGGGTAACAGCATGAAAGCAGTTTGCTATAATGTAGAGTTTATGCCTGGTTCCGTAAAGTAAAGGAAGCCATCAAAAATTCCAAGCCTTAGAAAAGTGTCTCAGAAGGATTGCTTTAACAATCGCAGTGAAGGACTCGTTGGGTTGAATTAGGGATGAAGAGATTTCAAAGCTAATTAAACAGTGCAGATAAGAGAAACAATATGAACCCATTGGCAGGGAGACCCAGGAATATACAGAGATCAGAGGATCTCATACACCTTGTGCAAGTTGGGTATTCAAGCTAAACAAATAATGCTTCTGATATACTTAAATGCTATCAGCACTTCCCACAACCAGGAAAATAATTCTTGAGACAGTGATAGAAGATAAATGAGTATATTTTATTGGAAAGCACCAACCCTAAGCTTACAAGGACTAGAATAAGCAAATGCAAGACCGAAGGATGCTCAAGATGAGTTGAAAGGCAAGTAAGAGAGAAATAGAAGAGATAGCAACAGTCTGGAGACCATTTTTCTGACTAAAACACTTTGGAACAATAAAGTTCATCACCTTGAAATGTACTAAACTGATGGGTCTAGTGTGATAAGTGTCCTCATTACTATGGAGAGTTTACATACAATACTAAGCAGCTTATGGTTTTCGCTTACACTATGAAAAAGCATCGTTTGATCCCCACAACATAACCCTGTACTATTTGAGACACTATTATCATTTTTAAGAAAGAGAACACCAAGGGCCAACGCTAAATCCCTGGAGTTATCAGATGCTAACACCCTTTGATTTTTTTTCCTTCAGAGATTGAATTGTATGCACAGATTATGACTGACCCACAGTTTTAGATTTATTACGACATACAAGTTATTTCAACAATTAAGACCATTCTACAGGGTTGTGGGTATAAATACCTAAGTAAGTCATACAGAGATCTAAATGTCCTAGAAATTATAAAATCCTTTTTATCATGAATTTGTAGAAGTGAAATATGATAGCTATAAAAAGAAACAGAAAACAAAATGCAGTAAAATATCATCATGACTTCATGTGGAAAATATTCTAACTCAGATCAGAGAGCCAATATAATTTTGTTTTACTTGACTACTCATAGATTCAGTATAATTATTTTCCATTGTTGGTTGCAAATATAAAAGCAGAGCATTCGATTTTAAGCTGACTAAATAATGCTGCAATTTTTTTTATTTACAGCTCTGTCAAATAAAATGATCAATAGTAAAGGCAAAAACAATTCTAAAGATTTCTATAAAATTCTAAGATGAGACACATAAGTTTTTTCATAGATGTATAAGGGTGATAGTTGAACGCTTAGGAATCTGGGAGAACTTGGAAAAGCAATGTAAAAAGACACTGGAAATATCAGATTAAGGCCTTCCTCTGGGGAATGTGGAAACAAATGTTTCTCCATTCAGATAGGGCATCAAGAGAAAACCAAAGTGTGGTTCCATCAATGTCATTTGTATTAACAAAAACATTGTGATTTATGTTTTTCTTGATTCTTAATGTTTCGTGTTATTCTAAAATCCCTCTACGTGTTGGGTATGTAGCTGTTTCTAACATTTAAAGATGATGAAATAGAAGCTCAGGTGAATGTTCAACTAGTTTTGAAGGGAAAGGCAGAAAACCAGGGGCTAAGTTAGATTTCCTGTCTCTAAATCCTGCTTAAGAGCTCACATACCTCTTTGATGCATCATTCTGTAAGCGTTTACTAACACACTCATGATGAAGTATTATGAAACATGCTTTAGTTAGACAGATGAATCAAAACAGCCAAGTGCAGTGGCACAAATTAGTAATCTTAACACTTGGTAGGCAAGAAGATCATGAGTTCAAGACCAGCCTGGACTACATAACAAGATATTGTCTTATATTTAATATTTGGCATATATATATACATATGCATGTACATATGAATGCATGTGTGCATGCACACACACATATACACATGCACACCCCATAATGAGGTATTTGTTGTCTCACCACAATGACATGTTGGAATTCCTTATATGTTGAGACAGGCAAATTTCCTTTTTTCTTCTCTGGATATGAGCATGTTCACAAATAAACAAGGTGTGTTTTAGATTGTTTTAGCCCAATGTGGTACTGTGGGACTCAGAGACTTTGAATTTTAATTATATGTGATTTCATAACTCAGTCTCATGGCAAATCATTTTAATAAACACTTCAAAAGAGCCTCTTTTCTCTATGCATAATACAAGTATCAAATACAATGACCTTTCCCATATTCACACATTATTTATTTTTGTAAGGATAATGAATTCCTTTGCTTCTCAGTTTATTTTTTGTTTTGTGAAATATTAATCATCTGCTATTCAGAGTCCTTTATGAGCTACATTTTTAAAGCCTCTTTGCTATAACCAAATATATAAACAGAATTCTCAGTTAATAATTATGGATTTCCTAAGCTTATTAAGGAGTTTTTCAAGTTGCCTAGCTAAAGTATGCCTGCAAACAGGCAAACAAAAGAAAGAAACAAATCACAAAGGCTTTTTGCCCAGGATATTCTGAAGGGATGATAGGACTTTTTAACTAGATCTTTTGGAGTTCATAGATATGTGGATGGTAACATCAGTGTTAAGCATCCAGGAAGATAATTAACATGTTGATTAAATTAAGTTCCATAGGTATTTATAGGGTAAATGTAGTCTTCCTTCTCCTAGAACTGTGCTAAAATAATTCTGACAAATTCAACTTAAGGGATAGAGCGTTCATTCTGGCTCATGATTCAAGAGCATACTGCATCCTGGCAGCAAAGCCAAGATGGTAGATATCCACACACATGACCATACGCCATCTTTAATCAGGAAGCAAAAAGGGATGAGTAGATACTCACTGTCCTCTTACTCCTGTCCTTCGTTCTCAATTGCTTTCTTTCTGACCTTTGAGTATCTTGACAGCACTGCCAATGTCCACAATGCAGCTTGCTAAATATATGTGGGTAAGTTATTTTTACTCTCTACACATTTTAACTCCGTCCCTTCAATGTGGACATAACAAAACGGAATATACTATGCTATCACTGGGAAAACTTAATAACACATGAGTTATAATGTTATAATGTTTGCTTTGTATATGAGGCTGTGTTAGACCCCATCTAGCACTACAAAAAGGTTTTTAAAAATTCTCATTAAAATCTTATTTATAGATGGAATAAAATAAGCATTCAATGAATAAATTAAAACCTATTTACCGTCAACATCCAGTTTACATGTCTGATTAGATATCAAACAAAAACCCCAAAAGCTACCTGGTTGATAAAAATGAAATGTGCTTTTTGCCAGAGACCTGTGCTGACCAGACAAAATGACAGTCACTTAGTGAAGGCCTGAACACATAAGGCAACTCATGAGCCATCTGCACACCCTCCACAGGGATGTGTGTGAGCTGCCAGAATTTATCCACCACATGAATAAAAGGGGCTGGAGTCCAAATTATTAGCTTATTTGTGTTGTGTGGTTATAATGAAAATGCAGATTGAAAATCACATTTTTAATAAAACAATTTTATTTTCCATACCAATTAGCAGCCTAGGTTTTCAGCTATACATCAAAGCTCTGTCTCCATTACTACATAATATGTGTGTCTCTATGTGTGTCATTAAACTATCCATTTAATTTCTAGTAAACTCTATGTGAGGATATACATAATTCTCCCTTTAGGAAACTACAAATGTTTGAGGGGCTGGTTTATTTCTTTTTATATTAGCATCAAAAAAAAAAAAAGAAGTTTTTAGAAGTTAGTGAATATTATGCTTCAGAAAACTCTGTGATTGGGCAGGAGAGATGGTTCTGTGTGTAATTAAAGTCGTGAGAACCTGAACTCAGATCCTCACAGGTCATATAAAACCCAAGCATGGCTGTGTACATTCACAGAAGGCATAGACACAGTAAGACAGCAAGGATTGTTTATTGCCAGGCTAGCAGAAAGACAGTGTGCTTCATGCTCAGTGAAGGACCCTGAATCAGATGACAGAATACAGAGTACAATAAAAGACTCCCAGTACCTTCCTTTGGTCTCCACAGACATCAGCACAGAAGGTCATCCCTACACAGACACACACACACACACACACACACACACACACACAGCACATACAACTGTAGTTGATTCATGTACATATATAAGGTTACGTGATCAGTAAGTAAGTAAGTAAGTATATTCTGAAGGACATGGAAGGTCAGTAACCCAGAATTTATAAAAGCCTACTAGCCATCTTAGGAAATGAAACAGGAGGACAGTTTACAGATAAATAAAATGCTTGAGAAGCGTAGGTTGAGCAGAATAAGCATGCCCTAGAATTACAAATACCAAACAAAAACCCTGAACTTGGGCAGCACAGCTGGAAGGCCATTAAGATCCCAAAGAGCAAGGCATGCTGTCCTAAACTAGCTTGGTGGCCCTGGGAACAAAGGGGATGGTGTGGATGACATCACCAAGTACAAAAGGAAACAACTGGGCAATGTTCCTAATTTGGAACCAGAGGTCATGTGGACCTCTGGAATAATTTCTATTCCTAGCCAAGTGCTTAGGGATAGGAAGTAAAGATTAGCTGTCAGTGATAATAAGGAACTAGTTAGGACAGCTTTGCTGGAGACTTAGCATTCAAGTAGCTCATCCATTTAAATCGACCGCACTTAAATATTCTGTCTAGTCAAAGCACAAAACACATCCATTAAGACTTTTCAAATACCCTTTTTAGGCTCAGAGCCACATTACTAGTACTGCTGTAAATACCTATCTTCAAAATTATTCTGCTGAAACCAATGATCTATTACAATGGATGTCACCTAAAGAAATCCGTGTGCTGCAGCCTGTCCTTTAAAAAAGATCAGATATAAAAATGGAATCACATATGTGCACACACACACACACACACACACACACACATTCACGCACACTTACATAGGCATGCACACATACATGTGCACACACACATGCATACATAAACACACATATACACATTAATCTTTTTTTTTAGAAAATCAACCTTTAAAACAACTATAAAATTTTATAACCATCCCATTTGTTATTATATGTGATGCCTTATTTTATAGAGCATGTGCTAGAATCAGTGGAGAATTACAAAGCCTGTCTATTCTTTTATGATCTCTTTTAAAATTTAAGATTTTATTTTTTATTTTTTTACTGTAGACTATATGGGAAAGCAGTATATATCTAAAGGAACTTCTTTAGAAAATAAATTTCTACCATATAGTTTAACATAATCTCAATATCTATAACTATGCAATGGAGTAGAAATTGTTTTTGTTATTCCTGTATTTCTTTCTTTCTTTCTTTCTTTCTTTCTTTCTTTCTTTCTTTCTTTCTTTCTTTCTTTCTTTCTTTCTTTCTTTCTTT
>CM052707.1:74501491-74512761 GCA_028551405.1 Uromys caudimaculatus | reverse complement strand
CACCACTGAGAAACCCAATAGAGCAAACCAAGTAGCATTAGTCACACATTCAGCCAGAAGCCATCAAACGTGTACAGAAAGGAGGACATGAAAGAAAACTATTGTCATCCCCCGAAGGGCGGTATAATAATTAGCAAATCTAAATGGCAAGAATAAGGTGCAGCACTTCTTTTAGAAGGCTGAACATCTTGCTGAAGACCTGGACAGGAGTTGATAGAGATGAGTCATAAATTATAGTGATAAACAAGAATGGAGATAAAAAACCAAACAATCAAAGACATAATTAAAGAGTAGAGACTAGTCCCGTGGAGGAAAAGGGAGAAAATCGCCCTGGGATTCTTTCTGGCTACATCTGAGTCCATCAGTCTTCCAGTCTTTTTCCTATCACCATTTCTAAGGGCATGTGGCTGCCCAGCTTGCTTCTATATTATCAGAGATCTAGTTTATACAATGTGATAGATAACTGTAAGCCTTTCATTATTGCATTACTGAGCTAGTTCTACTTTGTAAAAGGAGAGTTGGAAATAGGACAACAGTAAATAGCCCAAATGCCTGCCGCAACACAAGCAACTTGGATGAAAATGACTAGCCCGATGCTGAATTCTGCGGGAAACAGTGGGCCCAGGAAACTGGTAGCCAAGAGTTCAGACTTCTGTGCCTTCCCCCTTAATTGGAGGTGACGACACCTAAAAGGCTCCTTCTCATCCGCATCTATCTCTATATATTTCTTGTGGGGACTGCAATCAACCTGATATCCCACCTTTGCAGTATTTTGCATAACTAGCCTTCACTGTTCAGTTTCCCACGGTTGCAGGCTGTACCCACTGACATAGCTACAGAAGAGGATGTTAACCATGTAACCAAGTCAGACAGAGAATTTCTGAGAATAGTGGTAAAAAGGCAAGAAAACGGAAGCATGGTAAACATTACAAGCTAGTGATGGACAGTAAACAAGAACTTGTTGTTTATGGCAAGAACCATAGAGAGGGAGAAAGAAAACAAAAGTAACCCCCAGTATAGAATGCCAGAGAGAAGTCCCCAGGTCCTTGGGCAGCAGTGACTTTCCAAGGTGATGGTCCAGTGTGCTTAAGCCCTGACTAGAAGGCATTTCCTGGTTTTTCCATTTCTAGCTTCCCTTTTTTCTATTTCTGTCTTCCATTAAGTATTCTTTTCTTTGCGACCTAAAAGAATAAAACACAGAAAGGCCACCTAGGTCTACAAGGGAAAGAGAGAGGAGACTCATCAATTTATTAGAAAGTTGAGCATCAATATCTCTTTGTCTGCCAGTTACCCTCCATGCCAAGATCTGCAGCACCACTGCTGGGCTAGGTCACTGACTGAACACCCCGCTGTGCTGGTGGCTGGCTGCCCACAGTTCCAAGGAAGTGTTGTCCTTGAGCATACATAGTGGGCTTTGGGTCTGTGCCTTTTCCTTCAGAATCAGCTCACTTTTACTGTCCCAGTGGTGAAGAAATGCTGCAGTTTAGAAGAACTAGGATCTGGCTGAGGTGTTAATAAAGAGCAGCAAGGTGCTACCTTTCCTCTGAGAGGAGCTATAAACTGAGAGACCTCCTCTTCTCTGACCCTTAAGATGTCACTGCTAATCACTAGAGGACTGAGAGAGTCAAACTTGCAATGTGGTGAGTTGTCTTGTTTTAGCTCAGTACCTTACTGTGCAGCAAAGCTAACCGTAAAACAGATGTCCACCACATGTATGGGTTCAAGTGGGCAGGGTTGCTATTTCAAACGTCATTGTTATTCTTATCCTTTCTGGGATGTGATATGGTAGCTGCAGCTTTTCACTGAAGATCTTATGTGGTATCTTAGTTACTTTTCCATTGCTGTGCTAATACATCATGACTAAGACAACTATAGAAGAGTTTATCGGCTTATAATTTCACAGATGAATCCTTGACCTTTAAGACAGGGAACATGGCAGCTGGAAGACAGGGATAGCACTAGAGCAATAGCTGAGAACTTAGATGTGTTCAATGAACAGGAAAAAGAGAGACAGAGAGACAAAGAGAGACAGAGACAAAGAGATAGAGAGGACTAACTGGGAATGGGTATAATTTTGAAATCTAGAAGCTTACCACCAATGATACAGATCCTCTAATAAGGCCATATCTCCTAATTTTTCCCAAATAATTATAGAAACTGTGGGCCAAATATTCACATACTTCAGCCTATGAACTCTGGGAATTTAGTGATAGAGAGAATAGATCACATACTGGGTATGTCAATATCCAATATTTCTAATGGTCTTAAGATATTCCTGTGAAAGGGTCTTTGACCCCTCAAAAGGGTAACAACCCATAGTTTGAGAACTACTATTCTAAGGCTTCATAAGCACAGAGCTTACCATCTGAGAAATAATCTGTAGTGAAGAATGTTCTCAAATACTAATGGTAAAGTGTTCTTCTGATTACTACCACTTCGAGTAAGTTTGTATTTATTTGGTCAGTTCCAAGTCACAGCAAATTTCCAGAATGCCCATAAAATTTCCTGTTTCCCTATGAACACCGTTCATTAATATGATACTCTTTTCTAGTTAGTAAACCAATAATGGTATATTTATTATCAACTAAAGCCCAAAGTTGACTTAAGTTCCTTCTGGTTTTTCTTAAGGATCACTTTTGTGTTCTCGGATCCGTGGAGCACACCACAGTCATGTAATCGCTGTGTCTCTTCACGTCCCTCTTTGCTCTGACAGCTTTTCAGACTTTGCCTTTAATGATCTTGGTGATTTTGAAGAGTTCTGACAAGTTTTGTTTTCAGTGTGACTGACTGGTCTGTTCTCATGAGATTGCTGCTATAGTTTTAAGAGAAAAGAGGCGACCCAAGTCCTTTGTTTTTAAAGATGATGCCTATCCTCTTACCTTGGAGCTACATAGCCTCAGCTGGACCTGATCAGGCTGAGGTGTTATTTGTCCTGACTGACTATATAATCACTCCTTTCTCTCTCTTTCTAGTTCAGCTTAGAGGGATATTGTTAGCAATTCCTCTAGGCTCCGCCCAACAGTTACCTAGCAACAGTCAGGTAAAAGCCTGGATCAGGTATAAGAAGGTCTGTTCATCTCTCCCTCTACCTTCTTTTCCCCTTCTTCATTTCCTCTGCACCCACCCTGTCTCTCTCTACCCCACGTGCCCCCCAGCTGGCCTCTTCCTTTCTCCTCTCTCTTTCTGTCCTTCTCTGTCCCCCTTTCTCTGTTTCTACACATTTCCAGGTCCCAGCTCCACTCCTCTCTTTCCCTAATAAACTTTCTTTTATACTATGTCTGCCCCATGGCTGATTCCTCAGGGAACACCTTGGCAGGGTCACTGTGGTACTTCATCCAGCCACAACACACTACCATTTTATAAAACAAACAGATGTCATGATTGGCACTCACAGGCCCAAGATCTTTCTCTTGCTTCATATCTTTGAGGGAATAGCACCCACATACCTTTTTTTAATAATGGAGAATTTGTCCACCCCTCTCCATGTATTCATCTATTCATTTAGATGAATATAGACTTATAAATTTTTATTATTTTAGCTAAAAAAGAAATCTCATTCTTGATCAAATAGATCTGCTAATGATATTAGGGAGCTCTTATGGTTGGAGCATGAGTCACTTTGACACGCCTCTAATGCACTGTGTGTGTGCTTGCCATGCAGCACGTTCTGAAATCACAACATACTCTAGACGACTTCTCAGTTTCTGATCCAGCTCATTCAGAGTTCTAGTGACCAAGCTCTTCATGTTATTTGTGTTCTTTGTCATTACTTTGGTAATATCAATATACCTTTGATCAAAGATAATGAGGATTTATAAATGCGGGCTTTGAGAAAAAAAAAAAAACCACATCTGCATCCCTTACTATGCTCGTATTTTCTGTTGACAGTGAAATCTAATATGTAACCAAGTGCTTGGTCTTGGAACCAAAACTGTTGCAAATAGCCTTAGAGCTGTCTTCTAAAGGACCAACCAATTTTACCTACCAAGAGTCAAAATCACAGAGAACCGTAAACCTGTGTTCAGCTCACGCTGATGAGAGAGAGCTAGAGTTGAGTCTTATTTTTTTTTTTTAACACAAACTGCTGTATCTTTGCCCTTAGAGTAAAATGTTCATCTATAGTTTATTTATTAAGATTGAATCTTACAAAGCAGTTGAAAAAGCTGGTTTCTCTTCCCTTCCTGAAGGTAGCCATTTAAATTAGCAGTGTTTATAGAAAGGGCAAGAGGGTTGTCTTAACACCCCTGTGGTGCACATGGCAGATGTCACTGATAAGATTCAGTACTCTGCCAATGAATCTCCATGGCCCTGGGAAGCTTCCTTATTATGGCTCCAGCAGCTACTGTCATCAAGCCAATGTCACCATCTCTTTGGCGAAATGTTTGGCAGCATCATTCTAAACCAAATGAACATATGTATATGTCAGATTAAATAGTCCTATTAGGGCAAGGGACGATAGCCAAATTCCATTTAAAGCATATATGATGACTAGAGGAGTCAGTCTCAAAAGAGCTTTCAGGGCTGGGCATGTAGCTCTTGGAGCACCTGTCAACCTGTCTAAAGCCCGTTGTTCAATCTTCTATAAACAGGGTATGGCAATATGTGCCTGCAAATTCACATGGGAGGTAGAGGCAGGATTAAAGATTTAAGGTGATCCTCAGTTAACTCATGAGTTAGAGGCCGGCCTGGGCTATATGAGACCTATCTTTAAAAAAAACAAATCAATCAATAAAACGTATAATCGAACAAACAAATCACACAGAGATACTTCAGATCAAGCATGCCATGACTATGACCCTCTGAATTAGAAGTTGATGATTCAGGCATTCATTTTTACCTCTTCGCAACCCCAGAGTGCTGAGACTGGAAGGTCAAAGTTATGGTTCGCCTCAATTTTATTTCCGGCCCCCATTTCTAGCCCTTGTTGTTGATGTAATAGATGGTGTTTGGTAATATATTTCACCAGGTCAGTAAAAGCATTTTCTCACTTAAAATGGCAATGGTACAGACTTCACCTTTGACAGCCAAAAGCCCGCACCTGAGAATTGGCTGAGGATTCCCCAGAACAGAATTTAGTGTTTCTTTCTTAAACTAGATTCCCAAGAAGAGAATAAAATTTCCTGGCATGAAGGCCATGTGCCAAGGCATTACATAAAAAAATAGTCTTCTCTCCTACATTTGCTTTGGACAAAGCAAAAGCTGATATTTGTTTCTGTTAATCTATATTAAAATAGGGCCTTAAGAGTTAGGGAAATTGGACCGCATATGTGTCAGAGGATGGCCTCATTGGCCATCAGGGAGAGGAGAGGCCCTTGGGCCTGAGGGTGTTAGAGGCCCCAGTAAAGGGGAATGTCAAGGTGGGAATACGGGAATGGGTGGACAGGTGGGTGGGAGGTGGAATTCCCTCATAGAGATGGGGAGGGGGAGGGGATAGGGGGTTTCCAAAGAGGAGACCTAGAAAAGGGGAAACATTAGAAATGTAAATAAAGTTTCAAAAAAATATATAAATGTAAAAAAAAAAAAAAAAAGGGAAAAAAGCTGTAGTTTACTGAAATTTCAGAAGAATAAATGCCTTACTGCTGAAAGTTTCTAAGTGCAACAAAATATAAACTACCCTAAACTCAAAATCAAACATCTTCACAGAAGCCTTAATGTGGGTCTATGAGGGCAGAAGGAGACTCTGCCTTCTTTGTTCCTTTATAAAATTGTATTTATCGTAAGCCAAAGGTCAGAAGAGAGTTGTGTTCACGGATAACCAGGTTCAAGAAAAAGGATGATAACTACATAGATATCTTAACAAAATGGTACCACAACCAGACAGAGCAACTCATTTCTCACCTAAGAAATCAGAGCCCCTGCATGTTCAATGAAATGTTATATTCCTAAATTTCCCTAACAGAATGCTTCACCACAACTGTGCATATACTTAGACAACTGATCTCTAACAAACAATGTTGATGTAAAGTAATCTCTTTAGGGACAACATACAAAGCAATTATCCCAAAGTTAATAAAAAATAAATAGGAAAGCAAAAAGTAAAATCTTATCTTCAGACAACATAGCCAATATTTACTCACTTTTTTCTCAATAACTACCAATACTATTTCTATATTAATATGATATTAGGTGAATCTAATTAATAAGACAGACTCTTGGGCTGGGGAGATAGTGTAGTGAGTACAAGAATTTACTATGAAAGCAAAAGGACCTGGATTCAAGTCTGAGTACATGAATAGAGGAAGGATGGTGTGTGCCTATAACCACAATACTGGGGATGAGACACTACCGGAATACAAAAGGTCAGCAACTTAGACAAAATGGAAAGCTTTGGGGTTTACTTTTTTTTAAAAAAAGTAGAAAGGATAGCAGTAAAAATGAGACAGAAATAAGGTAAAGAGAGGAAGACTTCAGATACCTTCCTCTATCACCTACCTGCATGCACATGGGTGTACACTCTACACGCAGAGATACACTAAATTAAAGATTTAATTTAGATACACTAAATTAAAGTTCTTGGAACTTGATAAATGTCTCAGTCACCAAGAAGAGCACAGGATCCCCACTAGTCATGTGACAACCAGTCCTCTGTAATCTCAAAGCTGTGGAGGCAGAGACAGGAGAATATTTGAAGTTGCTGTCCAGCCATTCTAGCCATTAGAGCTCCAGATTTAGGGAGACCAAATCTCACAAAGCCAGGTGGAGAGCAGCTGTGGAAGACAGCCAACACTGATGTCTGGGTTTTATCTCCATACATGTCTGTACACACACAAGAACACAGTCAAATGCATACATGCATATAAAAATGGATAATTTCTCTAATTTAAAAAATATACAGGTATCTTTACACATCTACAATTAACATCCAAAATATTTATAGTAGTTTGATAATATTCTCTTGTATAATTATATATAACATACTTAATTTGATACTAATGAACAGATGCTATTTCCTACTTTTGTTATTATAAAATTTTCAAACTATTTAGTGTATGCCCTTTTGTGTATGGCTGATACCTTTTATAATAAATTGTTAAGGGGACACAGGGACTGAGGAACAGCCGGAGGAAGGAGCCTTCCGGTTTCCATCTGTGGCTGGAGACCTCTGCCTGGGCCACCAGGGCTTCATAGCCAAATAGCACTGGGAGAAAGCTAGCCTGCCAGGAGTGTGGGAAAGCCCATGAGAGGTGGTAAGAGGAGAAACACTGTTCAACTGTACTCGCCCAGAATCCTTGGGACACAGGGACTGAGGAACAGCTGGGGTAAGGAGCCTTCTAGTTTCCATCTGTGGCAGGAGACCTCTGCCTGGGTTACCAGGGCTCCATAGCCAAATAGTGCCAGGAGAAAGCTAGACTCCCAGGAATGTGGGCAAGCCTGCCTGTTCAGAGGGACCCACCTGGAATCTCAGTACATAGTGAATAAGGAATAGTCTTCTGGTTTCTTTTGGCAGCAGGGGAGCAGATCCTGTGACATAGGGCTCCATACTCAGTGCCAGGAGAGAGCTGGTATCCCAGGAGTGCGAACACAACTTTGAGCACAGGCAAGACCACTACTTCTGTTAAAATTCACTGGATCAAAAGGGACCCTTGTAGACCCATCAGGACACAGGAACCAAGGGACAGCTGGATACTAGATCCTTCTGGTTTCAGGCTGCACCCCAGAGCTGACCCTATACCACAGCTCTCCAAACCCAAATTCCTCTCAGAGAGAGCAGGTCTTCAAGGGGTATTGACACAGAGGCTTGCAGGAGGGACAAGCCACAGCAGAGAGAGCAAGACCAGCTAACACCAGAGTTAACCAGATGGGAAAAGGCAAGGGCAAAAACATAAGGAATAGAAACCAAGGCTACTTGGCATCATCAGAACCCAGCTCTCCTATCACAGCAAGCCCTGGATACACCAACACACCAGAAAAGCAAGACTCAGATTTAAAATCAGTTCTCATGATGATGATAGAAGACTTTAAGAAGGAAATAAATAACTCACTTAAAGAAATACAAGAGAACACAGGTAAACAACTAGAAGCCCTTAAAGAGGAAACTCAAAAATCCCTTAAAGAATTACAGGAAAACACAATCAAGTGGGCAGAATTACAGGAAAGCACAATCAAACAGACGAATTAAATGAACAAAACCATACAGGAACTAAAAATAGAAATAGAAACAATACAGAAATCACAAAAGGAGACAACCCTAGAGTTAGAAAACCTAGGAAAGAGATCAGGAGTCATTGATGCAAGCATCACCAACAGAATACAAGAGATAGAAGAGAGAATCTCAGGTGCGGAAGATACCGTAGAAAACATTGACACAACAGTCAAAGAAAATGCAAAATGCAAAAAGCTCCTAACCCAAAACATCCAGGATATCCAAGATAAAATTAGAAGACAGAACCTGATGAAAATAAGTATAGAAGAGGTGAAGATTCCCAACTTAAAGGACCAGTAAATATCTTCAACAAGATTATAGAAGAAAACTAAGAGATGAACATAAAAATAAAAGAATCCTACAGAACTCCAAATAGATTGGACCAGAAAAGAAATTCATCCCGTCACATTATAGTGAAAACACCAAATACACAAAATAAAGAATGAATATTAAAAGCAGTAGGGGAAAAAGGTCCAGTAACATCCATGAAATCCAGGACACAATGAGAAGACAGAACCTCAGGATAATAGGTACAGAAAAAGGTAAAGATTCCCAAATTAAAGGACCAGTAACATCCATGAAATCCAGGACACAATGAGAAGACAGAACCTCAGGATAATAGGTACAGAAAAAGGTAAAGATTCCCAAATTAAAGGACCAGTAAATATCTTCAACAAAATTATAGAAGAAAACTTCCCTAACCTAAAGAAAGAAATGAACATAAATATACAAGAAGCTTAAAAAACTCCAAATAGATTGGACCAGAAAAGAAATTCCTCCTGTCACATTATAGTCAAAACACCAAATACACAAAACAGGGAAAGAATATTAAAAGCAATAAGGAAAAAAGGTCAAGTAACATAAAAAGGCAGATCTATCAGAATTACACCAGACTTCTCACCAGAGACTATGAAAGCTAGAAGATCCTGGGCAGAACTCATATAGACCCTAAGAGAACACAAATGCCAGCCAGGCTGCTATACCCAGCAAAATTCTCAATTACCATAGATGGTGAAACCAAAATATTCTATGACAAAACAAATTTGCACAGTATGTTTCCACAAATCCATCAATGTAATCCACTACATAAACAAACTCAAAGAAAATACCACATGATCATTTCATTAGATGCTGAAAAATCATTTGATGAAATTCAACAACTTTTCCTGATAAAAGTCTTGGAAAGATCAGGAATTCAAGACCCATAGCTAAACATAGTAAAAGCAATATACAGAAAACCAGTAGCCAACATCAAACTAAATGGAGAGAAACTCGAAGCAATCCCACTAAAATCAGGGACTAGGCAAAGCTGCCCTCTCTCTCCCTATCTATTCAATATAGTACTTGAAGTTCTAGCTAGAGCAATTAGACAACAAAGGATGTCAAAGGGATACAAATTGGAAAGGAAGAAATCAAAATATCACTATTTGCAGATGATATGATCATATACTTAAGTGACCCGAAAAGCTCCACCAGAGAACTGCTACAGCTGATAAACAACTTCAGCAAAGTGGCTGGATATAAAATTGACTCAAACAAATCAGTAGCCTTCCTATACTCGAAGGATAAACAGGCTGAGAAAGAAATTAGGGAAATGACACCCTTCACAATTGTCACAAACAATATAAAGTATCTTGGTGAGACTCTAACCAAACAAATGAAAGATCTGTATGACAAGAACTTCAGTCTCTGAAGAAAGTAATTGAAGAAGACCTCAGAAGATGGAAAGATGGAAAGATGCTTATGGGTTGGCAGGATTAATATAGTAAAAATGGCCATCCTGCCAAAAACAGTCTACCAATTCAATGCAATCCCCATCAAAATTCCAACTCAATTCTTCATAGACGTAGAAAGAGAAATTCTCAAATTCATTTGGAATAACAAAACCCAGGATAGTAAAAAGTATTCTCAACAACAAAAGATCTTCTGGGGGAATCAGCATCCCTGACCTCAAGCTGTGCTACAGAGCAGTAGTGATAAAAACTGCATTGTATTGGTACAATGACAGGCAGGTAGATCAAGGGAATAGATTTGAAGACCCAGAAAAGAACCCACACACCTACGTTTACTTGATTTTTGACAAAGGAGCTAAAACCATCCAGTGAAAAACGACAGCATTTTCAACAAATGGTGCTGGTTCAACTGGCAGTCTACATGTAGAAGAATGCAAATTGATCCATTCCTATCTCCCTGTACAAAGCTCAAGTCCAAGTGGATCAAGGACCTCCACATAAAACCAGACACATTAAATCTAATAGAAGAGAAAGTGTGAAAAGTCTCAAACACATGGGCACAGGGGGAAAGTTCCTGAATAGAACACCAATGGCTTATGTTCTAAGATCAAGAATCGACAAAAGGGACCTCATGAAATTACAAAGCTTCTGTAAGGCAAAGGACACTGTCAATAGGACAAAACAGCAACCAGCAGATTGGGGAAAGATCTTTACCAATCCTATGTCCGATAGAGGGCTAATATCCAATATATACAAAGAACTCAAGAAGTTAGATTCCAGAGAACCAAATAACCCTATCAAAAAATGGGGAACAGAGCTAAACAGGGGGAATACCCTCATAGAGGCAGGGGAAGGGGGCAGCGGATAGAGGGGTTGCAAAGGGGAGATCTGGAAAGGGGGAAACATTTGAAATGTAAAATTTTCTCAACTGAAGAAATTCATAGGGCTGAGAAGCACCTAAAGAAATGTTCAACACCCTTAGTCGTCAGGGAAATGGAAATCAAAACATCTCTGAGATTCTACCTCAAACCAGTCAGAATGGCTAAGATCAAAAACTCAGGTGACAGCAGAGGCTGGCAAGGATGTGGAGAAAGAGGAACACTCCTCCATTGCTGGTGGGATTGCAAGCTGGTACAACCACTCTGGAAATCAGTTTGACAGACCCTCAGAAAAAAAGAACATAATACTACCTGAAGACCCAGCTATACCACTCCTGGGCATATACCCAGAAGATGCTCCAACATGTAATAAAGACACATGCTCCACTATGTTCATAGCAGCCATATTTATAATAGCCAGAAGCTGGAAACAACCCAGATGTCCCTCAGCAGAGGAATGGATACAGAAAATGTGGTACATTTACACAATGGAGTACTACTCAGCTATTAAAAACA
>CM052707.1:74481202-74501391 GCA_028551405.1 Uromys caudimaculatus | reverse complement strand
GTCACAGGCAAATGGATGGAACTTGAAAATATCATCCTGAGCAAGGTAACTCAGTCACCAAAGAATGAACATGGTATGTACTCACTAATAAGTGGATATTAACCCAAAAATTTGGAATACCCAAGTTTTACTTCACAGTAACCATTAGACTGAGAGTAAGGTCCCAGATGGAGGAGTTGGAGAAGGGACTGAAGGAGCTGATGGAGTAGCAGCCCCATGGAGGGAGCAACACTGTCAACTGGCCTGACCCCCTAGTGCTTCTGGAGACTGGACCACCAACCAAAGAATACACAATGAGGGACCCATGGTTCAGACCACATATGTGGCAGAGGAGGGTCTTGTTGGCCATCAGGAGGAGGAGAGGCCCTTGGGCCTGAGGGTGTTAGAGGCCCCAGGATAGGGGAATGCTAAGGAGAGAAGATGAGAGTGGGTGGGTGAGTGGGTGGGGGAATACCCTCATAGAGGCAGGGGAAGGGGGGAGCGGATAGGGGGGTTTCAAAGGGGAGATCTGGAAAGGGGGAAACATTTGAAATGTAAATAAATTATCAAAAAAAATTATTTTATTGCTAAGAAAGAAAGAAAGAAAGAAAGAAAGAAAGAAAGAAAGAAAGAAAGAAAGAAAGAAAGAAAAAGAAAAAGAAGAAATCACAGAATGCAAATACCAGCCTAGACCTTGCTCGTTACATTCAAAGTCACACAAGGGCCAGAGCAAAGAGGAGCAGAGTAAGAATACTTGAAAATTGTTCAGTACCTCCAGAAAAGGAACTTGTTAAAAATAAAATCAAGATGGAAGAAGTAAATAGCTTCAATAAAAATAAGGCAAATTATGTGTACCAATACTATACAAAAGAAGTAAGGCGGCCATCTCAGGAATCAACCAGACTCTAAACATGGCATGTATGAGATGCAAAAGTGTAAATATGCTTCTGAGACTTTATTTGAGAATAAAGTTCTGTCAACTGCTCATCGTCCACTACTTAAGTTAGAAGGCACAAAGAGATTACAAGCATAGATCTTACTAGTGGGTGGCCTTAGCACTGTGCATACAATGTTGTGTCGAAAACAGAATGCAAGAATTTTTGAGTCATGGCGGCTTCCAGAGATATAAGCTTCAGAAACCACACTACATGATTCAGGGTCATCATCTCTGAAACAGCCTGATAAGTCAAGAACTGGAGTATGGAGAATGAAGTCAAAGCTTTAATAGATATCCAAAGGACTTATAGAAGCCATCATCCAGGTACGCCTGGCAAAGGAAAATGATCACAGCTTGAAAATTCAGCCTGAATGAGGCTACAACCAGCAAACTGATGAAACAGGGTTGATGAGCCCTTGGGATCTACCTCACTATTCTGTGTTTCAAATACTGGAAATGAACCTATGGGATTTAATCTTTGTCTCATCAGGATGTGGTCTTATTTTGGTTTGATTATTCTTTACTTCTGGATTGGGAACATGAAATCGGGCTCTGGACATGTTTTACCCTTTTCTCTTGGAAGTATTCAAGTTATTAAAATATTTTACTGTGGCCTAGTATGGATTTTATATTAAGATGTGTTAACCAATAAATAATATGGTCTTAACATAAATTTTATAGAATTGAGTAAAGATGATATTTTAGTGAAGTTAGCCTCAATACAATTATATGGATATTTGCTAACATTTATATTAAATAATTTTTATAATACAAAAATATGAAGCACATTATTATATTGATCAATAGAATGAAGTTTTGGGAACACAATGATGCTAATCACACAATCCAAAGCTAATTTAAAAAAAAATAGTTCTGCAACTACATTTAATCTATATATTCTTTGTATTATATATACATATAATTTGTATATAATCTTTGATTTCTGGATAACAGTGAAGATAATTTCAATATATCAATTCTAAAACAATGTTGAATATGCTATCAGTGTGTCTACTTCCAAACATGAATGCATTTGTGTAGCTAATAGGAAAATAACAGAATCTTACATTTTAACATTTGGCTGTATTTAGTTTAATTTTCCATTCTGTTGGGATTTAGATAGATGAAAAGTGAGTAGTTCCTCATCTTTATGACATTTTATTAATTTTTGAGGATTTTCCACATGAATATATTTACATAATTATGAGTCCTACCTTGCATCCTCCAACTCTTCCCACTCTTCTCTTTCCCTCTCAGATTCATGGCTTTCTATAATTACTACTATTACATAAACACACACACACACACACACACATACACACTCAGAGAGAGAGAGAGAGAGAGAGAGCCCAAAGAGAGAGAGTCTTTTGAATTCATTTATTGATTCTCATATGCACATGTTTAGGGCTGACCACATGGGATTGGGTAACCATTCAAAGGTCTCAGCCCTGCAGAAAACTGATTCTC
Source organism: Uromys caudimaculatus (assembly GCA_028551405.1). NCBI lineage: Eukaryota > Metazoa > Chordata > Mammalia > Rodentia > Muridae > Uromys > Uromys caudimaculatus. The sequence continues at coordinate 74,499,008 of CM052707.1, read as the reverse complement.
CCTCTCTCAGTAGCCAGTGATTATAGGTAGTTTTTCAACTAAGGATGGGGTCTTGTTAAATTCCTCTTATCCCTGTTGGCATGTCAACTGGTATGGTCATTATATTGATCTGATTTAGGTAACCAGATCGTTGAGATTGCATGGGTACAGCATCCTTGTCATGTTTATTAGAAACTATCTTGCAGCAATTGCCCTAGTTCTCTCGCTCTTATGAACTTGCCACCACTTATCAATGATGTTCCATAAGCTTTAGGTATACAGATTGTGCTGTTGATCTACCAATTGCAAATGGGTACTCCATGATCATTTATTCTTCACATTCTGACTGCTTGTGACTATGTATAAGCCAGCATTTGTTGGAAAATGAAGAGTGAGACCTATACTTATCTGTTAGTTTGAGACTGTATTGCTTTAGAAAAAAATCAAAGTAAGTTTTCCTCTGAGTTCTATGAGTTTGCTAGACACAGTTGCTAGTTTATAGGACTAGATATCAACTGCCACCTATTGAATGGGCCTTAAGTAGAACTAGGTGACTCTTTTTACCCCAGAAATGTAACTGCCACTATTAAACCCTTGGGTATATCTTTTCCTCTTGATATTATTGTGGTTTGCAGGCTCAAACTAAAGACTCTTTTATGTGAGTGCCAGCATTATTCCCAAGCATCTGATGTACAAAGTATTTGATGTCTTCAGAAATAGGGTCTTAATTTTAAATTCTGGAATGCAACCAATTATCTCATAACATCCACAATAAATGTATGTGGTCATTATTATATTACATATACAAAATTCAGTGAAGAAAATATTCTCAATATTGATACTATATTAAGACATTTCAAAGGATCCTTTTTGGTGTGAAAATTTTGCTTCTGTTTATAGAGATTACTTAAGTCTCAAGGTTTTCCTTCTCAAACATTAAGCTCTAAGGTAACATTTGTTTAAATCATTTAATTCTGGCTTCTCATTAAAAACTATTCTTGTACTATTATGAAAAAATAAATTGTTAAAAGTAGAAATGCTAAGTCAATTTTATATATCATTGAGTTGGAAACCTGCCTATAGATGCTCTAGGACAGTTTATCAGGTTACCACTTTCTCAAACTCGGAGACAGATGCTCTATTCATTTGTTCCATATTCTCAGACAGATACTATAGCAAAGATGCAGTCAGCACACAATAAATATTGGTTGAAGAAATTAATATTGATTACAAAGAATTTAAAGGACTTAATTTACATGCAATTAACTGCACATTTAAAATCAACGTCGGGCCTAGAGATGTAGCAAAGCATTTAGGAACATGTATCTCTTTTTCAGAGGACAAAAGGTAGGCTCCCAGCACCCATGACAGGTGGCTCAACTCACCTGTAGCTGCAGCTTTCTGTGCCACTACTCTGGCTGACCTTGGGTCAAACATTCGTTAATATTTCTGAATCTCCAAGTTTTTATCTGTAGGATGAGTACTGTTAAAAAAAAAAAAAAAAAAAGAGCAACATTTTGTTTTCCTGTCAGAACTGTTATGAGATTTAAATATAATTGGAGGCAAAAGCTCTTTGTACACAATAAAATGGTCTACAAGTAAAAGAGATTAACAATTAAAGACAGGTTGAATGTTGTGAAATACACTGCATTCAACTTGCATTAAGCAGGACCAAGCTCCAGGCTTAGAGGCTAGGACTAGTGTCCACATGCAGAGGATGCGATACAATGATGATCTTATAAGTGGCTTGTATTTTCACGCTTATCTGTCATTCGTAACTGAACAATGCTTCCTATTGATTTGGGGCATCAAAGTCAGTTCATTTTACTTAGGCATGGCATGTGCTATTATCTCTTTGAAAGCTCAGAAATCTAAAAGGAACAACATTAAAAAAAAAAAAAAAAACCTCAGTAGCTTAAATATTGATTAAAAACAAGCTTGGTTCATTAAAAACACTGCTGGGATTTGAAGCACTTAGAGGCAATCGTCTCTTTTCGTCAGTATTTAAGAACTATAGTGATTTATAGATCTTCTTAGTACTAAAAAGGAGTTTCTGGTTCTTTAAATGTGCTTTGCATTAAAAAAAATATAGGCTTATAAATGAGCATCCTTCCTCACTGTACTTGATCCGTACATAGAAATAGGTACGTTTTGCTTAAAATGTTGATGCCAGTTTATGTCCTAATTGCGTAGCGCCTCTCCTATTATAAAGTCTTTCAGCTAACGTGCCCTATACTTCTGCATCATTCTAAAATGTCTTAGTCCTCTTCAAAAAAGGGACAAGGTCACAGAACCATTGGAGGTGATCCTGAGGAGGCAGAAGTGGCTGCCTTTAGATATCCCAGAGAGGAAAATAACCCATGCTCCTGTCAGAAGGAAATAGATGTCTACATCTCTAACTACTGCATCGTGTTCTCCTTCTTGTCAGGTGTCTTGGTGGCTAAAGGAAAGAATGGTGACTCAGAGGATAACCCAGACCTTCTCCCCTCCTAGAAGGGCATTCGACTCAGCTATCAGCTTACTGTAAACCGAGTAGACTAAAAGGCACTGTGTGTTGTAAAAGTTTCTTAAATGTGTTTAACTCTTTCCACAGTTCTGTAGTGGATTTACATACTTAGCTTTCTATATTTTTTTAAGCTAATGATTCGGTACATCAGTGGTGCTACCCCAGCTCAGCATATATCCATCAGACTCATCCGTGGCTATGTATTAGTTATACCATTATTTTCTTGGTTCCTATATTTAAACACAATTTTTTACTTTTTACTTAAGTTGTAAGGTAGTAAAAAGGTAACAGTTATGTGCTCAGCCCACGAAGGCTGAAAGACAATCACAGACAAGGGAACAGAAAGCACGTAAGAGGCTGAAGATGGGAATGTCTACCTTCTGAGCACGACATACGCATTGTTTCATGATCTCACGGAAGCTGCGGTGGCCTACCCTGTCAACGCAAGACTGAATCTGTGAACTGTGAGACATCGACAGGGGAGGGGCTCAAGGGGTCCTACTGCTCCACGTTAAACCATTAGCTACTGATCTACTCCAAAGGGCTATTCATCGGCTTGTTTCATTATGTTTCCACTGGTGAGCCCGCCAGGCAATGGATAGTTCCAAACCCACATTCAAACAAACGGTCCTGCTAAATTCAGCAAGTCATAAAACAAAACAAAAAGGCATGCTTATAGAACGGGGGATGAAAGCAAGGTAGGGGTGACCGTCATTGGAGTGGGTTATATATACGTGTATGGAATTGCCAGTGAACAAAATTAATAAAATGCAATGTGGAGTTTTTAATTTACAGGATTGTATAAATTCAAACAAATTTAATTGCAACACAACCAAAACAGTAAAAATTAACTTGCGTACTACTGGCTGCCATAAAGGTATTTTTCATTTTAAATGGTGTGATGGTAGAGAATGTCATCAAAATAAAAAATATAACAATATAATCTGCTTGCCTCTGGATGACCAGAAGACTTGGAGATGACTGAAAATGAAATTATACTCTCAGTGCTTTATGACACTGAGCATGTACCACCTGAAAGACCTAGCCCCAATCCAGTGGCACTTCTCATTCTGAAAAAGAACTGTATTGTGTCTCTGTGGTGCATCGTGTGAGCTGGTCAGCTTCCAGTTTTCACGGATCTACTTGAAAGGATGACACATAATAAGCACTTGGCCATGCAGACGAAATATAAGTGAATTGTCTCATTTTCATCGAGGTTAAATGATTTTATATACATGTGTGGATAGATAGATAGATAGATAGATAGATAGATAGATACATACATACATACATACATACATACATACATACATGATGGATGGATGGATGGATAGATAGATAGATAGATAGATAGATAGATAGATAGATAGATAGATAATGAGATCTCTGCCCATGTCTGAAACACTACCAAGCTCAGCAAACAGAAAATAGTCTTTCCCAGAATGAGCCTCCCCAAAACTTTGTATGCAACAGCAGTGTGCAAGAACTCTTATACTTAACATGTGCCTATAAATCACCAGACTATGTTAAAACTCAGGTCTGGATGAGTAGATCCTGAAATTTCCTATGCTTTCAGATGATATCACTGCCTCGAGTTAGTGGCCTCTCCTTGATGAGCAAGAGCTCACTCACTGGCTAGGCACCTACTCACTTAATCCCATCCACCTTCTTCCCTAATTACATAAGTGTGGACAAATAATTCAAGCTCTCAAATCTTATTTACTCATTTGCTAAGCAATATAAAGAAGAGGGATGTGTGTTGTTTCCTTGTTATGGAGAACACAGGAGTTAGTGAATACACATAAAACATATTAGAAACTGCCTAGCACCTTGATGAAGCTGAAGATGGCTAGAAATTATTGGCAAAACTATATCTGATTTTGTAAAACCTCAGCTGCTAATTGTTCTTTTCACCACGCCCATCTACATCTACTTTCCAATAGTACATTTCTATTTGAACTTCCATCGTTATGTAGAAGCCCCTAGAAAGCAAGTATCGTGACTTGATTTACTATCTCTTCTAGGTAGTATAATGTGGACTGGCATTAGAGTATTTGCTATGGTGACTGGCATAGTGATGCTAAATACTAGTTGAATTAATGAAAATTTTGCCCTCTCTCAATTTGTATAAATCTCCCCTTGTTGTAAAAATAGGGTTTAACTAGTCATCATTCAGGATACATTGAAGGACCACGACATTGAAGAATTTATGTCACATGCCATATTTGGCCACTACTTATTCATAAACATGTTTCGAATGAGCTTTTGGTGTTACATGTGTTCTTTTGTTACTTGTGGGCTTAACTGCACAATATGCATGCCTGAATGTACTTCAAAATACAGAGATTTTATATCAGCATATACATTTTAGTTTCTGAGCTGGTATATATTTTGGTATGTCTAATAGCTCCATAAATAGCACTAAATTGAAAAAAGTTCATTTATCAGATGATATACACAAGTGTTCTCTTCTAATATTTAGTGTTACAGGATGTTTCCTGGGATACATCAAGAAATGTCTATGTACTCTTGATAGGTAGGGTACCAATAAGGCAAATAAAGAATTCTGTCCAAGTCTAGTTGGTAAACAATGAGTTTTGGGGGGATTGTTTGCAAGAGCTTGGACAAATCACAGATTATCACAATACTTGGGAATACTCTGGTAATTCTCAGGCAGCCACATTGTGTAAAAGGCCAATCCCCTTGTGCCATCAAAAGGCCTTATTCCAAACATTTACCCATTTTCTAGTGACAACTGGATGTTCCCAGAGAAAAGGGTTTCATGAGACTACCCTGAAAGCCTCATGACATCTTCAGATACCTCTACTACACGCCACAGAGGGCTGTTAATAGTCTCTGTCTCCTGAGGAACAGTCTCCTATGAGTGATCACAACTGTTTTTCTTTAAAAGAGAATAGCTGTGTCCCTTAGAGAGGAATGGAATGCATATGTAAAAGATGTCTTGTTTAATTTAGAAAAACTATACAAAATTTTGCTCAACATAGTTTCATATTTCATATACTTTTATATTATTAAATGCTGGCATTTTGTGTGTGTGTGCTGTTAAGGATTTTACTCATGTTAAACATTCTAGTCGTTAGCTATACGCTCTTACTCATAAATATTATTCTTTAAAAATAAGAATTTACTTGAAATTTACCAGAATTGCCTGATAACTGGTAGCATTTTTTCTTTCTTTTGAATTATAAAATATCTGTGTTTTAAAAGAATATCACTTTTTACATGATTTTCGTATATTGAGAAAGCAAGAGCCTTAACCATTTGATGGGCAGACTGAGGTGGCAATGGAATAGATATGTCCAGAATTCTGTCAGAAATGTGTAACACATGTAAACAGATTGAGAAATACTCACCTTTTCTTGAAAAGTGAAACCACTAAGAATGTCTAGGATCTATTGGATATTCATGTTGACTGTCTTATATAAATAGTCCTTGAAAGATTTTATGAGTGAAAACAAAAAAAGTATGACTTCCAATTCTGGCTATAATGAGCTAGTTTCTATGGAACCAGTTTCAAATAACTTGCATACATGCACACATGTGCACACATTTGTATGTATGTATGTATGTATGTATGTATGTATGTATGTATGTATGTATAATAAGTTTGTGGATAGGAAAACTTATAGCCAAAATCTCAAAGTAAAAAGAGAGGGGTAGTGCAACAATTAGTACTTCCTTTGTCCTTGCAGTATTTGCTAGCTCATTAGTGCTAGATGGACCACTGAATAAAAGTTAGCTGTTTTAAGGAGCAACAGAGGAAGAAAAATATTGTGAGAGCCTATCCAAGAGGAGGAAGCATCACAAGGTCTCCAAATTCTCAACCGAGCTGCTTGAAAGGCCACACTAGATCTATAGGAATAATAATCACAGTGACAGGGACCTAAACTCAAAATGTCTGAGACTGGAGAGAAAGCTCATCAGTCAAGAGCATTGACTGCTCTGCTTTTCTAGACATCCTGAGTTCAATTCCTAGCAACCACAGGTGGGTTGCAACCATCTATAATGAATTTGGTGTCCCCTTCTGATATGCAGGCTCACATGCAGATAAGGCACTGATCCATAAAATACATAAATGAGAAGAGTCAACCTATTGTAGGTATTGTAATATTGGTTTTAACTCTTCTTGAGACAAGACAAAGCCCCCACTGCAGAATGGCATCTGCAGTGAATGATGGCATCGTCAATAAACGCAAATGGTATATCTGTTATCTTCTGTATGGTATTTAACATTCAATTGAAATTACTTGACATACTGGCATAAAAGACCAAGTAGGAAGGATTGAATTCATTGGAGATTAGGAGATCACGGTAAAAGGAGGGAATATGATGAGGGCTAACTAACATTAAAGGCCTTTAAAAAAAATTGGAAACCTACTATTGTAGTTACTTCTTTAAATATATACATATACACATATACAAAAAGAGTTAAAGTGAAGTTACTCTATAATCATCAAGTAGGAATCACAGATTAGCAAATAAAAAACTCAGTACCAGAATCTTAGTCATTGTTAGTTATTCCATAGACCCTAAATATGAAAGGCTATTGTCAGCGCTCTTGGTTATCCTCCAAAACTCACCAGTAAAACCTATTACTAAAGACATTACCCATAGTCTTGTGTTATGGAATATGAAAGAATCACCCTGGAACTTACCAGAATTTCATGCCACTGGATAGCTTTCATAGTGATGGAAGGGGCTGAACATGCTACCAAAGGAGTAGAAGCACCAATCTCATCCAGATGTGAACTCTGAAACCTAACTCAATGACTAGCCTAACAAGATCTACCTACATTTGCAATAATAGCACAAATATTATTGGAGTAATCAACTATTTTCTGATTGAATCTAAGGTCTGAGATAGAATCTATACTAGGCATTGGTAAACAGCCAAGAAGCTCTGGCTAGATAGGTCATAGGCCCTAGGTAACAACTTATTATTAGCTCATTCAATGGACATAATATTTGAATGACTCCTAGTGACTTATTTTATACACATAGCTTAATTCATCTCTCAGCTCTTATCATGAATTCAACAGAATGGAAGGAAATCGTTGGCAGCTATACATCTTTCATCTGATACAAGATTAGTATTCAGACTATATGTGAAACTAAAAAAAAGAATTAGACATAAATAAACAACCAATTTTTAAAATGGGCGACAGATCTTAACAGACTGTTCTCAAAAGAAAATATAAAAATGATTAAGGAATATCTCAGACAGTATTCAACATCCTTAGTCATTAGGAAAATGCAAATTAAAACAACTTTGAGATTTCATCTTATCCCAGTCTGAATGCCTAAGGTCAAGAAAACAACTGACAACAAATATTGGTGGATTGCAAACTGGTGAAGCCCCTTTGGAAATTATATTTAAAAATCTAAAAGTAAATCTATTTTATGACCCAGTTATATCACAGATTACTGCATGCCCAAAGTACTCTGTGAACATCATATTTCACACATACTTGTATAGCATGTTCATTGATGCCCTAGTCACAATAACTAGGAAAGGCAAACAGCCTAAACATCATTCAACTGATAAATGGATAAGGAAAATGTGGTACATATATACAATGCAATTCCATTCAGCTGTAAAGAAAATGAAATCCTGAAAATTGCAGGCAATTAGATGGAACTACAACTTACTATATGCTGAGTGAGCTAACATATGCATAGACATACAAACACTACCATTTTTCTCTATTTTGTGTTCTTAACACTGATTATATAGATATGAGCATATAATTAGAGAGTAACCATAGAAACCAGAAAAATGCAAAGGGATGAGGTCAAAAAGGAGCTCTAGAAGGGGGGATGGTTGCCATATAGATGCTTAGAATCAAACCCAGATCCTCAAGAAGATAAGTTAATGTGGCTAATTGCTAATATATTTCTCTATACCCAAAAGAATCCATTTGTGGAACATTTAGTTTTGATTTGTTTGTTTTACTTTGTTTTCAAGGCAGGATCTCTCTATACAGCCTTAGTTGGCTTGGAACTCACTTGCCAGTAGACCAGAATGCCCTTCTACTGACAGAGATTTACCTGCTTCTGCCTCTAGAATACCTGTTAAAGTAACGTTTATCCATGTAGTTGTCAGCTTGGAGATTACTGCTGAATCCTTTCTAGTTCTTTCTGAACTCTGGCTGGCTGGTTCAACTGAGCTGTTCTGGATCAAACTACTCTCCAAGTTCACTGATTCAATTTGGCTTCCTTCAGCTTCTCATTGAATTGTTCTGCCTGGGCTCAAACTAACTCTGGCTATTTGTTCTAATCTTCTGGCTCCTTCATATTCTCTGGCTTCAACTGCCCCTGCTGACCTGTACTGAATTGCATGAACTCAGGAACGAACGCAACTTCCATGAACTATACTCTACACTGACTCCTAACTAACCCAACTCCCAACTCACTGATGCTTTGTACTGTAGCACTAAGTGTCAGCCCCCAAAACCTGGAGTCTGCATGTAGACCTGAGTGACAGCTATGTGACCTTGCCCCAAAGTTATTTCCAATTGGTTAATAAAGATGTGGACAGCTAATAGCTGGGCAGAGGTGGGGTTTAGGATTCCCAGGCTTGGTGTCAAAGGAGGACCACAAGGAGGAGGAGAAGGTGGAGGAGAAAAGAAAAACTGCCATGGGTTAGGTGAGCCATAAAAATGTGGCCTGAGGGCTGGTCAACTGGAGTTAAGAGCAACCAAGACGAAGTGTAGTAAGTAATCATTCAGCGTTATGAGTAGAAAAGTAGATTCTAATGCCACAGAGGGCAGATATCTGCCCAGCTCTAGTGCTGATTAAGACTTACTATAAATATAAAAGTTGTGTGTCCTTTGTCCAGGAACATAATGATGAAGGTGGGGTAGAAATCCCAGATTTGGATTAACATATTCTACAACAGCCCTTAAATACCCTTTCTCCTGAGAGTCTGGCATATCCTGTCTCTGACTAAATCTGTCAAAATTTCCTTTGATTTGTCACTTTGTCTGCCCCTCAATTATACATCATTGTTTGAGATTAATGGTGTGTACTAAGGATGTGTCTATATTCCAGCTAGATCACAAAGATAGAGAAGGTCTCTGGATGAGATCAGCGCAGCCATGTTGCTGGATTAAAATTCCTCTACAAGCACCAAACCCTGGGAAAGTCCTTGTTTTGACCCCCTAGCATTGATGAACCAGGCATGAAAGGTCCTGCCTATAACCCCAACATGAAAATTAGGAATTCAAGGTTATCTCTGGCTTATAGTGAGCTATAAGGCAGCCTGTGCTAGATATGGACTAAAAAAGATATGAAAAAAAGCAAAACATCAAAATCAACCATGCTTCTTTGTAAATATCACTTTTTTAAAAAATGTGTTATAGTTGTACACACTTACTTAACATATTCACCTAAGAAGATAGCCCTAAAAACATTCTTATGCAGAGCCTTGCAACCTTGCTAAAATATACTTGGTTTGCCATTTAGGTAAGTTAAATACATACAGAGTAAACTTGACTTCAGTCAAATATACTTTAAGGCATTTAATTTATCAAGTATGTCACAGGGATCAAATGCTAAACCAAATTTGCATCCAAATGTATGTTTTGTTAATATACAATCAGATATTATTTATAAGCTAAGCTTAAAATATTAAGAAGCAAACTAATATTTTAAATCAACTACAAATTTTATAAATGAATGTTGACCTTGCCAACTTTTTTATTCAGCTAATTAAAGTTAAATGTTCTTGTGCTTCTGCAAATGCCGTATTGGAGGCCAAGGAAAACTCACTTAAACAACACAAACTTTAGAAGCTGGTGAGTTTTTAATCATAATTAGAATTCATAATACAGAGAGATAACTTGCAACAAAAGTAATTAATTATGATGAGGTTCTTATTGTTTCCTCTCTGGAGAAATAAGTTTTCATGTACAATTGATCACCAGCTAATCTCCAGTAGATAGGGCACAGCCTATGAAACGGTCATAGTAGTAAAGATAAAAGAACACACTCAACAAGAGAAATTTACCCATACTACTAATGAATATGGACCAGATATTTTCTTCTCCTTCTTCTTCTTCTTCTTCTTCTTCTTCTTCTTCTTCTTCTTCTTCTTCTTCTTCTTCTTCTTCTTCTTCTTCTTCTTCTTCTTCTTCTTTTTTCTTTTTTGGTTTTTCAAGACAGGTTTCTCTCTAAAGCCCTGGCTGTCCTGGAACTCACTCTGTAGACCAGGCTGGCCTCGAACGCAGAAATCCTCCTGCCTCTGCCTCCCGAGTGCTGGGATTAAAGGCATGTGCCACGACTGCCCGACTGGACCAGATATCTTCAATGGCATCTTTGTTACTTTATTTAAATTTCAAATTTTGCATGACATGGTTTTTCTTTGTCTCCTCACTGAGACTTGAACATGAGCCAAGTATGTAAAAGTCAAATGTGTGAGAACTACTTGAACCTACAGATTGCTTGTCATATGCAGTTTATCTAAACTGCACAGCAGAAGATGGGCCAACTGCAGTTACCTCAGCTATTTGGAGAACTCATGCACAATTTAGAAACCCCTCATGAAGATTTTACATTAAGAGTCTCTCTGTTCCTGTCATTCACGTGAGCTATTGATTCATTCACCATACACATTTTAACTTACAATATTTTAATTTTCATTCCTCAAGGGCATGTGCTGTTATATCTTTTTTTCACAGAAAAGTGAATTTAGGATTTTCTAATATAGCTTGTTAATATTATGGTAGAAATTACTGACATAGAGGTAATGTACATTACCCCCACGTCCTTCACCTCGTGTGCAGTCAGCCAAATTATGTATTTATTAATTTTGTTAAGCTGGCCTCATGAGTCAATAGATTGAATAGAGTCTCTGTTAATTAAGTTTGCTGATGAAATGGCTAGAAGCTTTGAGAATGGCCTTAGAATTAAAAATGAGTTTAACCAGCTGGAGGGGATTGATGCATTGGGTGGGTATCAGAACAGATGACCTCTGTGCTCTTTCTGAACTCTGAAACTGTATGAAACACTGAGAAATCAATACAACAGGACTGATATGAAACAAATTTAACAAAAAGTTAGGTATAAAACTGAAATATAGACATATGATCAAACTTTCAAAGGAATGTTAGAGCTATAGGTTCTGCTAGAGACAGGGTCTGACTACATGTTGCCAGGGGAAGGAAGATTTGATTAGAGCACTGAGATCATTTTTTTTCTAGCACCCTTCTCTAAAGAGGAATTTTATGGTGTCATTAGGTGTTAAAGACTTCTCTAATTTGCCATCAACTGCAATACAACATTTTCTATAGCAAATGATGCTCTGGTAGCTAAATTAATTTTAACCAGCAGACTGTAACTAGAAGTCATATACATCGATTTCAGACCTTCCCCATAAATCTATCCTCAAAGAATTCTCCATTTTATTTCTTTACATGGGAGAGTATATAAGGAAGTGGCTTCAAAGCATATCTAATGCTTTGTTTCAAAGATGGACTCATTGGAAATAGTTGCACACAAATGGCTCTGGTTTTCTTAATGGGAATTTTTACATAGTCAAAGTCAGAATAAGCATTTCGGGGAAAAAAGATAAAGGATGTCCAAATATCCAACAAGGCTATGTGAAAGGGTATTCAACAATTGTAGTCATTAAGAAAATGCAAGGTAAAACTTTAATGAAAGACCATTTGGCACTTTTTGGAATGATTAGACCTCTAAAAACAAGTTGCCAAATACTGTTAGATTGTGAAGCAACAGAAATTCTTACAGTCTGACACTAACAGCATGCTCTGACAGAGGGGATGGCATGAGAGAGTTGATGTTCTAGAGAGAATCATGTACATTGCCTGTACTCTAGCAACTCCACTGGAGATTATTTCCCAACACAAGAGCAATCTTTATGTTTCCAAGTGTTTGGGTAAGAATGCTCCAAACAACTCTATTGTTAGTAAACAAAGTAGAAAAAAAAAGTCTCCATGTAGTAAGATGAGTGCGTCACAGTATCCATGATAGAATCACAATGAACACTAACTGGAATGAGTCCCTTTATTCTAGGCGATATTGATCAAGTAATCTCCCTAAAAAACCATCAAATTATTTCATTAATGAATCTCTGAAAAGTAGAGAAAGCAAACAGGGGTAGAAAAAAAGAACAATAGTTATCTTCAATGTATGCCATGGGACAGCAGAGAGAATTGGTGAAAGGTTCTGGAATGCCGAGATTGATATATATTTTCATTCAACTTATAATTATAATACAAGGATGTATTTATATCTACAAAAAGCACCACAGTTTGATGAGCAAATAGGTATCTTTGGATTAGGAATGTAGCTCAGTTGGTAATTACTGACTAGCATACATTAAGCCCTGGGTTCAGTCCCTAGCATGGCATAAAACCAGACATGGCAGTACGTGCTGGATATCATGGCATTCTGGAGGAAAAGGCCATCCTCAGCTGTGTGGCTAGTTTAAGGAAAGCGTGGGCAAAAGGAGACCCTCGTGTCTACACACACACACACACACACACAGACACACACACACACACACACACACACACACACAGAGCCAATAACATGGTAGAAATGGTGTACAATTCCTTTCCTCAGATTCAGTGGTTGAAAGCAATCATGTCCAGAGATAGACTGGAAGATTAAATGACCTTTCCGGATCACTTTCTGTCTTGTGATCCTATATTATTTCCTACAAAGTGTTTTTGGTTTGGTTTTTTTTTTTTTTTTTTTTTTTTTTTTCATAAAATCCCCTTCAGTCTTTCTCCTTCTTTTCTACTGAGTTGTTCAGGACTGGATTTAATACCCTAGAGGTCTTTTCACAAGAGCAGTGTAAGTAGAAAGTCTGTCACCTCCTTAATAGGTAATATGATAGAGTTGTATCCAGTGGGAAATCTCGGTGGTATTTTATGTGGGTTAGCCACAGTTGGATGGATAATGCAAGGTCGCATACAATTCCCTCTCTGCTCTCACCTCTGGATATTTTAACATCATTTCTTCACGAGTTTCCCTTCATCTTGCATGCTTTGCACTGGATATATTTTTTCCCCAGGAGGTACTAAATTGACTTTCCCTTTTGTCAACTTCACAACGATTTTTTTAAGCACTCTCAGTCTAAGCACGTGGGATGCAGTCTGCAGGTGATTTTAGCAACATTTTTTTTTTTTTAAAGTAATACCAATGGAATTACTAATAAATTAACAAGGGAATTAGCTGACCAAACAGGTTTTTTTTTTCATTTCAATATGTATAATTATTAAATGAATGTAGTAAAAATAAGGCAGTAAAAAAGAAATAAGAATTATTCAAATGATTGGAGATTTCAGATTTTACTCTGAATTTTCATTCATGGGAATTTCCCATTTGCCCCTATGACAACATCTCTTTAATTGACTGAGATTTGGTTATTTTAAAATGAACCATTTCATATTAAAGAACACTGTAAAGTGAGTCAAATTACTACTGCTGGTACAATTTGACAAATAAAATGTGATACCTGTTTCTTTGATTTTTGTGAACTGGGCTACATGTATTTTGATTCAAGGATTTTCGGCATCTCTGAAAGCACAGCTTTGGCTTGCTCATTCTCAGCACAGGCTGAACAGAGGCATTTATGTGGAGGTTTCACTAGCTCTGAAAAGCCCATTATTTCTGGAACTTCCCGGAGCAGAACATTTACTCTGGAGAAATAAGCTCCCAGATTGGAAGACATCGCCATTAATTGACCCTGTAACATTTGTTCTCAGACTTTTAAGGCTCTCCAAAGGCTGTAGTTTTAGACCACCCATTTAAACACTATGTCACTGAATATTTCAGGGCAGCTAGAGATAACAGCGTTCCATGGGGTCTGTACATCTGTGTATGTAACAATCTCAAAGTTCAGCAAATGGAATCTCAGTGTGAAGCCAGAAAAGACCCCCCCCCAAACTCATTATAGCCATAGGTTACTCTAGCTTAAAAATTGATTTTATACTAGCAAGGAAAAATCTAACTTCACAATGCCATCAATCATTTGAAAAATATAACTATTTCTATGAATTGAGGCTTAGATGGTCTGGATATAAAGATTATTCATTTCCAATTCATAGAAAATTTTCATGTCATTCAAATGCCACGCAAATGTCACTATAAACTTGAAAACAATCTATAGGCATACAAATAGAAAATTATTTACTGAGGCCAAAAATATTTTTTTAAATAGAGAAGTAATCAGTCATAAGCAATTCCATTCAATAGAATAGCTGGTAAAGAGCATAATATCAGGTATTAACCAGGATTGGTTTTGCTTCAAAGAGTATCCTCCCTCAGATATCCAATGCCAATGATAAAATTCCTAAATAATATGAATACACTAAAATACAAATGAGCAAGTTTCATTCATTCATTCATTCATTCATTCATTCATTCATTCAACATTTTACTTCAGTTACCTGAAAGTCTACACATGATTAACTTTTATTCATCATGAGGTTTTTTTTTCTGTGTTTCAGTATCACATGACCCATTTTTTAAATTGCAATAGAGTAGCAATCCTCATCTTTCTAAAACCTAGGAACTCCAAGTATTTATTATCACACAATTTTTTTTGTCCTGGCTATTGAAAAGCACTGATTTGGGTGCTTAAAGATAATCACATTCATTTAAAGAAGTTTTTAAATACTAGTACATATCCAGGCCAGGGCGCTGCTGCCACATATCCATCAAACCGTTGCTATGGAAGTCAGAGAATACTCTTGCTCATTCCCTGAATTCACAGTACTAGTCCTCTTCTTTAAAGTTATTTCTAACTTGTGAAGGCAGCCTGCAAGATAGCTGCCAACTTCTTGCTTCTTAGTCTACACATTCTTATGTTCCTTCCCTTGAGTGTGGGAAAGACTTAGGGAACCACTTCTAACAAGTAGAACACGCAAAAATAGAGATATGTTTCTAATACCAGCCTCTAAAAGGGTCTTCAGTCTCAACCCTAAAATCTCATTCTCTCTTGCTCATGCTCTTATTTGTATAAAGGGAAGCCATTGCTACATTCTGAAATCCCTATGGAAAGAACCATGTGGCAAATAAAGCCAGGAAGCTCTCTGGTCAAAAGGACAGGGAGCCACATACTGCTACCTGAAATGGGGTAATTTTCCTTCCAGGCAGACATAAATAACCAGAAGCTGGTGAGTACGATCACTGAGTTTCTTAGAAAACTCATAAAATTTCAGTGTGGTGCCTGATGGTTCTAAAGCAGTATCTATAATTAGCAAATTGTTTTAGGATAATGTGACAGAGATTATTATAGGTACCCGTGAGTAAATACTTTTACAGTGATGGTCTGATTTCTTCAGGAACAACAAAACATGATCTTTATTATTCCCCAATGCTTCATGTGATCCCTTACAACTAGAGTAAGACATGGGGATTTGTGTGTGTATCTGTTTCAATTGCTCCAGCTTAGCAGACATTTTAGAGTATCAAGGGCACTCTATCTGTATCCTCCTCTTCTTGGAGAAACTCCCCCTTGATGTTTCTACTTCGTGTGTAGTATTAATTGTTGGGTACGGATGACATAAGTATCTGTGGTGGTTTGAATAGGAATGGCCCCTTTAGATTTATGTATTTACTTGGCCCATAGGGAATGGTACTTTTAGGAGGTGTGGCCATGTTGGGAGAAGTATCACCGTGGAGGTGGGCTCTGACTTTTCATATCCTCAGGCTATACCCAGTGTGGCTTACAGTCATTTTTGAAGCCTGTGGATCTCAGCTCCTTCTCCAACACCATGTCTGCCTGCATGCTGCCATGCTTCCCACCATGAGGCTAGTAGACTGAACCTCTGAAACTGTAAGCCAGCTCCAGTTAAATGTTTATAAGAACTGCCATGGTCATGATGTCTCTTCACAGCAATAGAAACTCTAAGAAAGTACCTATTACCCAAAGTGGGGTTGGCTTTTATTATTCCTGTTATCACTCTAGACCCTAAAACGTAATATAATCATCCTAACTCAAAGCTGGATGAATGATAGAATTTTCACTTAGAGCAGCAGTTCTCAACCTGTGGGTCATGCCCCCTTTGGGATAGCATCATATCAGATATTACATTATGATTCATAACAGTAACAAAGTTATATTTATGCCATAGCAATAAAATAATTTTAGGGTTGGAGATCACCTCAACATGAGACACTATATGGTCACAGCATTAAAAAAGTTGAGAATCACTGGCTATTCACAGTTATAAAGTTGTATTTAGAAATAATAGATTTTTTTCTTCTTAATTTTATTTACATTTCCAATGTTTCCCCCATCCAGGTCTCCTCTTTGGAAACCACCTATGTCCTCCTCCCTCCCCTGCCTCTGTGAGGGTATTACCCCTCCCACCCACCCGCCCACCCACTCCCATCTTCTACCATTGACATTCCCCTTTACTGGGGCCTCTAACACCCTCAGGCCCAAGGACTTCTCCTTGCCCTGATGACCAACAAGGCCCTCCTCTGCCACATATGTAGTCCAAGTCATGGGTCCTTTGATGTCTATTCTTCAGTTGGTGGTCCAGCCTCCAGGAGCACTGGGGGCGTCAGGCCAATTGAAACTGTTGCTCCTTCCATGGGGCTGCAACCTCCCTCAGTTCCTTCAGTCCCTTCTCCAACTCCTCTATCTGGGACCTCACTCTGAGTCCAGCGGTTACTGTAGAGTGAAACTTGGGTATTCCGGACTTTTGGGCTAATATCCACTTCTCAGTGAGTACATACCATGTTCCTTCTTTTGTGATGGAGTTACCTTGCTCAGGATGATATTTTCAGGTTCCATCCATTTGCCTGCGAATTTCATGAAGTCATTGTTTTTAATAGCTGAGTAGTACTCCATTGTGTAAATGTACCACATTTTCTATATCCATTCTTCTGCTGAGGGACATCTGGGTTGTTTCCAGCTTCTGGCTATTATAAATATGGCTGCTATGAACATAGTGGAGCATGTGTCTTTATTACATGTTGGAGCATCTTCTGGGTATATGCCCAGGAGTGGTATAGCTGGGTACTCAGGTAGTAGTATGTTCATTTTGCTGAGGGTCCAGGAAACTGATTTCCAGAGCGGTTGTACCAGTTTGCAATCCCACCAGCAATGAAGGAGTGTTCCTCTTTCTCCGCATCCTTGCCAACCTCTGCTGTCACCTGAGTTTTTGATCTTAGCCATTCTGACTGGTGTGAGGTGGAATCTCAGACTTATTTTGATTTGCATTTCCCTGATGACTAGGGATGTTGAATTTTTTTTTTTTTTTTTTTTTTTTTTTTTTTTTTTTTTTTTTTTTTTTTTTTTTTTTTTTTTTTTTTTTTTTT
>CM052707.1:74369216-74480702 GCA_028551405.1 Uromys caudimaculatus | reverse complement strand
TTGTTTCTATTTCTAATTTTAGCTCCTGGATAGTTTTGTTCATTTCCTTTGTCTGTTTGATTGTGTTTTCCTGTAATTCTTTAATGGATTTCTGTGTTTCCTCTTTAAAGGCTTCTAGTTGTTTATCTCTGTTCTCTTGTATTTCTTTAAGGGTGTTATTTATTTATTTCTTAAAGTTTTCTATCATCATCATGAGAAATGATTTTAAATCTGAGTCTTGCTTTTCTGGTGTGTTGGGGTATCCAGGGCTTGCTGTGGTGGGAGAGCTGGGTTCTGATGATGCCAAGTAGCCTTGGTTTCTGTTCCTTATGTTCTTACCCTTGCCTTTTGCCATCTTGCTAACTCTGATGTTAGTTGGTCTTAATCTGTCTGGCTGTGGCTTGCCCCTCTTGCAGGCCTTTGTGTCAATACTCCTTGAAGACCAGCTCTCTCTGAGAGATATTTGGGTTTGGAGAGCTGTGGCACAGGGTCAGCTCTGGGGTGCAGACAGAAACCAGAAGGATCTTGCCCCCAGCTGTCCCTTGGTTCCTGTGTCCTGATGGCTCTGCAAGGGTCCCTCTTGATCCAGTGAGTTTGAACAGAAGTGGTGGTTTTGCCTGTGTTCAAACGTTTGTCAGCACTCCTGGGATACCAGCTCTCTCCTGGAGCCCTGGAGCCCAGGCTGAGGTCCCCAGGCACAGATGGAAACCAGAAAGTTTCTCTCCCCGATTTTACCTCAGTCCCTGTGTCCCAAGGGTCCCGGACAGGTCCCGGTGAGCAGTGGTGCTTGCCTTAACCCCACTCACAGCTTTTTCCTGCTCCTGGGAGGGTAGCTTTCTCCTGGCACTAGTTGGCTATGGAACCCTGGTGGCCCAGGCAGAGGTCTCCAGTCCAGATGGAAACCGGAAGGCTCAGAAGTTTCCTGTCCCCGAGTTTTCCTCAGTCCCTGTCCTGAGGGTTCCAGGCAGGTCCTAGTGAGCAGTGGTGCTCGCCTAAACCCCACTCATGGCTTTTCCATGCTCCTGGGAGTGTAATTTTCTCCTGGTGCTAGTTGGCTATGGAGCCCTGGTGGCCCAGGCAGAGGTTTCCAGCCACAGATGGAAACCGGAAGGTTCAGACCGAGATAATAGATTTTAAGTTTTTAAAAACTCTCAATCCACTTCTCAAAGAGAAATTACTACTTGAATTTGGCACAATAAAAAAGAATTCATTATGCCTAAAGTTAACAGAGAAGACATTTTAATAGTCAACTAAAGTGAAATGGTATACAATTACCATGCAAGGAAGAAACACTGATCCCCAAGAATGAAGACTGCAGCATTAAATAAAAAAAAAAATCAAGGACCCCAGATTTGATGATTACCTTTCAAATATCAACCTGATAAAATCCAGAATCACTTGAAAAGAGAGTCTTAATAAAGGAATTGTCTACACAGGGAGTGGTCTATAAGCCATGTCTAGGGGAGATTGTTTTTGTTAATTGAGTGGAAAGACTATGTCCACAGTGGGTGGCACCATTTCCTAGGCAAGGGGTCCTGATATAAGAAAAGAGAAAGCAAGCAGGCCTGTATGAATTCATTTCTCTCTGCTCTTAATTGTGAGTATAATGTAACTAGCTGCTTCAAGATCTTGCCACTGTTACTTCTCCACTAGGATGTCCTGAAATTGTAAGCCAAATGAACTTGTTTGCCCCAAGTTGCTAAATATCCAGGGATTTTATCACAGCACCAGAAGTAAAAGTAGACCACCAGCTAAAACTGAGTTCCACATCATTGTTGCTGCAAGAGAAACGAAAAGCTCAGCGTCATTACAGAGAGGAAACTACTACTATAGAAAAGAGTGATCTATATCAAAGATTACAGGGTCTCTATCTTACTTTCATTTTTTTAAAAATAAAATTATTTCTTTATTTTTATTTTATGTGCATTGGTGTTTCACTCTGGAACTGGAGTTACAGGCTGTTGTGAGCTGCTATGTGGGTGCTGGGAATTGAACTCAGGACCTCTGGAAAGCAGCCAGTGCTCTGTAACCACTGAGCCATTTCTCCAGCCCCCTGACATTCACTTTTTGCATTTCAGAAAGCACTCCTGGTCAATTGATTGCAAACAAAATTCTACTAGCAAAGAAGATAAAAAGAGGGGAAAAATAGCATGAATTACAAGTTTTTTAAAAAGAAATATCAGTGAATATTCACAAATAATTATTTTTTCTTCATTACGTGTTTCTTAAACATCGACTTTTTGGCATGCATCATTTATACACAAAAAATAAAATAAAGCAGACATAAAGGAGGTTTTTTCTCAGTAAAAGAAATGTAGTTATAAAATACTAACAATTTAAGTATAGTTGTTTGTATGATAACATAGAAGAATATTTAATCTGGATACAAGGTAGAGAGGAAGGCTCCAAGCAGAATGAGCTCTAAGCTTAAAATTGGAAAGTGTGTGAAATTTAGCTGGAGAAATGTTGTAAGAGAAAGAAAATCATGGGCATTTCAACATCTTTTCTAAAATTCAGCCATTCTGAACAATTTAGATGGGGAAAATTGAGAACTCCTGCAGATGTTAATTTCATATTTGATGATGTCTTTTATGAAAAGTAGCAAAATGTCCCCTGTCCAAATTCTGAAGCCAGGCTCTTACAAGGGGGATAATTCACTCAGGTAGACTTAGTCACACAGTGGTTTCCTTTTGTTTGGCTCATTTTCTTAGTGCGAACTGTATAGGATCTCCCAATACATTATAATTCTTCTTAAACAGCCAGAGTAGGTTTCTCTCTTACAACCACATCTCCTGACAATTTTAGCAGAAAAGATTTAGATAGAAATGTACATTTTATAGCAACTGATAGAGCAATAGATGCTATAATGAATGGGAGAGTAGTTATTCTAGAATTGGGGCACTGAGACCTGCGAGACGATGATTATTCTCACTGGGGAATAAATATAACAGCCTCACTGTTTCTAATGGTGGTACCTGACAAACCTATGGCTTCAAGAGATTTATCAGAACATGGTCAAAAGAATGACACATAGCAGAGAGCCTTTTTTTTTTTTTTTTTTTTTTTTTTTTTTTACCTTGGATGCCCTTTGTTCCCTGGGTTATTGAACATGACTTTGTGCCTCCTGGGACAAACATTATAAGGCACGTTTGTTCCTGTTGGATGCTAGAACCTAGGTATAGAACCCAGTCTTGTCAGTATACCATGAACCTGGATATGGTCTTCTCTCTTGCTTTCATTCATGCTTCCCCAGATGTGATCTATATATAGTACATGCCAGACAGTTATGTTTGGTCTATCCTGAGAAAGTTCTGGGAAGGGGCTGCTCTGTTAATATTTAGTATGTGTTTACTGGCACTTATTTACTCGTTTTTCTGAACTCAAGTCACCTTCCTTAGAAGATTCGTGTATAAAAGTACACTGAAACAGAAGTAAGACTGTCTACAACATTAGACTGTGGTCCACCCTATTCTTTCAGATCCTCAGATCTCAGGTACAGCAGACAATATCTGTATAGGTCAGATGAAAAGTTGACAACATGCTGAAGTAAAATTTGCAGATATTATATCTGTACTGAGAGTTAGGAAGGTAGAAAATGGTGATTGTTTTGTTCATTTGTTAATCCTGAAATTCAAGGGAAAAGGATCGATTCCACCATTTTGAGCCAAATTTAAACCAAGCATTATTAAATATTAAATAATGACCAAAAGATGGACTTGGGTCAGGACCATTCCCTTGAATTTCTAAGCTGGAAAGACATCGACCCATTTGCTGCAGGGCTTTATATGGACAACCTATAGGCCACCGTACTTTTCCATGAGCCTTTGTTATTTTCCAAGAACTACAACTCCCAGCATTCCAGGAAGCTCTGAGCCTTCTGAGGCAGGTGGGGCTTACAGGTTAATTTGGGTATTATACATTTCCATGAAATTTCTTTACTGACCAGCTCTGACTATACATTTGTTGCATAAATAGTCATATGTGAACTCACAAAAAGCACAGGAAGAGTAAAAAATAAACTTAAAAGACATACAGGAAAGGAGCTAATGAAAATATAACAAACAGGAATTAAATATGGAAAAACCTGTCTCAAATGTGTCAGAAAGAAATTTCTGATCTATCCCTCTGAAAGTTGAGTGGTAGATTCACCTTAATCTAAGTTTAGACTTAATCTCATTGCATTCAAGTTGAATCTTTCTCTTTTAGGTGTTTTCATTCACTAGGAGGAGATGAATAAGGTATTTGAGGATGGTGAATCTGGACTCAAAAATGACAAGAGAAAAAAGCCACCTCTTTTTGTGTCTCCTAATGGAAATTAGAGCCTTTGGGGAGCCTCTCCCTTTTGACCACTATTATACAATGTTATGTGTCCATTCCTGAAAAAAAAAAAATGTGGGTGTAAGAATTGCACATATGTAAGACAGCTCAGACCCCTAATCCATCAGAAAACAAAACAAAACAAAAAAATGATAAGGAAAAGTTTTGTATATAATACCAGTAAAAAGTAGGTTGGTACTAACAATTTCAAAATATTTTAAGGACTAGAAAATTAGCTAAAACTATTGCCTTTACCCTAACTATTTAATCTGATGTTAGACTTTATGGATCTAGCATATCACAAATGAGAATATTCCAGCCAATAAATCTTAAACAAAATTGTTTCGTCTTCAAAATACAAAATGAAATAATCTGAGTTAGCTACTCAATAGAAATTGTTGATCCCTTAAATAGATTATGTAACAAAGATACAACACAACAATCATTTGAGAAACAGAACACCTACTAATAAAAATAGCCCCTAGAAATCAAAGATATTTGTCTGATTTAATGTTGTCAAGACTATAGGAAATTGTTTCTAACAGTATTCTAATGATCATTTTCTATAATATAAAAATTAAACAAGGATGATCAAGTATTTACATAACATTTTATTATTGATAATTTCAATAAATGCAATACTCTGTACAATTTTCAAAAATCTATCAAATGTTGCTAGAGTACACACATGTTATAAAAAGGATAATATAGGTCCAAATCATGTTTCTTTATATTAATGTTGGCCAATTTCCTATAATGGCTATACTGATATTTGTTAAATTATTTACTAGTCCATGCTGCCTTATTTTAACCTTTTAAGAACAAAGACAAATAAATGAATAGAAACTGTGTTTTGGCAGAAGGAAGCATGTTTGACTGTGAATCAATGAAATTAAATTTTCCACTAAGGTTATGCCATAGCAGAAGCTTCTCACACATCTTTAATATTTGAGCAGAAGTATCATGTCAACTTAAAAATATTTTTACCTTGAGATCAGAAAATACTAAACTCTACTTCAAAGTAAATAAAGAGACCTTCCCAGAAATAAAATCTAAACTTCCCAGGATACATATAAATTATGAAGAATAATTTTCAGTCTCCCTTTTTCTCACATCATTATATGTATTTCTATCAAGATCTTTGTGATAAAATTGTGATCAGTAACTTTCTCTATTTATTTACAAAGCCATTAACATGACTTAAAGAGTATAAAGCATGAAGAGCCAAGTTTGGGGAAAATTTTTTTTTTATTTTGTTTTGTTTTGTTTTTTTTTTTTTTTTGGATTTTCAACATACCCATTTAACCATTTCTATTCTGTTGTTGATTTTTTTTTTTTTTTTTTTTTTTTTTGCTATAGCAACAAATCATATATATTTTCTGTCCTGAGGCAGAATTAACACCCTGTTGATTATCCAAACAGTTGGATTACTTTTTCCAAAATTACTAAAGTGTTTTTTTCTCATTTAAATACTGTTAGATATGTCAGCTTTAAATTATTTAAATTACTTTGGTTGTTGAATTTGGGATAGTTTTTATGCCTTTCTTGAACAAAGAAGAGAGGAAATTACATATTAATTTTTATGTTAATGCTAAAGTTATGCTAATCTAACGTGAGAACAATAATGAGCCTCCCATCCCAAACTAAAGAATGAATCTTGGGACCTTAAGACCAACCAGCCAGGGAACTTGACTTTGGTGCTTTTCCTCATTGAGCTGGGATTTGGGGAAGAGTTCCTAACTGATCCTGGAACCCACACAGAGCACAACAATGAACTATAGATCCTAAATATGTTCCTGCTGAGATATTTACCACTATTCATTTAATTAGGAAGAATCTACATGATTCAAGTGCAATTTGAGTTTCATTGTACCTTAATTGTCTTCTCAATTGATGATTAAAATGGCATATAATTTCTTTTCCCCGGATGATTTAAGGTATTTAAGATCTTGGCAGATGAACCTTCACATCATCTAGGTCAAGCTTCTTTGCAATGAGGAAACAATTCCTTAACATAACCATACTGGGAAGTAGTTAGGTCAGCTTCTCCTTAACCCCTCTCCTCATGGCTTACAAACATTGGCCAATAATCCATATGACCTAGTCAATATCCAGGATCACGTTTCTCCAATCTCCTCACTCTTCCACAACAGAGACACCAGTACCTTTTAAAAACAAACCTGGACATATATGAGGCACTTTTATCAGATCTCTTAGAACTCAAATGAGTACTGGAAAATAAGTGCTATTAACTGCCAAACCATCTCTCCAAGCCTAATAGTTATATTTCCTCTTAGCACTACCTTCAACCTGTTATAAAAACATGTTCTGTAACTGAATCTAAATATTTTCCAAAAATCAACATTAATCTTTTAGTTATATAGCAGGGGAAGGCCTTGCACTTCTGTTTGTCTAGCTTCTCCTTCCTGAGTGTTGGGATTACAGACGTGTGCCTTACTGCTGTGCTTTATGAATTTCAGAGTATCCAATCAGAGCCTCATGCTAGGCAAATGCTCTAACACCTGAGTTACATACCTAACTCTAATTTATAACTTTTCAATGAATGGAAAATTCCACTTGTACTTTTCTTCATGTGTTCATGTTTTGGGGATCAGAGGTCTAAGCGTGTGATATATGAAAATATATTTGTGTGTGTGTGTGTGTGTGTGTGTGTGTGTGTGTGTATTGGGGAGCAGAGGTCAATGTGAGTGTGTGATATATGCAAATATGAGTGTATGGGGGGGCAAATGGAGGCTAGAAATTGATATCAAGCGTCTTTCTCAGTTCCTTGCTGATTTATTTAAGACAGGACGTCTTACTGACCCTGAAGCTCACTGATTTAGCTAGACTGCCTGATCAGAAAGGGACTTGTATGTCTCTACTCACAGCACCCATCACCACAACCCGAGCTCCAGGATTACAGGTGAGCTTTGCTGTGCTTTGTTCTTTACATGGGTTCTTGGCTGGAATTCATCTCCTTATGGATGTGTGGCAGGCACTCTACCAATGGAGCCATCATCTTCCCAACCCAGTACTTGGCTTAATATTATTTTTCTTCTATTTGCTTATCTTTAGTTGCTTATATTTTCATTGGTTTATTTTTATGGGCACTATTTTCGTCTTTCTAATTCCTAGATATCTCCTTCTATGTTCAATACTATTTACCTTCTAGTGACTATTGGCTTTTATGTCTATTTCTATAGCAACAAGCCAGATTATTGCATCTGGAGATAATACATAATTGTGAAATACTACACAAACATTAACAATTTTAGTAGATTTCTTTCACTGCTG
This sequence comes from Uromys caudimaculatus, assembly GCA_028551405.1. Taxonomy (NCBI): domain Eukaryota; kingdom Metazoa; phylum Chordata; class Mammalia; order Rodentia; family Muridae; genus Uromys; species Uromys caudimaculatus. Next base: position 74,473,112 of record CM052707.1, on the reverse strand, counting down.
TTGCCTTTTTACTTTGTAGAATGCTCATTTTGGAGGATTTCCTTAGAATTTTTCACCCTGAAAGATAATAAACACTGAAAGGACTTGGGTAGCTTTCCTTCAATTTTAACAGCATTTCAAAACATTACCACTGTGCTAATAACTACATGACAAGAATTAATTAAAACTAAATAGGGATATTTTTCTGAAAGTCTTTTGTAAGTTAATTGAATTATTCCAATTGCATTGGAGAAGTAAAATATTTAAAGAATGCTACAGTGAAGCCTTTTACAATGTACAGTAAAATCTTCCTTTATTCACCAATAATTTATCTGCTGGGTTTTGTGTTGCTCCAGGCAGAAATCTGTAAGATACTAACACTCTCACTACTGAGTTATATAAGTTTCACCCAGGATTTCAGCTAACAATTTGAATAGTTGTCATGGAAACTGGAAGAGAGACAAAGGGTAGCTCTGAAAAAAAACAGCCAAAAGTCTTGCAGTCAAGTATTTTAGTAAAAGAGATTTTTATCTGGAAGCCATTTGCTGTTACAGTCCAGCTTTACCCTCAGTGATTCCAAAGTGACCTTGGGATTAACTAATGCTTCCCCACTATGGAAACCCACCCATTCCTCTTCTGCTTCTTTAACATTCTCACCATACCTGGGAAGTGCTGAATTTTTAAGTCAGTGGTTCCCTTCTGTCAGCTCTTTCTTCCTTCTGGGTCACATGAGAGAATAGCTCCAGAAGCTGAAAGTTCTTGTTTATGGGACAGAACGGTGGAGCATCGATTCCCCAGCACTGCAGACTCCCTGACACCTAATGAGAATGTGCGGACAAAGAGCAGACAATACAGCCATCACAGCTACAGGGAGAAGTTCCCAGAAGGAAATCAAGATCAGCCTACACTGGCAGCTTTAGTTCAGGGTTTTCATCTGAATATTCCTGTCCTGACAAAACTTCAAAACAAGTGGTTTTTAATCTACTTTCTGATGAAATATTCAATGATAAAAATGAACCTAAAGAAAGGAAACATTAGTATTGTAGCATATATCAAAAAACTATCTTTCAAACACATCGAAGACAAAAATAATTTTCTCTATTATAAGCAATGAGAAGTACTTCCAAGAACAGAGAAGGATCTTATAATTAGGAAGTTAATTATTCATAAGAACATGGGTACTTCCAAATTTTATAAGCAAATCTGAAACATCTTTTATTATATCCAATTCTTTTAGAATACTCTATAGCAATATGTGTTGTGTAATTCATTTTGTGTAGCATGGTATTTAATCATGGAGTTCATAAGGAAGTATTGTAGCCAACACTATAAAAAGAAATTCTAAATCAAGAAAATTCCAAATGTCTAATTCTAAATTCTCTGTCAGTATGTTCTTTTGGTTTTACATAAAGACAACAAAAATAATTGCAAAGATGTGGTTGAGGATTTAACCAATGGCTATAGTGCTAGCTTAGCATGCACCAAACCCCAAGTACCATCACCAGCATTGCATAAGCCTGGACTGCTGACACTCCTGTGATTCTAGCCTTGAGAAAACAGAAACAGAAGGATGCAAAACTAAGATCATCTTTGCCTTTGTAGTGAGTAGAGGGGCCAGGGAAGACCCCTCTCCAAAGAAAGAAAATAACAAGAGGAAAGACAATTACTAAGAAATGTTAAAAGAAACTACCAGCCAAGCCTTCAAATAAAACTGTCAAACATCAGAAAACTATCTGTTATTACGTGAAAGACATTCAATTCAAGACAATTTCCTGGTATTTATAAATAATTTCCATCTAAAAGAAAACGTGTTTCTTATAAGGTTTCTACAACGAGAACAGGTTTTTTAAAATTGTTTTTTGTAAGAAATGCTCGACTATTACATGAATCACATTACCATGCAATTCTGTCCTCTGTTTGCAGCCAGGGTTGGGAACAGTAAGCAGTCTGCAAAACAAGTCACATTCCTTTATGGCAGGTTGAGTTCAGAAAGGAGTAAGAGAGAGGGGAGGAAGTAGAGGCCAACCCCAGAAGGATTGTCTTATAATTGTGAGTACACACTTAATGTTGAGAACCTAATAATTATTCTGCTAATTTCCCTATATTCTTTCCATGTTGACTGATAATTCAGAGGGAAAATGATTATATATTTTGATGCTATCATAATCCCCTCAAACTCATTTTTATTTTGCAACTTGAAATAAGACGATCTGCATTGTATTCTGTAAGAGAACTTGAAGGTTTCAGAATTGATTTTCTTCAAAGCAAGGTGTCTATCAAGTTAACCTGGCTATGGTGACAAATGCTTTGGGTCTCTGGGCCTGGGCTTACTACCTTCAGTTGAGCTCTGCCACACTGTCATTATTATGGGTTGTCTAACTGACTGGTTGACTCAAGCTGTCCTGGACATTTTAACACTCAATGCTTAGCGAACTATGAAGGACACGAGACTAAAGCAAGACAGATCGTTGCCCTGCTAACTTGAACTTTTGTGGGTAGCATTTTCTATTTTTCTCTTTACCATCTCCAGTTCTGTTTCTTTCCTTTTCCACCTAATGAAACCTACTGGTAAAGCTGATGATCCAAATCTTCCTTTTTCTGTATTATCACAACGTTCTGAGATGTTTTTAATCACTTCATTTCAGATTATTACAAACAGTATGGTTCGTGATAAACTGTCAGACCTTGCATATCAGAGCTCTACTTCAGCCCCACCCGCCTTGTAGAATAGAAACCCCATGAATATGTACAACTTGAGCACTGAGAACAAACTGACATCCTAAAGCCTGTACAAGTGAACCGGGAATCAGGGACACTCAATATGCAAAGAGATGCATTTTACAATAGTTGCTTTTTTTTTTTTTTTTTTTTTTTGGTTTTTTGAGACAGAGTTTCTCTGTGTAGCCCTGGCTGTCCTGGAACTCACTCTGTAGACCAGGCTGGCCTCGAACTCAGAAATCCACCAGTCTCTGCCTCCCAAGTGCTGGGATTAAAGGCGTGCACCACCACCTCCCCGCTAATAGTTGCTCTTCTATGCAAACACAGATGAGCAAAGCAAGATTCTAAATGGATTTGGAAACCAGAGAGTCCAGGAAAGAGGGAAATCTGAGGGAGAGTGATGAGACCTGGCTTAAAGCTACACCTTTCACCCAAATTACACTTCCAGCAAACTCTTGTTGCTTACAAATTTACAATTTCAACTGCTTCTTGAGATTATGGTAGATATCAAGTATGAAGAATTGAAAGCTGTCCTTAGTTTTCGGTAAGCTTAGCCTGAACAACAGCTTGTATCTTGGTTCTTCTGTGAGCCAGACAAGTTCTCTTCCTTCTGAACACAGGCTTTCTCCATTCTCACTTTCAATCTAGAAAATTACATGAAATTATACTTTACTGTCCAATTATAAACTTGTAGCCTTCTATAAGTACATTACAATCCAGCAACATATTTTACACCTTTTCCTTTTGTATTGCCTTTGATGAATTTTGAAACATTTCAACTCACATGTCTTATAATTTGTATTTCAACAACAAATATTTTCATGTTCAAGATTTGATTCATATCGTATGTTAAAATGTCTTTTTCTTCTTTCTAATCACACAGACATATGACAATGTGTTCTGGGACATATCAATTTGTATCATGGAACATCACAACAGTTCACCATTTTGGTGGAATTTATGGGAACTTGGTATGGTCATTAACTATTCAAAGACCTTCAGTCGAAAGTCATAAAAATAATGGTTATTTCCAGGCCCTTGAAAAAAAGGTTCTATATCCTACAAGGACCGCAAAATACTGTCTTAAAGTTATTACTATAACTATTTCCTAAAAGCAAGATCTGTTAATGCAGATGAATCCTTCAAAGTTTGTGAATAAATGGCTCCTGATAATACTTGAGCTTTTTTTGTTTTGTTTTGTTGTTTTTTACTACAGTTGCAGATCCATCGTGAAGGAGTTCACTTTCTCATTTCTGTGTTAACAGTATCATGAGTCTGACAGTGACTCTGCTTGACCCACTTAGGGACAGTCTGGGTATTTGGGCTTTTCCAAACAAATGCCTGCTGTATAATTCAGAGAAGCTAAAAAATAAAAAGCTGAAAGTACCAGGTGAGCCTGTGCTTTTAAATCTGTGTGTTCTTCTCATGGTCATGGCTTTAACACCATCAAAGTAGAGGGCTTTAAGGCACATACCATGAGCTTAAATGTATCATAAAGGTATTAGATTATTCCTGCAGTTATTTTGAGAAATGGAATCCTGGGATCAAGTTTTTGAAAGCTCTAGCTTTTTTTGTTTCTGGGGCACTGTTATTTTTCTTTACGTTTTTTTTTTTTTTTTAAACCACTGTCTAGATTTAAAAAAAAAAAAAAAAAAAAAAAAAAAAAAGTGTCTGCTTTGAAAATGCAAGAGTAGCATTGTTCTCACCAAAAAAGAGAGAATGAACCAGGAAGCCAAAAGGAATATATACTTATGTTTCTTCAAGTAGATAGAATGGTCCATGTGTATATTTTTTTAAGTAACTGTAACATCAAAAGTCTCTTGATTATGTTTCGATGAATAGGTACCCTTCTCATGCTAAAATAGAAGTAGTGTGCAGGCAAGTTATGATTCCTGACACAAAAGAGCACCCATCTAAAGGAAGAAACAAAACATACAACTATGGACAAATAAAGACGACAATTTCATTGGCATATGGGGTGGAGGCCTGATAACCCATACATAAGAACGAAGAGGAACTATTTTATTTAAATTACATAAAAGAGATTTTGAAAGAACGTGTTATTTTATGAATGACATAAAGAGTTAAGTGGGAGCATACAGGGCAAATGTTGAGATCAGAAAGCACCATGTGGTGAGCTCAGCAATGGAAGCAAAAGTGAAATGTTTAAGACACTGAAGGAATGGGTGGGTGGCCCCATCCCTCAACTGGGGGCCATGCCTATCTACTGGAATTAGTCTCTACAGGTTCTCTCTCCTTTGTTGCATATTTCAGCTAAAGGAAAGATGGGGACAAAAAAAATGGAACAGAGACTGAAGGAAAGGCCATCCCGAGACCTCTCCACCTAGGGATCCATCCCATCTGCAGATCCCAAACCCAGACACTACCGCTGATGCCAAGAAGTGCTTGCTGACAGAAGCCGTGAATGGCTGTTCCCTGAGAGGTTCTACCAGCACCTGACCAATACAGATGCAAATACTCACAGCCAACCCTCTGACTTAACCCCACCCACACCCACACCCACACCCTCCCCGCAACCCAACCCCCCCTCTCCTCCCGAACCGCAATGGAAGAGTTAGGGGAAGGACGCAACCCCATAGGAAGAACAATATCAACTATCAGACCACTCAGAGCTACCAGAGACTAAACCACCAACCAGAGTATACACGGAGGGGTCCATGACTCCAGATACATATGTAGCAGAGGATGGCCTTACATGGCATCGATGGGAGGGTAGGACCTTGGTCCTGTGGAGTCTTGATGCCCCAGCGTAGGGGATGCTAGAGCCACTGGTGAGACAGGATTGGGTGAGTGGGCGGAGGAGCACCCTCATAGAGGCAAAGGAGAAGGGGTAGAAGGGGAATGGGATGGGGGTTTGGGGAGAGGTAACTTGGAAGGGGGATATCATTTGAAATGTAAACAAATAAAATGCTTAATAATAAAAAAGAAATATCAATGAAAAAAAAGACACTGAAGGAAATTAATGCAGCGCCATTCCTCAGTTCCCTTTTAGCACAACTTTGGTTTTTATAAAGAGTTGAATTTTTCTTGGTGCATTTAAGAAACTAATATTCTGGCTTTCCTATTTACGAATAGTTGCTTTCCTATTTACAAATAGTTACTTTATATTGTTATTTTTCTGACTTTGCTTTGTTCGCTTTGGGTTTGTTGTTTTGTAAAAGAGACGGCCTCTTGCTATATGCCTCGGAGTAGCCTGGAACTCACTAAATAGCTAGACTGGCTTGGTCCTTGTCTTCTTTCCTCTCCTTTCAAAGTGCTAGGATCAGACATGTACCACCATGTCTAAGAATTCATTGTGAATATTTTTAAAACTGATGCACACCAAATGCTGGAGAATCCTTCCGTCCATATCCCCTGTTATTTTGGAAGTGAATCTTACATTTCATCGTTTGTTAAGGTGGCGAACCTATGTTCACACAGTAGCCAGACTTAGCATGTATCCTAGGCGTTCTACATGGGTAAGCATGTATGGAACTCCGAAAAGAAATCTATAAGGTTAAGCCCACTCTAAAATTTGTTTTTTGGAAGGAACTCTTTAGTATTTGAACTCAGACTTCTTTTTAATTTTTTGTTTTGTTTTGTTTTTTAGTTTTTCTCTTCTTTTGCTGTATAATATATCTTACCTATTTTCCTCCCAAAGATTCTAGTCCATGTTTCTTTCTTCAATCCCACTACCATTATATTATGTTTTTCCCCTCATTTCTCATTTTATTTCCTGTGTTTAATGCTTTCCCCATGGGTTTTCCAAAAAAAAAAAAAAAAAAAAAAAAATCTCCTACTTAGCTTTAAAAACTCAACATAAGCCTTTTCTCTATGTTCTTCCTCAGTTATGGAGCAGGAGGAGTAAAATTCTCTATCTGCGGGCCTTGGCACTGTATTCATTCTATTCTATTTCATATAGCTTTCAAAGCAGAGGGTTTTTTTTTTTATTTTTTTAATTATGCATATCCTGTAGAAGGGAGGGCAAGAATAGAAGAGGGGGGAAGACTTCCTGTGTGCTATACTCTTCATTCTGAGGAAAGGGAATGTACAACCCTAGAAAAGAAAAGCTAGGAGAGGCATGGAGACCCATCTCTGCTTCCCGAAGCAGACAATAGTTACGTATTGATCAAAAGGGGGAGTAATGTTAGCCTAAATTTCTTTGAAAGAAATCCATTCTGTAATTCTTCCAAATTGCTGCATCTCAAGATATATACTGCCTCTGACTATGAAAGTAAGCCCTATGTGTATTCATATTGAACTGTGATCCTGAAAAAAGGCTCTGTACAGTATGTTGTATCATCTGCCTCTGATAGAATGATCATGGGTTTTGAAGACAATTCCATGTATATGCACTTATTAAAGATAGACAGGGGCTACAAGTAAGATCCTATCTCCGATAGATATATAGATGATCAACAGATACATACTAATATTTGGTAAATAGAAATGTGTACATTTTTGAGTATCTGAATTTTATTCTGAAAGAAATAATATTGAGAAGTTTGACTATAGCTACATATCTGAAATATATTTTAAGTCAGTTTATTAACAGTAAAGTCACTGCTTATGGTCTTTACCTCTGCAACTCTTTTTCTACCTTTAAAAATTCCTAATAACCAGCCTGACAGGATATGCCCATAGGTGCAACCGAGGAATGGTGGTTGTAGGGGTAACCAACCAATTTAGGATTGAACCTAAGGCCCATTCCACAGGAAATAATTCATGTCTGGTACTGTAAATCTAACCAACATCATGTGGCCCTAAGGGATAATCTATGACTATTATTATGCTAAATAAATCTTACATACAAGAGATTGGTGCTGTTCTCAGTACTTTTCAGAGAAGCATCTTTGTGCACTGGGAGATAAATAACACGAAAATTGAAAACTAGTCAAACACAGACAACAAGTGACTGTGGATTACTCAGTTCTAAATAACCCTCTTCCTCAAGGTTAAGAGAGCATAATGGAAGAGCATGTAGACAGAGACTAAGAGCTACATATTACAGAAAACTGCATCTAAGAAAAGTCTACTGCTCTGACGTGTTCAGTCCATTCATGCACTTACAGAAGCTATGGTTGCCTATGTAATACTTGCACAAAATCAAGCCAATAAACATTCCACCATGACTCAGGGAGGGGCTCACAGGGTCCCAAGGAAGAGCTATTGACATTTGATGCTTGCTTTGGAGGAAGAATATGTCATCAGGAGTGTGACCCCTGGTACGGTTGTACATGCTCTAATAAATACTCCTATATCCATGTTCATTGAGCAACATTAATTGGACTCTGTGATCCATTTACAAAAGAGAGAGAGAATAAAGTTGTGAAGAGCTGTAGGTGCACGTGCTGAAGAAGCCGGGGGCTGGGTGGGTAGGTATTACTAAAATGCATTTCATAGGTATAAAATTCTCAAAGAATTAAGACTGTCATGTTAATTTTTTAAAACGGAAAAAGAAAAATAATTAACATCCGTCATTAAATGGTTGATAGAAGAATGGACATCAAGGAAGGGCTTATAACTCACTTGATTACCTCAGGCTTCTGTTTTAGGCCTTACTAGGAGTCTCTATGCTTAGCAACTTAAGTGGATTAAAATACAAGAAAACAAGAATCCAAAGCAATCAGTATTCTTTCATTCTATTGCCTCACCTGGCAACTGAAAAACTAGACACATGTGGCAAATTTCTATTTCAGTCTTTCTAAAATGAAGAGTCCCTCAGCTTAAAAGACCAGAATCTAAATACCATCTTTGTATGCCATCTGCAGAGTTCAAACTCAAGAACTGTACCATCAAGTTAAAGAAAGAACACCACCACCACCACCACCAACAACAACAACAGAAAAAAACATTCCACAAATTCCTCATAACTTTTTAAGAAATTTTTTATGATTTTGTGTTGAGCTGCATGCATGGCTATCTTCAGCCACAAATATCTTCATGCACACACTGAAAAGTCTACCCACACTGAAGAGACAGGTTCTCTGCAGACGTGATCACTCTCAGTTTCAAGGCTGCTCTCAGCAAAGCTCAGGAAATTCTTTGCGTTCTATCTGTCTAAAAGGAACATGTTTCTAAAATAAAGACCATGAGTCATACCCAAAGAATCTAGAAGACTGAATTCATCATCGGTAAAACAAAATGCAAGTGAGAATCATATTGTCCTTTTTAAAATGACTTTCAATCCTTCCCCGCTGATTTTTTTTAAAAGTTTAAATGCATTCTATAGTTTTCCTCTATGACAACTAACAGATAATTTCTGGGAAGTACATTACACCTACATTATGCTGCTACAATGCAGCAATTACTTACGCAGTTTAATTATTACTAAGAAAAATTTTCTCTACACACCACTCAGAATTCTGAATTTTAATTTAGATTTTAATTCACATATGCTCCAACATTGAACATTTACATTTTTCTTTTCCACGAATTTGACATTTATATTTGTGTTCACTGGAGGAGAACTAAAACTTAAACTGTCAGAGCCAGTGAGGTACCAGTAGACAGACTCACTTATTAATGACACCCAACAGTGTCTGAAAGGGAAACTCCACATTATAGGTTAATCCATCAACGACAAATCTCCTTCAACTGTGATATCGCCAGCTAATCACATTTTTTTCACAAGTTATAAAAAGGACAGGGCCTGTTACGTGGAAGAAGTGCTAAGATTTTCTGAATCTAAAAATGTCGAGGAGGAGAGGTGGTCTACTTGCTTGTCATGTAGAACTTCATGAACACCCATTGTACTGAAGTGTTATCTCTGCTTGTGTGCAAACCATTCCCTATTTTCATTCAAGGGTTGGAGTCCAGGCCTTTGAGGAAAGGATAGCTTGGACGTTTCTGAGAAAAGGCCAGCTTAATGTGTGATCTCTTACATACATAAACTTTCCCAAAGAGGGATTTGAGGACTGAGTCTATGTCTTCAAGGCACCTGTATGGTCTATATTCAATGTGATCTTGGTTTGGCTTTATACACAAATTCCTTCATGTAGGAGTTTAGCAGAATCTGATACTAATACTTGCTTCAACAGAGAGGCATATGATTCCCAAATGTGATATGTTTAGGTCCTATTTCTTCTTTTGCTCCTAAAATGATCTTCCTAAAGTCTATCTGGCTAAGTAGTTCCCATTCTGCCAATAACTTCATTTGACCATCTCTGTCAGTTTCTCTATATTTCGCTTTTATGGAACCATAATCTACTTGACTGCTCACTCCCTACAGGAAATTATGTGTATTGGAAAATCTGGGGAAAATTGCTCAGAATTTTGTTGACCCTTGTCCTTCAGATTAGCTTGAAAAGAGACCTCAGCATGACACTGGTATGACATATTCTCAATTATCCATTTCTAAATAGAAGCTAGACTGAATTCTTTTTCAATGTTGGACTAAAGCCAAGTATAGAAAGGTAATTTGCTTGCAAGGAGGTAGGAGACTTGTTTTATGATTGAAGCTTTAGTGTGGCAGCAGCTAACACTATTAACATTTTACTTCTCCTAATTGGCAAACAGTGACCACATCTGGGGAATCTGGCCTTGTTTGCAATTGCTTTGGGATTGGTTACTTTCAATAAAATATATTCAGCTGGGGTAATGGTTCAGTGGGTAAAGACCTAGTACACAGCATGAGATCCAGACTTCATATCCCCCCAAACCCATATAAAGAGAGTGAAGAATGACACATCCCCAATGCCAAAACTGGGAAGGCAGATGCGGGCTCTCTGAAGCTTATGTCCAAGGAAGGCTAGAGATCCATGGGTTCCCGGTTCAGTCTCAGGCTGTCTCAAAATATAAGGTGAAAAAAAATAAAAAAAGTCATGGCACTTCGGGCCTTCAGAGCTGTTCTTATCCAATGTCACCTCATTTCTCCATATAGGTTTGAGAGGTCTTCAATCTCTTAAGCAGTATCTCCGACCCTTAATATCTTGAGAATTATTATCATGTAGATGATTCTTTCATTGAAATACAGTTGGCAGCCCAGGAATACAACAATCCCACATCTACTTCTGTCTTTTCTTTTTCTAGTCTGCCACTGGCTGCTTTCCCTCCTCTTTGTGACTTCTCCTTTCTCCACTCATTTCCAGATTTCCATGGTTTTGTTCCTGACTTGCAATATCATTAGCTTTCGGGCTGGACCAGTGTACTGTTGCAGACACATTAGTGTCCTGCTTCTGTGATTTGGATCTCATCCTTTTCCCATGTGGTATACTAAATAGTTCACTTCCTGAAGCTATGGGTCTTTCTCATTGCTCGTCTGGGCTATCGTACTTTGATACATCAACATATATTTGATGATAACTTTATTTGGTTCAGAAACCTAGATTGTGAGATGAAGTTCACGCCCACTCATTTAACATTGTTGTTGTTTTATTTCGTTGTCATCCCATACATTTTTGTTTTAATGATTACTAGTGATATGGCTTGCTGATTGGTAAAGCAGTTATTGGTGTTGACATGCAACACAGGTACCTAGATGTAAATACTTGAGAGCATTTTAAATTTTTTTGAGAGGGTGTGTGATGAAGCCCTTAAATAGAGGTCAGAAGTGTATTTCCCAAAGTCTATCTTTCTGTCTGTCTGTCTCCTCTCTTTCTCTATCACAGTAGAGAGAGAGAGACAAAGAAAGATATACAAATACACACACATATGCAGAGAGAGAGAAAGAGAGAGAGAGAGAGAGAGAGAGAGAGAGAGAGAGAGAGAGAGACTTGCACATTAAAAACAAAAGTAATCTTTTTAGCTCAGAAGTATAAATTGAGCCACCTATCAGAATCAGGCTTTGTTTCCTTTGTATTTAGACTACCTCCCCTTTACTTTTATTAATGTGCCCACCTTCCCATTCACAAAGACCTTTAACTATCCTATCCTTTTCCCATGGCCACAGAGAATGAATGGTTCAGAGCTACATTTGTGGTCCAAGCCAGATCAATCAATGATCTTCACCAGACTTAACTGAGGGACAGGGCTATCAGTTGCTGTTCAGAAAACTTTCATGTGATGTAAACCGTCAGTGTTAGCATGAGGATAAAGTCTGTCTGCCATCTAAGTGAACAGAAGCGATCAGAGATGAGGGAAGAGAGGTAGGAGTGAGGGAATGTCCTGTTTTCAACCAAACAAGGGTTGTTTTTCCTTAAGCTACAAGAATTGACAAAAGGGTGAACTATACCAGTATTATTAAAAGAAAAACCCAAACAAGACCAAAAAAAAAAAATCCTTTCTTTATTGTTTACACTTGTTCAAGTTATGTTTCTGTCACTTGTCAACTAAAAAGTAACAATAGAGCATCCCCGGTCTGAGAAATAGTGGGTTCCCTGGTACCTGATCACTCCTTCCTAATGAATGGCATTTCATTAACCAAGTTCTCAGGCAAAGTTTCCAGAAGGGTACCTTCACCTTACCATGCAACAGAGATCCATCCTTTATTCTCCAAGTACTCTCCCAGTATGTGTGAGGGACACTACCTCATGGGCCTAAGAGGTAAAGGGTCTCGCCATTGTATCTCCCTTTCACACTTTTTCCTTTAAAAGTTCACCTCGTTCCCTTAAAATTTCTGTTCAGACTTTTGTACAAAGCTGAACATCTACTTTCTACCACTCATTGTCTCCAAGATCCAATTTTTACAGCAGTCTACTTAAGATATCATGTTGTGCAATTTCAGATGAGGGGTTTGTTTGTTTTTTTTAAGTAGCAATAAAATGACTCCTAATGACATTCTCCTATATTCATAGATAAGTACCTCCCTCAGCCATCATCAGAGAAGCATCCTACTGCAGCAGATGGGAACAAATACAGAGACCCACAGCCAGACAACTTGCAGAAAACAAGAGATCTTGGAACATGCAGTCCTAAGTGGGATAGCCCCATCAAATCCCTCCCCTCAGGCATCAGGGACCTCTGCAGAAGAGGGCACTGAAAGAGTGGAAGAGACAGAGGAGATGGAGGACACCAAGGAAAAGCAGCCTTCTGAACACAGCAGGGCCCTAAACACATCTGAACTTCAGAGTCTATGTCAGCATACATAGGGTCTGCATGGTCTGAACCAGATGGGATCCCAGGGCTGAAAGAATTAAACACAAGCCCTCCTCCTTAACCCAGAAGCTATCTCCAAATGAAACAAAACAAAAACAACCACACAAAAAGTTTCTTTAAGGGAGTCCCACTAGGAAATCAAACCATTCTTAAATCTCAACAATCTCAAGGACTCATGTCCAGTAGTAGATGGCCAACACAAAATGAACTCAGTAGCATCTTTAGAGGAGGTTCTTTGTTTGACATTCTTGAGTCAGGGTATTTTTTCTTCTTCTTTTTTTGACAATACAGGTCTTTTCCACATATAATATAGCTTCCAGTTTTGTGTCTTTCTGAGATCCCTGTGTGTGTGGGCATGTGTATCTCTGCAACTAAAATCAGCCAGGTTTCAGCTTAAAATTTAAGGCTATTTTTGTGTCCCATGCCGACCATTGCTATCTAACTTTCAATGTTTCCCCCCCTTTTAAATCTCATAGTTGTCTGTATAATATTCCCTATTCCCAGAGCTATGTTCCTTTCTCCACAGCTTTCATTTTGCTAGAATGCCTTCCCTATTTTCATCTTCCTTTTTTAAGCTCTGTCAAACTAAAGTACCATTTTCCCTTTGGAGGGTGCCTTTGCCCGGAGGCTAGCTAAACTAATCATGAGAAATTGAAACTAAATGGGAAGAGGAAGGGGAAAAGCAGCCTGATAAACATGTAAATCAATTTAGTGGTGTGAAAGGGAGATAAGCATTGTGGGTGGTGCCAGTTACTCCTAAGAGAAACCAAACCCATTCACAGAGGTAATGCTCAACCCACATGCAAATGTGTCATTGTGCCCATTCCAAGTAATGTGAAATGTATATTTTAGGAGAAAAATAATATAGAGATTTATACATTCAGTGAGCTTTCCTAAAACATGACAGCATTTGAAGGGTATGTGGCAGAACAAGAGTTACAGTTATAAGGACTTACTATAACTTGCTAGAGAACAAAGATTCTCAACAGAGAAGATTAGTGAAGAAGATCCAAAAATCCTAAAATAAAGAATGAAATAGACAGAGCAAAAAGGACTGGGAATGTAGCCTGCTTATTAGAGTGACTGCCTAGCATGCATTAAAGCCCAGATATGGTGACAAGTGTCTATAAATTCAGAACTCGGGTGGGCAGTAGAGACCAGAAGATCAGAAGGTCAAGGTTCAAGATCATCCTTTCTTCTAGACTAGTTCTAGGCCAGCCTAGATAACAGGAGACCCTGTTGCAAAAGAGAGGCAAGGAGAGCAGATGGAGGGTGGGAGAAAGAAATCAATCCACGATTTAATGGAATTGGAACTTGGATCTTATGATCAATGTTTGACATTAGAATGATGCTGAAGACTATTAGAATTCAGTCTATCAGATGGACAAGAGAGCTGGATTCAGGGGATATTATTTATAAACCAAGCATTCCCTGAGATGGAATCAGCAAGATTGTCGTGAGTTATAACCAGCCTGGGCATATTTATCTGAACTAAAGAGAGAGACATTCTCAAAACAATACCAGCAACAGGACAAAGGAACTGGGGTTGTTAGCTCAAAAAAACAGATAATATAGTCAAATAGTTATTTGACTCAAAGCTGCATGTCTGACAGTGTCATAAAATATCTGTATCAGGTATCTTAAAAATATTTAATACTCTGGACAATTTTACCAGGCTAACAGCAGGTGTATATTCCTGGCTGAGAAAGTATTTCATTTAGGTAACAAATAGGCTGCCGGTGGACCTGCACTTTTCTTTTGCTCCTGAGATCCAATGCCCCTAGTCTCATCCCCAGTGCTGTCTCCCTTTCCTCTCTGAGCCCACATCCAAAGGATCACAAAGACCTCCTCCTGCACATCCTCTTCCCCCAACTCATGTCAGCATTTTATCCTTCATCAGACATTTATTGTGAACACACCAGCTGAGAAGGCCAGTAAAGCAGGTAACATTCAGTCATTACAATATCTGAAAATCCAAATAGGAAAATGAAATCCAAGGGGAACACATGCAACCAGCAAAGACAAATCAAGAAATTAGCACCTTTTTCTATGATCATCTGTAACTCAGATGCATAGACACCAGTATAAAAACAAAACCAAGTCACTAATAGGTTATCATACCAAAGCAAGCCCCACATATTCCAGCAGAGCTGAAGCACAAGAAAAAGATCTTGAATCCAACTGTATGAAGATGGTAGTGGGTCCTCAAAGAGGAAATGAAAAAAGGAAAAAACCCTTAAAAGAAAGCCAGTAAAACACACACACACACACACACACACACACACACACACACACACACACACACACAACCCTGAGGGAATACTGAAAGTAAAAAAAAAAATAATAATAAATTTAGGATTTTGAGCAGCTTTCCTAAGAGAATACAAGAAAAGGAAGAAGAAAAATGCACTGAATTTATAATAGAAGAAATGGAAGTATCAAAGAAAATATTATCTTAAAAAAAAAATCTTGACCCAGAAAATTCAGGAAATGTCAACACTGTGCAAAGACTAAACTTTAAGAATATTAGGAATAGAGGAAGGAGAAGAATCCTAACTCAAAAGTCCAGAAAATATTTTCAGAAAAAAACAAAGAATAAAATTTTCCTAACTTAAAGAAGATGCCTATTAAGGTACATGAAGCATACAGAACTCCAAATAGAATAAACTAGAAATTAAAGTTTTTTCACCACATAATAACCAAATACTAAACATACAAAATAAAAAAGAATATTAAGAGATGCAAGGGAAAAATATCAAGTAACATATAAAGGCAGATGGTGAGAATTACACCTGACTTCTCAAAGGAGACTCTAAAAGCCAAAAAGGCGTAGACAGATGTGATGCAGACTCCAAGAGACCACAAATGACAGCCTAGACTGTTATATCCAGCAAAACTTTTAATTACCATAGATGGAGAAAATAAAAATTCCGTGATCAAGTCAAATTTAAAAAATATCTATCTACAAATCCAGCCATACAAAAAGTGTTAGAAGAAAACCTCCTACTTAAGAAGGTTAATTAGACCCATGAAAACCCAGGAAATAAATAATCTCACACCAGGGAAGCCAAAGGTAGAGAACAGCAAAATATAAGAATCAATAATCATTGGTCATTGATATCTCTCAGTATCAATGGTCTTAATTTGCCAATAAAAAGGTAGATTAAAGGAATGGATATGAAATCAGGATCCACCAATTTGCTGCATCAAGGAAACAAACCTCAACATCAAAGATAGACATTATCTCAGGGAAAAAGGTTGAAAAGATTCTCTAAGCAAATGAATCTAAGAAGCTAGATCATGTAGCCATTTTAATATCAACAAAATAAACTTTAAACCAAAATTAGTCAACAGAGAGAGGGAAGGATACTATATACTCATCAAAGGAAAAATCCACCAAGATGACATTTCAATTCTTAGTATCTATTCTTCAAACACAAGGGCACTGAAGTTTGTAAAAAGAAACCCTAAGACAACTTAAATCACATATTGACCCTCAGACACTGATAGTGGGAGACCGCAGTATACATTTTGCACCAATGAACAGGTTATCCAGAAAAACAAACAAACAAAAACAAATAAGCAAAGAAATACTGGAGTTAACTGATGGACCTAACAGATATTTAATGAACGTTTCACCCAATACAAAAGAATATACCATATTCTTACCACCTCATGGAACTTTTTCCAAAATTAGCCACATACTTGCCCACAAGGCAGATCTCAATAAATACTGAAACAATTCTTTGCATCCTACCAGACCATTGCAGATTAAAGCTAGTTGTTAATAACAACTTTGTGTTGAATAGAAAATGGGTTAATACAGAAATAAATTAAAGATTTTCTATAATTCAATGAAAATGAATACACAACATACCCAAACTTATGGGGCACAATAAAGGCAGTGCAAAGAGGAAAGTTCAAAGAAGTGTTAATGCCAATATTACTCAAATTCCACAAAACAAAAGTACTGCTCAATTATTTTTATAAGGCCACAGTCACTCTGATACCCAAGCTACACAAAGACTCAAAATGAAAAAAGGAGTATAGACCAACTTCTTTTGAAAACATAGATGCAAAAATACTCAATAAAATACTTGCAAACTGAATCTAAGAAGACATCAAAAAGATCATCCACCGTAAAACAGGCTTCATCTCACCTGTGTAAGGATGGTTCCACATATGACAATAGAGAAATGTAATTCACCATATAAATGGACTGAAAAACAAAAACCACATGATCATCACATCCATTCATGACACAAGTCCTGGCGGGAGTGGGGAATACAAGGGGTATACCTCAAAATAATAGAGGACATTTATAGCTAGCCCACAGCCAATATCAACCTGAAGAGAGAAACACAAAGTACTTCCTCAAGACAAGGCTGTCTGCTCTCTCCACACCTATTCAATATAGCACTTAAGTCTTAGCTAGAACAATAAGACAACGAGAGGAAATCAATTAGATTGATTATAAATAGGGAAGGAAGTAGACCACTCAGCTGCGGCAGCCAGAAGAAAGACACCCAAGCACCAGCCATGCATGGACTATCATGGGTGAATGTATAATGGAGAGACAGGGTGGATGGGGTACACCATGAAGAGATAGAAGAGAAAGTGAAGCCAATAAGTTCCTAAACTTGTGAAAGGGCTGTTCCTGCAGAACCAAAGCTGCAGGATCTTGATGGCACAGGGCAACACCAGGATATCTAAGAGAAGTCCCAGTGAGGGTTCCAGTATTGACAGTGTAGCAGGAGCCAAAGGCCTTGAAACAGACCCATGACTCATTGCAGTGGACATTTGCAAGTAAAATGTGTGGACAAAAAGGTGTACTGTGTGATACACTGAGATACACTACAGCTTCCACAAGATTTTCTTTTATTCTATCTTTTTCATTTTTTTAATACATTTTTATTTTTACTTATTCACTTTGCATCCCACTCACTGACTGTCACCCCGGTCACTTGCTCCCACAATTCTTCCCCCCATTCCCTCTTCCCTTCTGCTCTGAGTGGGTAGGGCCCACCCGTCATCTGGATATTATCCCACCCTGGCACATCAAGTCACTACAGGGCAAGGCACATCCTCTTTTACTGAGGCCAGACAAGGCAGCCCAGCTAGAAGAACATAGCCCATAGCCAGGAAACAGATTTTGTGATACTTCCACTCCAGTTGTTCAAGACCCACATCAATACCAAGCTCTACATCTGCTACACATGTGTGGGGAGCCCTAGGTCCAGCCTGTCTGTGCTCTTTAGTTGGAAGTTCAGTCTCTGAGAGTCCCCAAGGGTCCAGATTAGATGACTCTATTAGTCTTCTATTAGTGGAGTTCTTATACCCTTTGGGGCCCTCAATCCTTCTCCCAATTCTTCTGTAAGATTCCATCCACTGTGGGTATCTGAATCTGTCTGAGTCAGTAACCTAAATAATGCAGTTAAAAAATGGGATACAAAGCTAAACAGAATGCTCAGCAGAGGAATCTCTAGTGGCTGAGAAGCACTTAAAGAAATGTTCAAAGTCATCAGGGAAGTGAAAATCAAAACAAATCTAGGTTCCATCTTACAGGTCAAAATGGCTAAGATCAAAATCCCAAGTAATAGTACATGCTGGCAAGGATGTGGAGCAAGGGGAATAACCCTTCCATTTCTGATGGGATTGCAAACTTGTACCACCACTTTGGAAATCAGTCAATTTGGTGGCTTCTCAGAAAACTGATAATAGTTCTACCTCAAGACTCAGCTATATACCACTACAGGGCATATACCCAATAGATGCTCCACCATCCCACAAAGACATTTGTTCAATTATGTTCATAGCAGCTTTATTTATACTAGCCAGAAACTGGATGCCCCCCAACTGAAGAATGAATTAAAATAATGTAGTATATCTACACAACAGTATACTATTCAGCGATGAAAAACAAAGACATCATGAACTTTGCAGGCGTATGGATGGAACTTGATATGGATGGCTTAAGGTATTCTATATTATTTTATTTTCTTTTGTAGGGGGAGGTTGCAAGGGCAGGCAGAGGGTAGATACAAAGGGACACAGAGATGAGTGGGACTGGGGTGCATGATGTGAAATTCACAATGAATCAATACAAAGTTAAAATAGAAAATAAATAAGGGAGCAAGAAGTCAATGTATCTTTAGTTATAGATTGCCCTAGTTAGGGTTACTATTGTTAGAATGAAAAATATGTCCAAAAGCAAGTTGAGGACAGGGCTTATTTAACTTGTAGTTCCACAGGATAGTCCATCACTGGGCAGCCATGGAGAGCTGCTTATTGGCATACTCTTCATCGCATGCTCACTCTGTTTTCTTATAACAGCCAGCATCATGAGGGCAGGAGTGGTAACATCCACAATGAGCTGAGCCCTTATCCATCAATCACTAATTAAGAAATGTTCCACAGGATTGTCTAGAGCCTGATCAATCACAAGGCATTTTTATCAATCAAGGGTTTCTTCTTTCAAATAACTAGTTTGTGTCAAGTTGACATAAAACTATCCAGCACAAAGATATTATGATTGCATGTCTAACTGATCATAAAAATTCTACCAGGAAACTCCTACAGCTGATAAATACTTTCAGCGATGTAGAAGGATACAAAATTATTACAGAAAAATCAGGAGCCTTCATACTTAAGAAACTGAAGAAGATAGCAGAAGGTGGAAAGATCTCCTAAGCTCATGGATCAGTAAGATTAATATAGTCCATATTTCTATGACACCTGGTTTTTAATAAAGAAGCCAGAAGTACACATGGGAAAGAAAACAGCCTCTTCAACAAATGGTGCTGGTCAAACTGGAATTCTGCATGTAGAGGAATCCAAAACAGATCTATAATTGTCACCATGCACAAAACTCCAAATGGATCAAAGATATAAATATAAGGCCAGCTACACTGAATCTGATAAAGAGGTTGTGGGGAGTATTCTTGATCTCATTGTCACAGGAAAAGATTTTCTTAACAGAACACCATGAGCACAGACAATAAAAGCAACAATTACTAAATGGGACCTCACTAACTGAAAAGCTTCTGCATAGCACAGGACATCGTCATTCAGACAAAGCTGCAGCCTACAGATGGGAAAAGATTTTTACCAAATACCTATCTGATAGATGGCTATTATCCAAAAAACTATTTATCAAGAAAATAAATAACCCAATTTTAAGAATGAAGTACAGATCTAAAATGAGAATTCTCAAAAGGAGGAAACACAAACATCTGACAAACCCTTGAGGTTTCAACATTCTTAGTCATCAGGGAAATGCAAATCAGAACTATTTTGAAAACTCATACCCATCAGAGTGGTTAATTTCAGTAAAAGTAGTGACAGTTCACATTTGCAGAGCTGGGGAGGAAGGGAAGCACTCATCCATTGCTGGAAGGGCACAAACGTGTATAACCACTATGGAAAATCGGTGTGGCAATTCCTCAGGAAGATGGAAACTGATCTACCTTAAAATCTAGCTATACCCCTCTTGGGCATAAACTAAAAGGATGCTTACCTTACCACAGAGATGCTTGCTCAATTACACATTCATTACTGCTCTTTTTATAATATCCAGAAGTTGGAAACAATCTGTATATCCTCCGAGACAGATGCATGGATAAAGAAAATGTGGTACCTTTACACCATGAATTATTACTCAGCCATTAAGAAAATGAAATAATGCAAGTCCCAGGTACATGGACAGAGCATGAAATCATCATCCTGAGTAAGGCAAATAGACTTGGTGTATCAGAAATTTAACAGTGCCATTGTACCTAGCATGAATTCCAGAGTGATGGTACCTAGGCTTTAAAGCATCCTTTTGTAAATAGCCAGTGATTGTTATCTAAGGTTTATGGGGTTGTTTTTCTGGAAGGATTCACAGGACCTTTGCATAACTTAGTCCAAAGATATACCAGGCAAACTAGGAAGTTTCCTATGGCTGAGAATTGCTTAGGCAATGGCTCCTTCTGTCAACTCCTAGATCAGATAAGAGGGTTTGGTATGTAGAAATTGGCTTGCTAAATGTTCCTTTTGTGTAACAATAAAGAGGTTCTGCACTGCAGGTTCAATCCTTCAGAAGCTGATCCACTCTGCTGCTGAGAAGCATAAATCCATCCTGCAGGGTTCTCTTTCTTCAATCATCTCCTGTAACTCAGAACACCAGCAACCCAGAAGACAAATGTGGTATGTAATCAGTTATATGTGTAGGTTAGCTGTTAAGTCTTTGCTAAGCCACGATCCATACGATCATAGAGATGAGGTAGAGAGGAAGTGATTAGTGAGGGAGTGACCTTCTTAGGAATGAGAAATAGAATAGATATTTATGGACGGACCTATGGGAGGTTACAGGAAAGAATCAAATGTGGAGGGAGAAGGATTTGGGGTGATAGAGGGAATACAGGGAAGTACAGCTAAAATTAAGGGTCATTTGAGGGGTGGTATCAAAATCTAACACAGCACAAGCTTCCAAGAATATATAAGATGAAGGTTATCTAAGTGAACTCACCAAATAACAGAGGAGAAGAACTCCAAACTGGACATCTCTTACCACCTATTGAGAGTTCTAGTCCCAAGAAGGCGGTACATCTGATTGAGTTGTTGTTGCCCAAAGGGGTCCCATGGGAAGTGTCAAGTAACCCAGGGTATAATTGCTTTCCAGGAACTGACAGCAAGGCTTCACTGCTAAAGACAACACCGACACAACTCACTGGACACAGAGACGATGAGCTGATGCCTACTTAGACCCTTCCTCCCTATGGACTAATATTCACAGTACTGGACTGTACTCTGCAGGAAATACTACTGGTGCTGCTATGGTAACAAAATGACTCCACCTGACATTCTGCTATACTCACAGATCAGTGGCTTGCTAATCACCAGAGAGAAGCTTCCTTCTACAGTGCATGGAATTGTCACGGAGACCCGCAGCCAGAGAGAACGCCCATAGGGAGGAAGATTCAGAATTAAATGATGTATCTCCATCAAATGCGGTCCGTGGAGTTCAGGAAGCCTGAGCAGGAGGCAGCAGGAAGAGTGTAAGAGCCAGGGGCGATAAAGGATGCCAAAAATCAAGACCTAAATGTAACAGGACTGACACACATACAGACTCACAGAGATTGGGGCAGCATGCACAGTGACTTGCTTTCCCCAGTGACCACGGCCTATCTAGTGTTATGGTCTTGGCCACATGAGCAGTGTAAGGGATGACTTTCACCTCATAAATCCAAATATCGGTTGCCTATTACCACAAGCTTTGTGCTACTTTTACACTATATAATGGCAGATAGATCACCATTGTAGATCAAAGCATTCGTAGATGGCTTGGTGTTCACCTTTCTCCTTTGATAGCATGCAGAGTAGTACTGTGAGCCAGGCGTGGTGGTGCACATTTTGAATCCCTTCCGGGTCACCCCGAGCTACCGGATGAGTTCCAGGACAGCCAGGGCTACACAGAGAAACCCTATCCCAAACAACAACAGCAGCAACAACAACAACAACAACAACAACAATAACAACAAATTGTAAAACTAGCCAGGCAGTGGTGGTGCACGCCTTTAATCCCAGCACTTGGGAGGCAGAGGCAGGCAGATTTCTGAGTTCGAGGCCAGCCTGGTCTACAAAGTGAGTTCTAGGACAGCCAGGGCTATACAGAGAAACTCTGTCTCGGAAAAAAAAATTGTAAAACTACTTAGTCTATGAAGTATATGCATATCAAAAGGCCACCAAGTATCTGAAAGATGGCACTTTGAAGAAGCAATGTATGTTGTTCTGGAGGTATAAGGGTGTTGGTATGTATGCATGGTCCAAACAGTGGAGCAGGACTTACGGTCAATGTCCAAGGTCGAAGTGTCATTTTATTGCACATGCTTAAAAATTCAGAGAACACTGCTGAAGTTAACGGCTTAAGTGCTGATCCTCTCTAGGGCAGTGGTTCTCAACCTTCCTAATGATGTGACCCGTTAATACAGCTCCTCATGATGTGGTGACCCCCACCATAAGATTACTTTATTACTACTTCATAACTGAGATTTTGCTACTGTTATGAATTGTAATGTAAATATCCAATAGGAAGGAAGTCTGATAAATTACTTGTGTGAGGGTCCAGACCCATATGTTGAGAAAACACAGGTCTAGTCATTCAACAGCCCGCTAGTACACAGCGCACCTAAGGCTGTGCTGTGAAATCCACAGAGCTCACGGTCAGATTAACCCCTGCTTGAAATCCCCTACAACAATGTGATGGTCCGCACAGAAGAAACAAAACCCTATGGCCCAAGAATAGATTCAAAGGCTTAAAAAGGAAATAAACAAATAAGCATTTATATCTAACATTCTGCTTAATAGTGGACATTTTTTAAATCTAAGGACACTAAAGAGCCAGAATAGCTTTTTGTTAGTGATTACTGTACTAAAATTCCTAGACAGTCTAGCAAACCAGGAGAAAAAAAAAATACACACACACACACACACACACACACATATATATAATTTTTGTCACTTTTTGTCACTATAGAATCTGAAATAACTTGCAGAAAAATACATACTTGAACAAATAAATGAGTTCAAGAAGGTAGAAGGACCTTATTTATAAATAAGAAAAATACCAGAAAACAAAGAGTCAGAAAAAAAATCATATTTGTAAAAGATCGATTTTGCAGCACATTGATTCTGAATCAAAAGAAAATATGATTAAATTGTTCTATGTAGTTTTGAAAGAAATAACAAGCTATCTTTGTGAAATTTATGTGATAATATCAAGTACATAGGTCAGCAGAAATCATATTAAAGTAAGAGCAAGCCTGGAGAACTCCGGCTTCTAGACTACAGTGCTCTATGTGCTGTGACCATCAATACTGGGCAGTGACAAGATCATAATCTCAGAGACAGAGCAGCATATACAGTCCCCTGAAGGTACAAATACTATCCAGTGGGAAAAGAAGCTTTGCAATAAATTGCAAGATGATGTTGAAAGAACATGTTCATGAGGGGGAAATGATGAACAATAGTCCATGTATCATTGAGCTTCCCAAAGCACTCAAAACTGGATTATAGATCTAGAAGAAAACTATGACTGATTTTATTAGAACACACAGAAGAAAATTTTTGTGATGTAGGCAATAAGCAAGCATTTGCAGTATCTTAGAACACACACACACACACACACACACACACACACACACACACACACACACACACACACCATCTCAAAAGAAGGAAAAAGAGGGACCTGGGAAGAGGAGAAGCAAGTTGGAAGGGGGACTGGGATAAGAGTAGAGAGAGTTATGAGAATGAATTCTATATATGAAGGAAATTTTCAAAGACTAAATTTTACTTGAAAAGGTCTTTCCTCTGATTTCTCTACTTCTTTTGTTTTTAATGCTTCGGGTTGTCTTGAAATAACCTACAAAAACTCATGATCACAGTAATATTGCTAAATATTTTCACAAAGGCTCCAAGTATTAAAAAAAATGCCACATATTTGTATGTATGTATAGAATATGACTGTCAGTGTTTCATGTGTTGTACCTCCTTTAGCATGGTCTTGGTGGGGACAGATTGACATGGTTCCTGCCTCCAGGACACAGGCCGTCAAGAGTGTCAATGGCTGCCATGGGCATAAGGCTTGTTTGTATACTAATGTACATAGTTTACATTCTTCCCTAAAGGAATGTGCTTCTTGTTAACATTAATGACTCCATGATAACCAGAGACAGCAGTGAGACAGAGACAGAGACAGTCTGGGAGGCAAAGATGTGGCTACTGTCTTAGCAAAATGATAAAGGCTGGGACCTTAGATCTCTTGATTTCTTTCGAAATGATAAAAGAAAATGTGTGCTTGCTGTCTCTTAAGAATAAAGGGGCTGGAATTCACCTGATGCTGATTTTTGGGATAATCCAAAAGAAACCTGATGTAAATGACTGGATTGATGTGTAAAATAAAAGACTGGGCTTATGATCTGCAGGAGATGAGCTCTCTAGAGAAATTTTTAGAATAGCAAGAGAGAACTGCTTGGAGAACTTTCTCAAGCAGAGCACAGAAAAAGAACTGTTTGGAGATCTCCAGAGAAAGCAGATCAGAGAAAGAATGCAGACCAGAGAGAAAGCAGGCTGGAAAGCGGTCTCCAGCACAGCATAAGCTGCCAGCTTGGACCCACGATTTGACTTCGAGTCATTTCTTTTCACCTCTCCCAGACAGTCCTTCTTTCAGAACCCCTCTCCAAGCCCAGTCTGGTCCTTGGCGCTTGGTGGCATGATGAAGTCTACCGGTGCTCTTAGATAACCTTAGCAAGAGGGGTAACTTACCCACAGACTCACTGCTGGCTAAAACTCCCAAGCACAT
This sequence comes from Uromys caudimaculatus, assembly GCA_028551405.1. Classification (NCBI taxonomy): domain Eukaryota; kingdom Metazoa; phylum Chordata; class Mammalia; order Rodentia; family Muridae; genus Uromys; species Uromys caudimaculatus. The sequence goes on along the minus strand of CM052707.1, from coordinate 74,448,037 downwards.
CTGAACTCAGGCAGTCTGACTCTGTGGTCTACAGTCTTAACCATCCATTACGTACAGTTGCTTCTTTTGCACAGATCCGCCCTTTGCAAGCTTTAAGCAACATAAGATTCACCTGGAAAGGTTGCTCAACCAGCATTCCAGTCCAGGGTCCATGAATCTGTTTCTAAAGAACTCTCAGGTGATGCCGATCGAACTGGTCCTCAAATTATTCATTTGTAGGGACTGTTTGGGGGAAGGGGAGGCTAATTTGAAAACAAAATCTGCTAATGAGCTTAAAAACAAGAGAAATTTTATCAGGCCAGTGCAGTAATAATATCGCACTTCGGAAGAGCAGACTGGAATGGACCTTTCAATCCCATTGACTCTTTGAAACCCTTTTCTAAATCAATGTGGTTTAGCACCTCGAGACGTGATTTATAGAATACTCAAAGTGTTCTTTACCTGTCAAAAGGCAGAGAAAAGGAGTGCATTCGGTGGAAGCTTTTCTAGCAAACACTCTACAGTGAAAAGGGATGGGTGGGTAGATAATGGCCCTGGGTACTCAGTGATCTGCTGGGTTTAAGGGGTGAACTCTGTCTACCATTAGCTTGAAGGTTAAAGAAGCAAAAGCGAGCATTTAAGGCAGGACTGCTTTCAGCTCTGTAAACAGGATGGCATCTTCTATGAGTTTTTCACACAGTTTTGCTTAAAACAAGGAGGTTAATTGAAGCAAATGTACAGCTCTTACCCCTAGAGAGAGGGTAACAGGGAGCTGCTTCCAAGGAATCCTGAGCGCAACATTAGGCAGGTTCTCTGGGGCCCAGCCTATCTGCAGAAAGACAGCTGCTTGAATTTAAACACCAATTACAGATTTTGCTGCCTTTAGACACTTTCTTTCACGAGAACCTTCTGGTTGTGTACTTAGAAAGTTAGTCAACTGCATATTCTGCTTACAGTGAAAAAAATACCAAGTCATATATCATAGAAGTAAATATTGAACAAAGTATCTGTCAAATGAATTTTCAACATAGGCTGGACCGGAAAACTCTATGCCAATTGTCAATTGCTTGTGTCCCTAAATGGCTAACATATCACCCTCCAGCAAAACATGAAAATGCAAAAGGTTACAACTTAAAGATGTGCCTTTCTGGTATGCATTATCAATTTTATATAGCTGTGCCTTAGTGCACAGAATTTCTTAGAAGTAAACTGCTTCTTCATATTTCTGCAATGTTTGTATTGGGAAAAATAAAACTGGGGGCAGTGAGCTGCCTTAGACGTTAAAGATGCCTACTCTGCAAGCTTAAGGACCCAAGGTGGATTCCTGGACCTCATTTATCTCAGTTAGCATTACTATAGCAATGATAAAACACCATGACCAAAAGCAAGTTGGAGGAAAAAGAGTTTATCTAGCTTACATATCGAAGTTCATCATGGAAGGAAGAAGTCAGAGCAGGAATCTGAAGACAGGCGCTGGTGCAGAAGCCCTAGGGATGGTGCTTGTTGGCTTGCTCAACCTGTTATCTTACAGAACGGAGGCCCACCAGTGCAGTGCTGGAAGGGTCCACAGTGGGCTGGGCCCTCCCACATCAACCTCTAATCAAGAAAATGCTCCACAGGTTGGCTTGCACTCGATCTTACCGAGGCATTTTCTCAGGTTAGGTTCCCTCCTTTCAGATGACTCTAGCTTGTGTCAATTAAACCAGATCAACATATACGAGGGGAAGGAGAGACCAGATTCTGCAAAGACATCCTCAGGTCTTCACAGGGCCAACATGGCACATGTGCCCACACACATAACAGCAACAGTCATAGAAATAATGGTTTTAAGCAAACCTGCCTTGGAAAAGTCAGTAAAGATACAATAAATGAAAGCAAAAATGAGAGAGATGTATGAATAAGGGCATATTAATACATGTCATTTGACATGACAATTCTAATATTGTCATTGTTTTAAAAAGTATCTCGAACTTCTAGCCCATGGCACTATAAGAAAATACATTTCTAATGTCTTTACTGTTTTTTAAAAAAATTAGTTTGAGGCTGGAGAGATGACTCAGTGGCTGAGAGCACCAGCTACTCTTCCAGAGTATCCAGGTTCAGTTCCCAGCAACCACATGGCTGCTCCCAGCTGTCTGTGATTCCAGTTACAGTGGACCCACTCCATCTTCTGGTCTCTGCAGACATCAGAAATATACATAATATAAAGATGAACATGCAGACAAAACACACACATAGATAGATATTTAGATGATAGATAGGTAGGTGATAGATTGATAATAGATGATAAATACATACATACATACATACATAGATGATGATAATAGATGATATATAGATAGATAAATGATAAGCATTTTAAATTTTGTTTTAGCTAATTATACACCAGGAAGAAAGATCTATTATTTTGGTGTCAAAATGTAGGCATAGAAAGTGTTTATAAACTGCTTTAATGAACATTGATCAATGTCATGATAGCCCTTACAAGAAGCATTATATATACATATATCTACACACACACACACACACACACACACATATATACACACACACACACACACATATATATATATACACATACACACACATATATACACACACACACACACAAATACACACACACACATATACACACACACACTATATACACACACACACACTATACACACACACACACACATATATATGATGATGGTAACAGTGTTTAATACAGCTGTGCACCAAAAACCTCTCAGGCAAGACTATTTTCTGCTTGATTCCTCATGCAACTCAGAATGTTCCCAAGTGACTGCTTTCATAATTCAGTGGCAAGCCCAGGAGATACTGGATTCTACTAAGCTAAATCTGTTTTAATTTGTCCCCTGTTACTAAGTAGAAAAGCAGTATTGGAAGAGGAGAAAAACGCCTACTTACACATTATTTGTGCTTACTACTATGTCACCAAACTGCTCAAGAAAATCTACTTCACAGTAAATACAAACTCAGTGTGAGGCCACCTAACATCTATCTACCTGACTCGAAGAACCCTGTAATGTGCAGTTCAACCTTTATAGGGACTTTACGAAATGTTTCTGTATAAAGTTCAAGAGGTTTCAAAGTGGACTGTGAGGTCCTCTTTACCCCTGAAGAAACTGTTCAATTCATAGAAAGGGGAAGAAGAGGGCACAGTCATTTACGCAGTAAATTCCAAAAGCCACTGCATGTGTTGATGTGCCCGTGGAGTGACAATTTTAGAATTTTGGTTTTCTTAAAAACACAGACATGTTATAAGAATGTGTTTTTGTTTTAATCCCAGGTGTGGGGATGTGGGGCTGCTTCAGACTGTTTGCAGCAGCTAACTACGATTTGCCTTGTGTGCTGGCAGAAGCATGGATCTGCCAGCTGCAGACAGTAACTGAGATTGTGAGACATTTTGAATTCTGGCAACTTTTCAGAGGGCTTAGAAAGGATAGGGCTTCGATAAGCAGGTTTGGTGGTTGTTGGACATTCAGGGGTGTTGGTTTTGGTTTGTTTGTAGTTGTGCTCAAAGAAGAAACAAAGGAAAGAAACTAGATTCAGGGATCTCCCCCCCCCCCCCATTCTCCTTTCCTTCCTATCTCATAACAGGGAGTGAAACACGGGTGGGGAGAGGGAAGAGAGCTGAAGGTTGGCAAAAACAAGAAATCACTAGGTAGCAAAGGCCAACTCCAGCTACAAGCCAGAGGAACATTACATTGGATGAAGATATTTGATGTGCCAGGAAGGGAAACTGACTTTTCATAGGAAGCTAAGTCAGCCTGAACCGGTTAATGGATGAGACATGCCTTAAGAGAAAGAAGCACATCAAGAGATGCCTGTGAACTTGAAACCCCTGGGAAAAGATGCAGGAGAGCTAGCAGAGTGTTTGTGAGCAGGACAGAGCCAAGGCAGCCTGAAGCTGGGATGCTGGACATGCAGAGCTTTGCAAGCAAATTTAAGGATTTCCTAATAGCCCTCTGGGAGGGACTGAGACTTGGGAACAGCAGCAGCACTGAGGACCCGAAACTCACTTCAGTGCTTTACAGAGGAACCCTTAGAGGGTAGGAGTGGAAGCAGACTACAAGGAGCCATTCTTTTTTCTTGTCAAAGGAGAGAAGTCTCTCTGGACACCAAAGACACTGCAGTGGAGATGTTATTTTATAGAGGAAAAATAAGATAAAATTATATGATAAGAAGGAGCTATCAAGGATTATTGTCAGATTTCTGGCACCCAAATCCAGCCAGCTTCTTAATGTGAAAAAGAAAGAACCTTCCTTTGTGGTTAAGCTGCTGAGTTTTGGGGTCAGATAACAACAAAACCCAGGATACTTTTGGCCACATGAATATATGATATTTCCATTTTAAATTTCACCTTTAAGAACTTATCCCAAATATTATACAATTCTAGATTCTTCAAGGAATTTCTGCTTCCCATCCTAACAGGTCACAGGGGCAAGTTTTACAGCTGAGGTGGTTAATAGGAGGTCTGCTGCTGGTGAAGAATCTGTATGACTTGGCCAGGACCCCCAACATTTTTTACAGGTTTAACGAATAAGAGCTAAACTTTTGCTTGGCCTCCTTCTCAGCCTGTATGCAGATCTTGTTTGTGAACTGGGTTTTTTTCCTCCTAAAATTTAAACACTTATTGCCTCCCACCCACAGGACATAATGCCAAGTGCCTGTCTCTGATCAGCTATTGATTTTGTGCCATCTGTCACCTATGACACCTCATCTCAGTGATGCCGCATCTCTTAGCTTACATTTTCCTAGGCAGCCACAGCTTCCAAAGTGCTAGACGCGAACCTGTTTATTCTCTGTCTGTCACTGTGAGTTGTTTATGATTTTTATTGTTTATAATTTACATCTAAATGAATTCACCAAGTATAGTGGAAATTTGCATTTGGGCTGATAGGTTGAACAGAAGGGTTTTAAACCCTTATTTTCCTCAATTGGGAAGGACAAATGGGGATGTCAGTCATTCATATGAACCGCTCAGTATGACATCATTTCCTAAAGGCGTTCTTTACCTACTTCTCACAAAGCTATTCCTCAAATTTCTTATTTGAGGGGAAAAAAAGAGATGGAAATATGAAAAGAAATCTATGTGATTCTTTAGCTTGAACTGTGCTATTTATTAAGAAGTAGATTATGACCATGGATATTCTTAAAACACATCCTGGTCAAAATATAAGGTCGCTTCAGTGTTATCATAAGAATCACAATTATATTTAGTTTTAAGAAGATGTAGCAATGAATGGATTGAACATCTATTATTATTTCATAAAATGCAATTTCCTCTTTCCCCAAACCTTTGACTTTTCTCTGCTTACCCAACCCACCTAATTCATGCATATTCTAATTAGGTTCCCTTTGTTTCCAAGGACCTGAAATATATTCAGCCAAACTAAAAATGAAAAGATGAGGTTACGATTATAATAAGAACTATACAAATTCATTGGGTACTTAAGTGGAAAAATATATCACTGCATCTGACAGGAAGTTGCCCTGAGAGCTAAGACCACTTGGTCTTTTGTCAGGGCCTAGAATCTACTTATTATGCATTTGTATTGGGCAACATGATTGTGTAAGATGCTCTAAGCAGCAAGAAAGAAAAGAGAAAGAGACTCTGGTTCTGGCCTCACATGCTTTCATAGATTGGAAATCTCTTCAAACCAGAAGCTGTCAACTGATTTTGAAAGAAAATAGTAGACGTTTCTCAAAAGGTATGCTACCATGCTACGTTTCTATGAAAATTCGTTGCATACAATGGCAGGCTGTCAACTCGTATTAATTCTACTTCATTCTTCTTCCAATGAGCTTGTTCTGCCCGCTTTAAACTTTTCTTTCGGAACTGAAATATGTATACATCAGATCCAAAGGCCGAATTCCCCATTGTCTGAATGCACTGTAGCCTCAGCTGTGCAAGGCAGACTTTGATTGACTTTGCCCAACTGTGGAAGATTTGGTTTCCCTCAGCCACTCCCATTGGTCCACTCAGCTTGAAAGGGAAGGACCCAGGTTACTTCTGTGTTCTCGTCCACTCTGTCCCACACTGCCTTCTCTCCTTGAATTCCTGTCTTCCTGTCTCCCCCTGGAAAGTTCTAGATTGTAGGTGCAAACCAACCACCATGAATACACTTAGATAATCAATCAGAAATGGGCTAGGTATATATCCGAGATCTTAAACTCAAGGCTGTTCCAAATTATATTTGGAGGAATTTATAAGTAAATGAGGATTTAATTTGAAAGAAATGAAAATCCACAGGCAAGAGCCTGCAGACAGCTACGTCTATGCAGTAGGAAAATGATTTTCTTGAGTTTTGGAACAATTCTGAATAAACAGTTCAGAGGAGATAGTTAGAAAACGTGGGCATGTTCTCAGCACTTCACAGATTTTCACATCGCTCTGTCCGAGTGTGTACGTAGGTGGAGAATGACGCAGGAGGACTTCCTGTTCTGTGGAAACATCTAGTCTGTTCTCTGCCTTGCCCCTTTCTAATTTCCTCAGTCCCTCTCTCCACCCATTTGCGTTTTAGTCTCTACCTCTCAATTTCCTGTGCCTTTCCTTGGGTTTTCTCCTCCTAGGAAGTCCAGACAAGCTGCTTGTAGGTTTTAGAGCCTTGATTAATCATCACCCTATGTTATTTTTTTAAACATTGCTTTTTATAGTACACACCATTTGAAATCACTGCTTTGAGGCTAGAAATGGTATAGGAAGTTCTCTTCAGCCTCTTCCTCTCAGTACTTCACCCCCAAAAAGGAAATTTGCTCCTAGAAACATGCTATAATGGAATTCACCAGCACACAGAGCTGAGTGTGTTCCACATGATGCAACAGGCAAGGAAATTAATTCTGTCTTTCCCTAACTCTAGTTTTCTAGTGGCTCATATTATACAGGGACTTTGCTTAAGGTTTGAATCTGCTATGAATAGCCATTGCATACAAATTTGCATTGTGATATACATAAACTTCACAACCCAGTGAGGAACATGGAACACATAAATATTAACTCTGATAACCATGATGCCCATGGTGGCCCAGATACAAAAACTCCACAGTCAAGCTTCTGCTACCTACAAAATAGTGTCAAACAAAAAACATTGTTTTTGTGTTAAATACCAAGTATTTCACCACATCACTAGACCAGTTAAATATTCCCCACATGAAAGAAAAGAAACAAAAGACTATTAATCAAACATGCTATGATTGTTCAAATTCCCTTTCCTGGTAGTAAAATTGTCCAGACTATCCTTGTGACTCTTCTCCAAAAGCTGAGTCATATATTTTGTAGGATGGACTGTGATACTTACCCTCAGCCCTGGATCATTTGTTTCTTCTCAGAACAGATACATCATCTTTCTAGAATTTTGTTTGTTTGTTTGTTTATTTTGTAGCTGGATGTTATTTATTATCCATCATTTTCCAGCTAGAATAATCCAGACCTTATCAGATAATCTAGTCAAGTCATTTGAGCCTGTACTTCTTTAGTCTAACTAGGGTGGATATGATGACTACGTTTCTGACCACCTGAAATGAATGTTCTCACGCATTTGGGTCCCTTCTAAAACCCATACATTGTTTTTCTGCCTCATAGCCCTTTCCCCAAGGCACTGACATAACTTGATAGACATCTCATACATCTCTCAAAAGCAAAGTTTCTTAAGTGACATTTCGCTGATTGACATATGGGACGCTGACGTGGAAGAGCTAATCTCTGAGAAAATGCACATGCATACATTGGTTCAACATCAATAGACCACAGATATTGCTATCCACCATTTAATTTCTGAGAGTAAATTGAGAAACTTCAAAATCAGTTGGTATTAACTGATACACACCATCAAAAAATGTGGGATTTAGTCATTGAATTACTTGACTACATTAATTACATGGAAAGGTGAATTACATTCAGCTTGTTTTTAAACCTATAACCCAAGATGGCAGTGGGTTCGACCAATGTATATATGTCTTTTTCCTCTTCCTGTATGATCAGTTCAGGTGTCATCCTTTATTTTAGGAGACATTTTACCTCTTTTAGCTCCCCAATCCTGCGAATCATTTATAAGTGAATTCAGCGATGATCTTTATCCTGTGAAACTAAAATGGAAAGAAAAAACCAAAACCCCTTTTTGATCACAAGCTTAATAAACATCTCTTTTCCAATACAACTAAAGCCAAATCTGTGACAATTTGCACCCATGAAAAAGTTCCTAGTTTGCTTGTGGCAGCATAAAAGGATTAACAAAATATGAATAAGGCCCCTGACAGAATTCCTGAGCAATAAGGATATAAACAGCTATTGTTCCCATATGAGACTTGGTATGAGTTACTCAGTCTCCAAAATAGTGTTCTTTCTACTTTACAGACACTTATACTTAAGAGATTCAAGAGTCCTGTTGATCTTAAGTGATGGGGAGCCTTAGACTATATAGTCCATGTCTATAAAAATAATCCAAATATAGGGTCTTCCTACTGTGTATTTCTACTAGTGTAGAGGTCCATGTTCGTCCATTGATCTATTTATATGTCTTTTCTCCTAATCTTTGCTAAATACTGACTTCAACAGATATCTTATGATCTGGCCTGAATATAGCCTATGTATTTTAAATGTTCAGACAGGTGTGAATGCATGTATGTGACTATGTCTATGTCTGTGTGTGGTGCTGAGAAATAAACCCAGAGCCTTTTACATGCTAGGTAAGCGCTATAAAAGAAGATACATTACCAGATCCTACAGAGTTTTAGGTATTCCTCAGGGACAAAGAGAGTAAAAGAAGGGGCTAAATAGTTCATGGGGCCTCACTCAGCATCCTCTCCAACAACTGGATGGACCTGAGATGTATGATAAGAGATAGGACTTAAGAACTCTCAGTAGCTCTAACTTCCCATGTGAATCTCACAGCAATAACAACAAAGGATGAACAAATCAGTTTAATCTAATATTTATGTCTTTATCTAATGGGATTGTTCTTTACAGATTTTATGTAAAATCATTTTTGATCCCATTTACAAACTTATGGAGAAATCTTGGCTATAATAAAATTAAGTTCTTTCTGACTTTTAAATCTAACTTGACGCTAAATATTTGTTAAATATTTATTATTATTTTGGGGCGGTTGTTTCAAGGCAGGGTTCCTCTGTGTGGCCCAAGCTGTCCTGGAATTCACTCTGTAAAATTATAAAATGGCTGTCCTAGAACTCAGATATCTGCCTGTCTATGCTTCCCAGGTACTGGGATTAAAGGCATGTGCCACCACTGCCTGGCTTGTTTTATTATGTTTCTGTGTGGGTAGGTGCACTTGAGTTCACGTATTGAAAAACTAATGTAATTTCTCACACTGTCTTCCTAGTGCATAAAGAACATTCTTTCTTTGGGATTCTTCTTCTGGTGGGAAGCTGGTCTGGGTGGCTTCTTGAAAATCCAGGTGTTCAAATGTTGATAATCATTTAAATTAAATATATAAGAGAAAAGACACCCATCCCTGAAAACAAGCACCTAGCTCACCTTTGAGGTTTTGAAGATGGTTTGTCTGCTTATGTCATAGTATAGCAATACAGGTCACTGAAATTAACCAAGGAAATCTCTTACACACTGAACACAAATTGGTTGGAAAAAATGAACGAACCAGTTGAACACCAAAGAACAAAAATTACTAGTTCTGCATCACAGGGATAATGCATTACTGCTTATAAAATAAATCCTTTTTTAAAAACAAAAAACAAAAATCGCCGGGCAGTGGTGGCCCACGCCTTTAATCCCAGCACTTGGGAGGCAGAGGAAGGTGGATTTCTGAATTCGAGGCCAGCCTGGTCTACAGAGTGAGTTCAGAACAGCCAGGGCTACACAGAGAAACCCTGCCTTGAAACAAACAAACAAACAAAAAATTCGAAAATTTGAACAATGAAAAGGTGCTAAGCCTTAGCTCATCTTGTGGTCACTGAGTGACACCCTCTGACAGCCCCAGCAGAGGAGGCACTGGGACGCACAGGACACATTGCCGAGCAGCAGAGGTCTGGAAATGACCACTCTTGACAGCACTTTTCCAACCCAGGCTCTCAAACCCTAATGTGTTTTCCCACTTATCTGTCATCTTACAAGAAAAGAAACATTTTTTCCCTGTGTAACTACCCACAGGCACTTATTTAATTTTATTACTGCTCTCTGCACTGCTCCCAGGCAAATCTCCTTTGAGCCTATTTTGATTAATAATATGGTCTGCACTTGTTTGAAGCCCAATTCGAAGCTGCAGTGTGGGCCAGCACAGCTTCTCCACTTCAGCTCTGTTTTGAAGGGCATTTCTCGTAGGTGCCAGGGAGCACGCCGCGTGGCATGAAGAGAAAAGAAATCCTGTGCCCATAAGGCTGCAGGAAAGAAGAGAAGGGAACACAGACCAGAACAAAAAGTGCCAGAACTGAGTTCTTAAAAGAAAAGATCCACCGGGCGCTGGTGGCGCATGCCTTTAATCCCAGCACTCGGGAGGCAGAGGCAGGCGGATTTCTGAGTTCGAGGCCAGCCTGGTCTACACAGTGAGTTCCAGGGCAGTCAGAGCTACACAGAGAAATCCTGTCTCGAAAAAACCAAAAAGAAAAAGAAGAGAAAAAAAAAAAAAGAAAACATCCGAAGGACAAATGTGGACCAGAGTAGTCAACAAAAGGCGTCCTAAGCACTTTCTCACCTTGTGCACATTCCTCTATAGGTTTTTGGTTTTTTTCCTTTAAAGACTAAGAAATGCTATGGGAATGTTTCTAGTTAAGCTTGTAATCCACACATCTGTTTCTTTGCCATGTCCATTATCTCCAGCTGGCCATGGTGATTACATCCAAAATCCTTGCATGAACTTGGCATGAATTTGTTAAATATTGTACAATGATTTGAGCAAAGATGTGGCAGGCAAGTTTACACTTCTTTAGTTTTTCTTCTCCATGCCACACCCCACTCCTGAGCTCTTCTGCACCTTGAGTTGTCCCCAAGACTCAGACTCACGGGTCTTAAACCTCCACAATTCCTCCATCCCAAGGCACCCCAAGGCATAGTTCAGATTTTACTTAATCATTTGGGGACCAGAGGTGGAAAGGTTTATTTACCCATTTGCACAGCAAGAAAATTCTTATATTGTTTCCTAGGTACTCTTGATTTTAAAACTTCTCAAGATTTTCTATTTAAACCTATTAGAAATCTAGCTTTGTAGTGTGCTATTTTCTGCCTTATTCCACACTGAAGGCATGTGCTGGTAGCTCCCACCCAAAGTTTCAGATCATTTCTGCTGCAGAGTGTTAGCTAGTCCTTTGTTTGATCATAAACCATCTGTTCATGCCCAAAGGGCTTCATTCTCATATTTATGACCAAACATGACTCTTCTCTCCCTAGGAGAAATTCTGTGCCAGCTCTTAAAGTCATATATTTTTCCTCCTTCTGTTATTTTACAATAAAGCTTATATGCTTGGCCCTTCATGCAGGAAATTATGTGTTTATGTTGTTACATTCTTATGGAAAAACAAAACGAAACTGTGAAGACATCAAGATTTACTGGTTTACTTCAGGACTGCTGGCCCCGAAGGATTCATTCTAATCTCTCCTGTCCTTGAACTCTTATTCTCTTCAGAAGTCCCAACAAAAATAGATAAAAAAGGGGGGGCCAGTGGAAAATTTCAGTTCAGAGCTGTAGGACACACGCCCACACTCCACCATAACTTGCCAAATTTCACCAATAAAGCAAATCAAAACCATGAACTCATTTCTTCCTCCTCTAGGTGTGCCCATTCATTTCAGAATATTTGAGACTCCAATACTCTTCACACTTCAGTTATTTGTTCAGTGTGTTACTGAATTATATTCTCTCCAGCTCCCTAATGAGGCAGATATTGCCTCATTTAACAAACTCTGTTTTGCCAAGACAGAAACTGGCAAAAGTCAGACATTCATGTGACTGAAGACAGACCAAGCATAGAAACAGAGAAGTGGGGGAGAGATGGGAGAGGGTTGCAATTTTACATGTGGTGGGCAGAGATGGGTTCAACCACTCATCCCTTTAAGCAGATGTGGCTGCATTTATTTCCTATTTCTGCCTTAACGAATGGTGAGAAGTTTGTTGGCTTCAAACAACAAACGTGTACTCCCTGAGAGTTCCATATTGTATCCCAGAAGCCTGGAGAGTTTCACTGGGAGTCTATATAGGAGGAGGTCAGGCTGTCTTTGCTCGGGAGAACTTAGAAAGACTGACATTTTCATGGGAACTACCTTCTTTGGCTCCTAGCTCCTTCCACCATTTCTAAAGAGGTAGGATAGGATGTGCCTGTTTGATCATATGACCACCCTCTGCATCAAATCCCCCCCCCCCTTTTCCTCTTTAAGAAACACTAATGGCTATACTTTGAGCCTACCTGAAAAATTTGTGAAACTTTCCTTGTCTCAGATCTTCATTTACTTACATCATGCAATGTCTTTTGTTTTAGCTAATAACACTCACAGGTTCCAATGACAAAGGCTGCAGTTGAGCCTAAAAAATATAGTAAAGTAACACAAGCTATGCAGGTGTGTCTATGTATAGGATTATTTTCCTTATGCATGAATGGGGGGCTTCAGAAATCCTGAGACAAGTGAGAAAGTCAGCACATCTGGAATACTGCTGTAGGGCAGCATGCTGTGGCGATATTTCTGAAAAGAGAGAACATAGAGGAGAATATGGGATCAGACATGGAAAGATGAAAGACCCTGCTTGGCAGTGGGGGCCCACACCTCTGAGCTAGAGGACAGCCTAGACTACAGAGCAAGTTCCAGAACCATGAGGACTGCCCAGAAAAACTGTCTAAAAAAAAAAAAAAAAAGACCAAATAAATATCAATCAATCAATCAATCAATCAATCAATCAATCAATCAAGATGAAGACCTGTTCACCAGTAGTGTAGTTTAGCTCTTGAGCTTATAACTTCAAAGACCAGTATAAAGCTGGTAGCTTCTACTGAGTTGAGAGATCACCAATGTGCAGAATTCATTCATGTAAATAAACTATAGATAATGACCACTCCTCTTCTATCCATTGACACAACTTCATGACAATTTACACACGATTTCAAACCTTCTCCCCATTGTGTATATGCACTCAAAAATGTCTCTGTTCATTACTTGTAAGCCCCTTTGGCCTAAAGTATTAAAAGTCCTTTCAGTATAAAAGTTGAGGGGGGGTGTCACTGCTGTGTCTTCCCTAAGCTGTACACCGTGGGGCAGCATGCTGTGGTGATATTTCTGAAGTTCACTGTAAACACTTTGCTTTCTATTCTGAGTGAATATGAAAAGCCACTTGGATGAATGTATCAAAAACGATGAAGGGGCTGGGCTATGGCTCAGTCAGTTAAAAAACAAGATCTGAGTTCCAATATGTGACACTCATGGAAAAGCCAAATTGAGTGGCATCTGGAACCCTAGCCCTGGGGAAACAAGCAAATCCTAAGGTCCATTGTCTAGCCAGCCTAGCCATTCATGAGTTCCAGGTTCAATGTGAAACCCAGTTTTGATGATGATGAAGAAGATGATGATGATACTGAAGAAGAGACTGACCAAGTAAGACCTGATATTGGCCTCAGGCTGCTACACATTTATGCATAATGTGCCCACAGTTACATACTTGTGCATACTCTGATAGGAACCCATGCGTGTACTATACACACACTAAACAAATTAAAAATAATATAATCTTAGGTCTCCTTAAATCTTTTTGCAAGATCCATTCTTCCATTTTCCCTGTACTCTGCTTTCTGCTCTGTGTATTTTCCTTGGAAGACCAGAGGTTACTGAAAATGGGACCGAGAGAGGAGAATAGAGGGGTAAGCAGGGAGCAAGACTCCTTAGGTGGACAATTTAACAGGTGTCAGCATGGACTCCAAGCCCAGGCGAGTCTCCCCTGGACAAGTTTGGGCAAGTTATAATAGAGAAGTTCCCTGGCATGAACAAGAGCTGCTAATGAGGCTCCCTAGCATGAGAAACACAATGAGCTTGCTCACATGGCATGGAGAGTCTGCAGGCTTGTCTTGTCTCTCATGCTTCCCCTGGCACAGAGTCTGACAACATTCAATAGTCACCTGGCACTGACCATTGTTTCTGCTGTAGGCTTGCAGAGCCAATTTGGAAGTCAAAACCCCGAACCTTGTCTCTTTCCCTTTGCATCCCTGCTGAAACATTCCAATTCTCCAGGTAATGTGTATCCTGTGACTCTCTCAGGGGAAGGACGCACACTGGGGAGTCCGGGTTCAATATTCCAATGTACTATCTCTGTGCCCAGAGCAGCTACGCATCCAGAGCTGTATTATTTCTCAGTAAGCAGTGGATTAGGAGAGCAAACAGTTTGGAAAGAGAACATTCAAGACTAGAAAATGGTTATACTTTTTACCGAAAAGAATAGAAAATTTATAGACTTTAGAATCCTTAACAATTTGGTTATATATTCACCTGAGATATTTGTTCTACCTTCCTTCAGGTATAAATAAATCTCCTGGAAATCCTACACTGTCATCATGAGTACCTGATGAGATTTTATTCTGTGTCTACTTGTTATTCAATGTAAACCATGTGGGTTAATCGTAGATCACTTCTGTGCTTGGCAATCTTGGTCTATACCTTATACTTTACCTAGAGAGCTTAGTTGCCATTTGCAGAGGGTACATGTGTCTTTGGGGACAAAGCATTGGCATGGAGCAGAAACAAGAATAAGGAATGGGCAGAGTGGAAAATCCTGGAAGTATTCGCTATGACAGTTGTCCTCTGACACCTCCATAGCAATTGGCTGCCATCTCCTCCTGTTCATTGGGTTTCTGAAGATAAGATTTTTTTTTTCAGCCGGGCAGTGGTGGTGCACGCCTTTAATCCCAGCACTTGGGAGGCAGAGGCAGGTAGATTTCTGAGTTCGGGACCAGCCTGGTCTACAGAGTGAGTTCCAGGACAGCCAGGGCTATACAGAGAAACCCTGTCTCGAAAAACCAAAAAAAAGAAAAAAAAAAAAAGATTTTTTTTTTTCAGGTGCTGTGTGGGCATGAGTGATATTTTTCTGACTACAGTGCTCACTTCTGCTACATTCTAGTGTTCCTGTGCCCACAGGCACTGATTAGACTATGCTGGTCTTTTTATACAAACATGAAGAACAGCAGGTTGGTGCATGGTTTTCTGTTCCTCTTAACTGAAGAATCTTACATTCCACTTTCTGAATCTCTCTTAAGAAAGCCTCCTTAATGCTTGGATTCTAAGTTTCTGCTTACGCAGAACATGGTTTCTGGTTTAAAACATTAATAGGCAAATCCTCTTAAAGTGTAACGGTGGCAGTGCCAACTGTAGAAACACATCCAAGAAGGAAAAGAATCAAATTAAAGTATCCTGAGGGTCCCTCGGGAAAGGTGGAAGAATGGCTGAGAGGAGGAGAGCGACAGAAGGAAAGAAAAGGACTCCCATAAAACAAAAACAAAGAAACAAAACCTTAGCATGGAGAGCAGGTAGCCTCCCAGTTTCACTGTTTCAGCAACCGGGGCCACAGTGATGTGCCACAGACTGTGAACTCGCCGTCTGCAGGCTAGAAATCTATGATCAAGTATAGATCTCATTTCCATTTTCTTCTCCCTGCAGTTTCACTAGTCTTCCCTTTCTACACACACACACACACACACACACACACACACACACACACACACACAGAGGCACATGTACCATTGTGAATCACTCTGTGTTCAGATCCCCTCTTCCAAGGACAGTAGTGAGACTGGGTGAAGCCTTGAAATACTGACCTTATAATCATTTAGCTACCATGCAAAGTAGACTTTTCTAGATACAGTCACAGCGCAAGTACTCTAAGGGGAAGAGGGTAGAGTTTTAACACACTTATTTGAGGAGACACTATTCAGCCAGGACATTCATCTATTACATAAATAATATTTTGATTTACTTTATAAAACATTTCCCTGACCTACTCAAGACAAATTCCTTCCAAAGGCACAGAAAAGGTTATTTTAAAACTTACTTGTTTCCGGAAGGGTCTTTCTATGCAGCCATGACTGCTTTTGGATCTTTCGGCAATCCTACTGCCTCTGCCTTCTGAATACCAGGATACAAGCATGCTCCATCACTCCCAGATAAAAAGTAGTTTTATTGTTATATAGTGCCAGGGGCTGGGCATGGTGGAGCAGGCCCTTAATCCCAGGACTTAGGAGAAAGAGGCAGGAGGATTTCTGTAAGTTCATGCCCAGTTTGGTCTACAATACACAGTGAGTTCCCAGCCAGGCAGGACTACCTAGTGAGAGTTGGTATAAAAAAATTAAAAAGGTTAAAGGTCGCAGACGTAGATGTTTCACAACAAAATGGCATAAACCTCCAAAGACTGTATAATCCCAGTGATATAAAGCTTTCCAGAGTGTTGGAAAGAAAAAAGTATATCCTAATTAAAACCCAAATCAAGAATTATCATTTAAGACAGAGAGCATCAAGATAAGAAATCAAAAGTTAAAAGGTTTCCATTTTGAGATTGAAGGGAGATACTGAGACTAATAGTCATTTTACATCATAAGTGTATTAAAGATGTGAGCTATGTAGACAGAGGGGTAGACAGCAGCACGGCAGGGGCTCTGATGAGAGTCCCAAGCTACAGTGACACTCTAAGAGGAAGGGGGAAGTTTTATGCCACTTTCTTAATGAGCACTCCATAGCTTGAGATGGCAGCCAGGCTGTCCCTTGTTCCTGAATAGCAAGGGGGAGAGGGTACTGAATTCTAGAAATATAATGTGAGATATAGGGCAAGCGAGGAAAGTCAGACACACCCAATTGAGGTATACCTGTTTTACCGGAAGCCTTAAGTCTACTGACCTGAGCCTACAAGTTTGTGTGGGAAGTCTGAGGCATCTAGGCCTCTTTGAAGCAAGTTAGATGGTTAGAGACTCAGTCCAGCATTTAGAAGAAGGCTTGCTATTTCCTTTATCATAGCTATAAGGAAGATGCTGCTATAGGTGGGTGTGGCCTGATTGACTTGTACCTGGAACCTAACAAGGTCCACACACTCGTAAAAGTGGGACCAAAAGCAACGACATTCCAGTAGTATTAAACACAGATAGAAGTTAGATATTGGATTTTATACACTATGCTCCAATAAAGAGCATGAAGGAATCTTGGAGAAATAATTGATTGCAGGATTCGAGCGGTAAAAATGCAATCTAAACTTGACCATGATGTGGTAGCAGACACAGCGCAATAAAATGGAAAGGGCTCCGTCAAAAACCACAGGCATTTGAGGAGAGGACTTCCTGATGACCAGAGCTAGAATTATTTGAGAAGGAAAAAAAATAGTATTAGGTTGTAATCCATGAATAATAAATATCCATGAACTCATGCTTTCATGTATTAGCAATTGAACAACTGATGGAGGGAGAAAGAAGAGCTCTGCTGTGCAAGCTTCTGATTAGTAAGGCAGAGGAAAACACAAAATCACCCCCAGCCTGCTCCACCGTAAAGCTTGTTGTAGATAAAATCAACACAGAGTTGCTGTATTTGGCAGATGACAGCTTCCTGAAAACGTCAGATGGACACAATCTCACAGTCACTCCTAACAATATGAATTCATGATAATCATGCTGGAATCAAATTAACAGTGGGGAATTCAGCATAAAATCCTTTAAGCAACTGATCCAGGTCAGCTGCATTGGTAATAAAGCGTCTGAGCATCGTGCTTCCTTGACAGGATACGCAGTAGAGAACAACTCAAGTTGGGATGCACAGCCTCATTTCTGTGAACTTCTTAATCAGAATCTCATGATACAGTTTAGGCATAAATAAACTCCAGTTAGTCACAAATGAAAGAACATGTGACCAAACAACTGAACCAATGAGCTTATTGTTCTTACCTACAGGGCCCAGGTGAGAAATAGCCACATCACTAGAATGTCTTGTCCCAGCATGGATGATGGCGTCCTGATAGTTGCCTAAATGGAGAATCCGGTTCAGCAACTCCCACTGCCCGTCTCCTCTCTATTTCCTAGCCCATCTTCTCCCATACATATTGCCTCTTGAGACCACCTGCACCCTAAGGGAAATGACATACAGCTGGAGGTGAAGGAATGCTTGGCTGGGATCTTAGCTGAGGGTCTAAAGATCAAATCTTGAGGGTCTCTTGCGAGGACTCACAGATGCTCAGATAAAGATGGTAACAGCTGCTGTGCTTTGAGGCTAGTGCTCTACAGAAGCTGCCCAAGCTAAACGAAGCATTAGTGGTGTTCTTGGTGTCTCAGTCTCCTGAGTGCTGGCATTACAGGTGTGAGCCACAGGCCTGGCTGAATGAACCCTTACTTAAAATTACTTACTTAAAAATTACTTTAAAAAGACTCCTGAACAGAAACAAACAAAAATCAGCAACAACAACAACAACAACAACAACAACTAATAAACAGAAGATAGATAGACTCGGTCACCGCTAACTTGATGTCTTTAAGAGCCCACTTGAAATTAGTTCAACTTGTGGCCTCCTGTTTATCTTTCCAGTCCTAGTGACTGCAGTTTATTTTGTCTGAAAGTTGCCTTTATGCATATGGTCTTTACTAAGTTTGATGGTTTGAGTATGGAATCTTATATATCTAGCACTTAACATTTAGATTACCAAACCAAAATTTCAAGAAATAAACAGCAGACGTCTTCCCTGGGAAAGTCATTTTGGTTGGGTTTTGGCGAATTTCGTCAAACAAAACTTTGGGGATGCTATTTCTGATTTCCTGTTTCCCAAGATGACAAAGAGACATTATTTTAGGGTAAAGAAGAGAGGGACAAGGAAGGTTATTTGTTTATTATAATCCAGTTTTCATTATAGGAGGAAGCAATGGGATGATGCTGGAGACAGAGGTAAAAAGATTAAAATAGAGAATCTTTTTGTTACTCGACATTACCTTCCTGTTTCAGAGTTGGTTTTATGGGTCCTCTAGACTAAAGAGGGCCTGACTTCATGATGTCCAGATGAGATCATTCCCTAGTATTGCAGATCCTTTATGCCATCTGTCTGCTTGACTATTTCAAACTTAATATAGCAAAATTGACCTCCAGGTTGGACATACTCCCTGATGTCTGTTATTGTTAACATTGTGATTAACTCTGAAGCCAAAATTCCTTCTTTTTCCAGAAACTTCAATCCTTATTTTTAGGAGTTAAAGACTGGAAGAAACCTCTCATTAGGATAGTGATTATAACTGATGAGCATGTCTTAAACATAAACACAAACACACATACACATGCTAATAATATTCGGGTTTACTATTTGATTAAATCGTTAATCATTATGGTTCATTGAGTTAATATAAAATGAACTATTACAAGAGTCATCTTTGACTCTTCTTTGATCTGGAAATCAATCATCTGATTCCCACCTGATCCACTCTGTTTATGAGCCAGGTCTAAACTACAGTTTCTTGCCCTGATCATTTCAATCACTTTCTAGAGAGATTCCCAACATTTACCTTTGCATATTCTACACAGACTCACAACTTCTGTTGCTCTGTCCAGCTCTTTGTTTCGGTTTTTTTTGGTTTTGGGGTTTGTTTGTTTGTTTTTGTTTTGTTTTTTTTGTGTGTATGACAATATTTTATTCCACACATTCAGGTGACAGTCCAAATAATTTCCTTCTGCTACTCAAGTCAGTGCTACCATGTTAGCTTTCTGCCATGGTAGCAAATGCTCGAGATACACAATTTATTAGGATGGAAGATTCACCTTGTCTCATGGTTTCTGAAACTTCAGGCCATGGCTGGCTGACTCCATTGCATTTGAGCCCATGGTAAGGGAAGCTAGATAGCCAGAGCACTCAAAAGAAGAAATGACTCATTTTATGAGATGGAGAGTCAAAGAGAGGAAGGGATTGGATCCCAATGTCTCTTCTCCAGACCGCTTCCAAGTGACTTAACTTCCCTTTACTAGGCCACAGCTATCACACCATAGACTAGTGATCAAACCTTTAGCAAATGGGGCTGGGAGACATGTTAGATCTCAACTAGAGCACTCAGCATTTCATACAGATGTTTTATGCCTCCCTCTCTCTCTTAGAATGACACATGTCCCACTTCCCTATTTTCTGATTGTTTTGGATCTTATCATAATTACTTGTTTACTTACAAATTATCTTTCCCTCTATAAAAATATAAGAATTCTGTTATGTGTGTGTGTAGTATGTGCATGTGTGTGAACAAGTGTGCACTTTGATATGTTTTGTAAAATGGGATATGGTACAGCAGGAGGGAGTGCCTTAATGGGCTCACGCTGAGGCACCCCCCCCACCAGGTACCAGTCATAAGGGTCTAGTATAAATGAAGTTTATTTGGGGGCATGGGAAGGGGGGTTGAGAAGCTAGTAGAGGCAGAGAAAGAGAGGGGATAGAGAAGGACAGAGAGAGAGGGAGAGAAAAAACAGAAGAGGCCTGCAGGGGACACATGGAGATAGAAAGGGGGAGAGGGAGAGAGGAAGGGAAGGAGGGAGGGAGAGAGGGAGGGAGGAAGGAAAGGAAGGAAAAGGAGAGGGAGGGAGAGAGGGGGAGAGAGAGAGAGAGCAGAGAGAGAGAGAGGGGTCAGAGAGAGAAAAGTGTTAGAGAGTGCAAGAGGCCAAACAGTCTTTTAATAGCAAGTCAGGGTTATACCTGGCTGTTGCTAGGTAACTGCTGGGCAGAGCCTGGAAGGAATGCTAACATGCTAACATACCGATGGAATGTTATCACTGTCTTCTAGATCCTCATAAATTACATGCTATACAGTAGGTACCCAACAATACTAGTCTAGTGGTGGAAGGGATATCCAGGTATTCACTAATATTAAAATTTTGTGATTGAGGGGGCGTCTAAGAATTATAAGTGCATTACATTATATTTGCGCGACCATTAGCTTTAAGATATGAAGAGGCAAAATATTAAGAGGACAGTGGGCATTCAGTGTGACTGAAATGGTGAAGGCAAAGTGTATAGAATGAATTTGCATAGGTTAGCAAGAGCCAGTTAACTTCATGGTATAGAATGAGGAGATATTCAAAAGATCTTCAGACAGGAAGTGCCAAGGTCGGTCTCATCCTCACCGAAATCCATCAAGGTCTTTAATGAAGATAATGTATCAGGGACACGCTGGCCGGAAGAGTGACTGTTCATAGCAAGTTCTTGCAGTAACTGGGAACCCATGGCCTGAGGAGAGAGAGGAAAGTGGTGACATTATTAAAGATGAGAATCTATCCCCACAATGAAATGCAAACAAAGAATATGAGGAAAGAGACGCGGTGCAAGTTGGAAGTGATAAACACATAGAACTGCAACAATGGCTTGGGTTCACAGCGGAGAGGAGGAGAGGAGGGGAGAAGGAACTAATTAATTTCACCCTCTAAGGTACCTCCTGCTGCTTATCAGGTTTGTAAGATAAATGCTTTAACTCATTACATTTACAGAAATCCCCTAGAAAGCACCTTTGTCTTTTATCAGGGCCCAAACCAAATGAGTTGATTTTATATAAGGCTTTCTAACTTTTTTTTTCAATTAGTATTCCTGATTTATACTTTATTAAATTCAGCTTTGCTATGTGTAAAATATCTTATCAACTTATCAGCAGAAGTATAGGTTGGAGAATCAATTAAAATTTGAAAATTTAATTTCCTCCCTTATGAATCCAATCCACCTCTGCTCACCTTCTGCATGATAGCCTCCACTTTTTATTAAATCAGAGCAATCACTTGGCTCTTAGCAGGTTGAGGCGCTGAGTCTTAGAAAGGCCCGGAAAAACAAAACAGAAAGTACATACAGAAGACCACAAAACTACTTTTAAAAACAAACGGCCGGCATGTATTTCCTTTAGTGTGAATTGTTCATCAGCATTCATAGTGCATGGTTTGCACATTGACATGTAATATTTTATTACAATGGAGAGCAATTCCCACACTTATAAGTGAGAATAACAAGTGTCTATGCACATGCCTGTGCTTACTGTGTAGGGTGCTTCCCTAACAAATATCAAGTATTGAATATTTTAATATTGGATATTGGAGTTGGAAGAAGCAGATGGAATGGATATACATTAAATAATCAACTAAGTTAGATTTGATTACACAAACAGGTCATAGACAGCTTCAAGTAATAGCCTGAAAGACTGAAGTGACTAACTGCCTCTTTCTTATTCGTTTATCTTTGAGTGCACAAGGCTTGGATTTGATTCATAGATGTACTATTTTCATCTATTTCTAGTTTTTCTGGGTAAAAGAAAAACACCTGACACCAAACACTTGGGGGCTCACCTAAATGGCCTTAACATTTTTCTCCCAGGCTGACTAAACTCTATGCAGGTCTATGCTAATGAAATGCTCCTGAATTCCCTTTCTCTGGTAGGTGTGTGAATCCTGCAGCCTATTAGCTTCAGATATTCCAGGAGATCAGCATGAGATATCACTATGTATATCCTGGTTTGAAAGAAAATGCATATTAAGAGCAAAGAGAGAGGCGGGGGGGGGGGGGGGAAGGCTGGAGAGATGGCTCAGTGGCTAAGAGCACTGACTGCTCTTCCAGAGGTCCTGTGTTCAGTTCCCAGCAACCACATGGTGGCTCACAACCTTCTGTAATGGGATCCGATATCTTCTGTCATGCAGGCACACATGCAAATAGAATACTCGTATAAATACTTTTTTTTTTTTTTAAAGAAAAGAAACAAACAAGAAAGAGAGGAAGAACAAAAGAGTCCATCTTCCAGGAAAATGGAGGAATGTAACTTTAGGGGATAAATTAGCAAATGCAAATAGTCTAATTTTCTTTTTCTTTCTTTCTTTCTTTCTTTCTTTCTTTCTTTCTTTCTTTCTTTCTTTCTTTCTTTCTTTTTTTTTTTTTTTTTGATACTTTATTTACATTTCCAATGTTTCCCGTTTCTAGGTCTCCTCTTTGGAAACCACCTACCCCTCCCCCTCCCCGACCTTTGCCTTTCGGTGGTATCTTTTCACTAGTATGCTGCAGCACCTTTAAAAGTGGACAACTGATTTTGGGAGCTCTTGCCTAGCTAGGGAAGATTCTCTTGTTTTCAATATTTCTTAGTTCTCTGTCTAGGGCTCAGGAGGCCCCATGAGTCTTCTTCCTTCATTCTTGTTCAGATTTTGCTTAAGCAGCCGTGCTGAGTAGTTAGCCCTGAAGACATATACATACAAGTAACATTGTAGCAACTTAGCAGGTTGTATTTATATATTTAGGAATACATATTTGTAACAACAGTTAAAGAGAAACTATGGATTTGAGGGAGAGAGGGGGAGGAGATAGAGATGGATAGGAAGACCTGGAGGGAGGAGAGGGCAGAGAGAAGATTCTGTAATTATATTTCAACTTCAAAAATAAAAAAGAATGGCCCTACTTTCTGTGAGTGAATGTGTTCCCTTTTCCATATTGCTTTACTTTTGACTGTTGTTGTGACAGTAGACTTGAATAACTCTTCCTTGACAGATTGCATCTAAGTCAGGCTTTCTCCTATGCCTAAGACTGATGTCCTCATGTACAGAGTCAGAGCCCTGTGCAGACCATAGTTTTAATGGTTTAGCTCAGAGGGTAAAAAGATGGCAGAACTGGGGCTGGGGATAGGTAGGAGCTTCCGTGTAGACCAGGAAAGCAAAGAACATCCTTTCTGTTTTCCTTGTTTCTCTTCAGGATTGCCAGAAGGTCACTGTCATGTTCCTGTTCTCTAGACAGAAGTAAATAACAAATCTGGTAACCCTCTGAAGAAATCTGCTTGATGGTGTAGACAGCTCAGCAGGATATGGGGAGATGGTAAACACAATTCGATTTTCTTATATTAATCAGTGGACAAATACTTACATGTGAAATTCATGCAAGAAGAAAGTAGACCATTTCTGGATGCCAGAAATGCTAAAAGTTTGTCACGTTGATGTTTTAACATAAAATGGAGCAATTAAAAATTAAATCAATAGATTCAGTTTAAAATACTAAAAGGGTTTTAATTAAGCTGTGTAAAAGTTTTGGTTAAGAGCATTTTAAGCCATTACAGTTAGTCTAGTAAAACAATAAATGAGAATAAACATGGTTGTTTCCTATATACTATATTTAGATAACAAAAACCATAGTTTTCATACAAAAACAAATGAAAAAAATGTAGCAGCTTAAAATTTAGTCTCATAAATTGAATCTGAATTTAATTTCAAAAATTAACACAAAGGTATTCTAAAATCTCACATAAACTTTTAAAATACATTTCTGACATATCTGGCTTTTCAGGTATAATTTTGAATCCCCTGGCCACACACAGAAACTTCCCTAAATAATTAGTGACTGTCTTGCAAGCATGGGCTGTGGGGAAATAGTCTGTACAAAGTTCCTCTGGTTATTTCTGAAATGAAATCATCAACCAAAAGATCCAGCCCTTTAAAATCAACCTTTCTATTGCAAATGTTAGGAATATATAATTTACTATGTGTTTGTGCACCTCTCTCTCTCTCTGTCTCTTTCTGTCTCTCTGTCTCTCTCTCTCTGTCTGTCTCTGTGTTGTCATGTGCGTGCATGCGTGCGTGAGTGTGCGTGTGCATGTGTGTGTGTTGTGATACAGGAGCATCTATGTGAGGCAGGAGGACACACGGACCTGTCTATCATTAAACACTGTCCACCATCACAACAGAGACAGAGTAGTATCTCATTTGACTCAAAGGTCACCTAGTAGGTTAAACTGGCCGACCAGCAAACACCAGAGATATGCTCCTTGTCTCCATTTTTTTTTTTTTTTTTGAAATTTGCTTTATATCCTGATGACAATTCAGGCTTCTATGTGATCCAGAGGAAATCAGGGTCCCTTCTTGGGGTTTTCAGTCTCATTAATAAAGGAATTTAAGAGTGGACTCAAGGACTGGGCAGTGGTGGCACACGCCTTTAATCCCAGCACTTGGGAGGCAGAGGCAGGCGGATTTCTGAGTTCAAGGCCAACCTGGTCTACAGAGTGAGTTCCAGGACAGCCAGAGCTACACAGAGAAACCCTGTCTCGAAAAACCAAAAAGAAAAAAGAAAAAAAAAAAAAAGAAAAAAAAAAAAAAAAAAGAGTGGACTCAAATAGGAGCTTAAGGACAATTTTGTTCAAGTTTAAAAGAAAGCCCCTAGAGAACAAGGATGCTGTGAGCCTTCCACAGCTGCCTGGAGGAGGAGGGGAAATGTAGAAGAGAAGGGGAAAGGACCAGTGATTTAACCCCACATGGAAGTCAGGCAGCTGGCAGCCAGGCAGCCACACGGTAGGGAGGGAGGCTTTGGAGAAAGAGTAAGGAAACCAAAACAATGTGGCAAAAAGCCCAGTGTTAGGGAAAGGAGGGGTAGAAAAGAGATAGAAAGAATAAAAGGGAAAGTTACATTTTTCTGACTAATTCAAAAGGTAGGCAGATTTATAAGCGACATGACAGTGGCCTGGTAAGTAGCTATACCAGTGACAAGAACTCTTAGAACAGTGGGTCTTCACCTGTGGGTAGTGACCTGGATCCTTTCACAAGGGATCATCTATCAGGTACCATGCATATCAAATATGTACATTAAAATTCATAATAGTAGCAAGATTAGATACAAAGTAGCGATGAAAACAATTTTATGGTGGTGGTGGTGGGGTCCGTACAACATGAGGAACCACAAGATGCTTTAAAGGGTTGTAGCACTGGGAAGACTAAGAACCACTGGCTTACACCCCCACTGATTCCGAGGGCCTTGTGGGTTTGGTGCCCTGCACTCCCTCTGGCTCGGACACTCCTTTTGCCTCCTTTTCTGTAGATTTCCTGAGCCCCGAGGGGAGGGATTCATTGAGACAATCAATTGATTGACTGAGCCCCCGTTTAGGGCTGAATATTTCAAAGTCTTTCATTTTCTGTATAATGTCTGGCTGCGGAGGTATATATTTGTTCCCATCTGCTACAGGAGGAAGCTCAGAAATTCTCTGTCTCTCCCTTTCTCTCTCTCTCTTTCCCTCCCTCTCCCTCCCTCTCCCTCTCCCTCCTCTCTCTTTCTTTCTATGTATGAGTGTTCTGTCTGCACGCACATCTGCATTCGAGAAGAGGGTATCAGATCCCTTTATTGATGGTTGTGAGCCACCATGTGGTTCTGGGAATTGAATTCAAGACATCTGGAAGAACAGCCAGTGCTCTTAACTGCTGAGTCATTTCACCAGCCCCAAATTCTATTCTTGACCTAGAAAATATGTATGTATAATATATATATACACATATACACATATGCACACATATATATACACACACACATATACACATATATAGTTTTTTCTAACAAATGTTTGCAAGGCAATCACTTTACTGAGCTATCACCAACCTAAAATTTACTTTTAACTGCTGTTTTCTCAGTCAACGTATGTAACCTCAGGAAGTCTTTTATGACCCAAAGACTCAATAATCTTCAGATGTGTAATTGCACTTATTAGCGTTTTAAGAGATATGAAAGACTTGTACAAAACAAAGCATGATACAACTGTGCTGATAAGCCCACTGACACCTAATGTTACTATTTCAGTAAGATATTTTAACAGACATAGAAGCAATGTACCACAGGCCTCAATCTAATCCACTACATTTCTGCTGCCTTATAAATGTTGACACATATGCATTAAATGTCATTTAAAAATTACTGAAACAAGACAGTCTATATAAAGCGCTGGCAGGCTTCATTTCTTATGTGTGCCCCCTCAGCGTCTAACTCTGGCAGAGGAGCGCATTTTACAGTGAAGGTGGTGCAGATCTGCTTCATACAAAAACTAAATGTCCTCGATCGGATAAGCTACTTCTCTGTCATAAAAGAGTTTCAGTGGCAAGTATATTATTCTTCATAGTGATCTTATGTACTCTGTGAGCTTCAGAAAATAACCGAGTGAAAGCAATCACTTTCTCTACACCCACACAGGAAGTCGTTACCTGTTTTGTTTTTGAAAAAGCAAAAACAAAAAACTTGAAGATAGCAATCGAGTCCCAACATGCTTAAGAAGAAAAACCTGAGAGACTTCTCAAAAGGCTAAAGCTAGAATAGTTACAAGTGTGAAAGAAAGAAAATCCAAGCAAGAGAAGGAAGGAAGGAATATAGGGGGCGGGCAGGGTATACAAGGAAGAAGCCAACAAGGAAAAATGACAGAGGTTTGCAACTAGAACAGGAGAAAGTCCAGGTGAGAGCAATTGAGCTCAGACTGACAGACACTAAGAACATTTTCTTTTTCTTTTGTTCTTTTCAAACAAGGAGTGACATTTTAAAGGACACTGTGTAACAGAGGAAAAATTGGACGCTGAAGTAAATTGCAGGGCCTAAGGCTGAGCTGTTTTACTAAGAAAGGGGTGATCTAGCTCTGACTGCTGCTGGAAGGAATTATGAAGTGAGACATTTAGACCTTTTAAGCTTCCATCCAATTCAAACAAAAACCAGGACAAAATCAACATAACAAAAGACGTTCAGATTACTTAACGTGATTCTTCTGCATTCATCAAAAGCTGTTCTCCACACGCAGCTAGAAGTCTCACAGAGCTAATGAAAAGCATCTTCAAACTACTTCCACCCTCATTGATCTGCAAAAGTGTAGGCTCAGCCCCCTACTGGATATGCTAGGCAGTGCAAGGAAGGAGCTCTTCATTTTAGAATACCTTCCTCATGAGTCTGCTGCTGTGCAAGACATTCACCACAGCCCAAAGCTCCAAAGGCCTGAAGAGGAAAAGAGACAGCACAAGAACATGCCAACCCACCATATCTTTCTTCAGAAGCCGAGAGGGAGAAGAGGAGCTATGCATGTAAGCATCTTTTTTTTGCCACTGGGGACATATCCATCTAGACCAGCAACTGCTGTCTGACACAGGTAGGCAACTACTGGTTAGACAACAATCCAAAAGGTGGATTGGCTAGACAGAAAACAACCCAGACTGAGATCTAGATTTAAGAGTAAACACCCACACTTACTTTTTCAGGACCTTAATGAAGATAAGCCAAATTAGGATTTGTTCTGTAGAGCTGCAAGCAAGAGATGGAGCCATGGTCAAACAAGAACACCAAGGAAGAGAGAAGACAAGAAATGTGATACGAAGCTGTGTTTTCAAACCTGTGGGTTGTAACCCTTGGGGGGGGGTGTCAAATGACCCTTTCACAGGCGTCACATATCCGATATCCTGCATATCAGATATTTATATGGTGCTGTCAATGTAGCAAAATTATAGTTATGAAGTAGCAGCAAAATAATTAAAGTAGCACACCATGAGGAACTGTATTAAAGAGTTTCAGCATTAGGAAGGTTGAGAACCACTGGTCTAATGTCTGAGTAACTTAGGCAGCTGAATTGTGCCTTTTCCCTAGAGAAGCAGGTGACCATGACATACTCTTTTTAAAAAAGATAAAAATGTAAAACAATGATCTTCGATCAGTAACTTTTAATTAATTAATTAATTTTTTAATTTTTAGGGACCTCAATGTCAGTTCTAGCCTGGATTGTTGGGGCAGAGTGACTGATATTTATTGCACAGTTGCATTAGGCATACTCTAATTGCATATGGACATATTAACCCATCCCTATCATGACTGTCATTTTATATGATGACAAGAAAATGTTTAGAAATAACTTGCCTGAGTCATATACACTGGTAACAGGGAAAGGTACCTTAATGCTACTATAACAAAGTACTAGAGACTGGGAGTTTGTTTTTGTTTTTATTTATTTATTCATTTATTTATTTATGTTGGTTTTTTCGAGACAGGGTTTCTCTGTGTAGCCCTGGCTGTCCTGGAACTCACTCTGTAGACCAGGCTGGCCTTGAACTCAGAAATCCACCTGCCTCTGCCTCCCAAGTGCTGGGATTAAAGGCGTGTGCCACCACTGCCCAGCTGAGACCGGGAGTTTACAAGCAATTGAGATATGCATATCTATTGGGAACTAGACCAACTGAAGACTTTCTCAGAGGCCCCCGTGTAAGGGTAAAAGGGAATGTTAATTCTGTGTCCTTTCAAGGACCCACTTGGCAAGGTCCATTCTGGGGCTGGGATCTGGGCCCTTTAAGGTTTCAGTTCCTGGCCTTGCCAACATTGTCCGATCTAGCACTCTGCTGACCTTGGCCCATCCTCCCCCTACAAGCAGTATATAAGATGACGGACTCAATAGACTCGCTTGGCGTAATTCATCAGCTTGTACAAGACCGGGTTCCTAGCTATCCAACTTCTTTATTTCTCATTGTGGGCCTCCTCGTCTTCACCTCACCAATTAGGACTCTATTCCGGTGGGTTCAGGTCATGCGTTATAGTTCTGGAGATTAAATGCCCATGATTATGTTGCCAGCGTCGCTCTCAGCTGATACCAAATCATTGCCCCTTCCAGAGGGCGTATCCTCCTCGGTGTCCTCCCATCATTAAAGGTCAGAAGAACAAAAGGAACTGGGTACTTTTCCAGATCATTTTATAATTTTGCTGATATCATAATTCAAGAAAGTTCATGACTTATCATCCATCTGTAATCACCTTGCTGCTTGTTAATATTGATTGAGAATTAAGTTGCAATAAAATTTTGATGATTATATAAATATCAAAATTATAACTGGTAGGATTTGAACCCATACAGACTATTTTTCTTTTAAGATTTATTTATTTAATTTATGTACATGAATACACTGTTGTTGTTTTCAGACACACCAGAAGAGGGCATCAGACCCCATTCCACATTCCAGATGGTTGTGAGCCACCATGTGGTTGCTGGGAATTGAACTCAGGATCTCTGGAAGAGCAGTCAGTGCTCTTAAGCCATCTCTCCAGCCCCCAGACTGATTTTAATGCCTATGTGTTTAGTATATAAATCCTCTACTATCCTAAATTAAAGCATTTCCCCTTCACTATTGGGTAATTCTCTAACATCTTATTCTGACACCAAAATCCCCAACAAGCTAGCTTTCAACGGCTTGGGTGAATTCTATGATTTCAGACATTTATGGTCTCAGTCTCCACCACGTGCTCTCCCTGGAGGACAATGGCTGTCCTCTACAACACAACCACCTCCCTCTTTGTAGCCATCTCTTTCCTCTCTGTATCTTCATTTCCTGTATCATTTCTACCTCTGTCTCTCTTTCTCCATCCTGACACTGCAAATATATACTGGATGAGTTGGGGGTTCACAGAAAGACAAGGTATACAAAGAACAGCACCCCCTTCTCCCCAACTGCCTCATCTATCTGAATTCCGAGGTTGTAGCATCCAGTGTGGATGAACAATGTGACCCTTCAGTCTGTTTTAAAGTACTTATTTAGGCTTTCAGCAGAAGAACAAGGCAAAAGAAATTTAGCTCTGAGCTCAGCAAGCGTGGTCAGAGTCTCGGATAATTTATTTTTTTTTTAATGACAGATTCCATTTTCTGGTTCTGGCATGATTACACAGGAACACATTTGTCCACTGAGAGTACATTTGTGTCATTTGCATGGGCTAACTCAGTGGTAGCATTTAATTTTGTGATATTATTCACTTATCAGACCCAAACCAGTACATGTTCAGAATGAGTAAGCATACTGGAATGTTATAAGATTCAGCCTTGGGAGGCAGGCGGAGAAGGAACGTTTAGCTCAAGATGGCCTCATTATTGTTGGAGGACAACTCTCTTTGAGAAGGTTCATTTTCTGGGGAAATTTGGGATTGGAGGGGTGAGAACATGTGCTCTATCAGAAACATTGTGTTTCAGTGTTGTTTACTGCCACACGTTGGCACAAACACGTTGAGGAGAGAATGTCCTTTCCTTGGGACCTGCTGCATGCTTTACACAAGGTATTCTTGCTGCTCTGAAGAAGTTTCAGGAAGAGTAGGGCTTTTCAAAGCAGGCTGCAGCTTTAAGGAAAACCAGGTGTTCACTTTCTGCTGCTGTCCTAGACTACCCACGAATGGGTGCTCTCTTAAAGAACATGTGCTTAAGCTCAACGCTTCCAGTCTCTTCAGTGTGTGTTGGCATCTAGTGTGGGTTTGCTGGCTGTATGATCACTTGGCAGAAAGTATCAAATGGAGAACATTTTTAAAATAACAAAGCCATCACTAATAACCCAATAAGCCATTATTCTAAGAACAGATTAAGCCATTGATTAGGCAAGTCATTGCTTAGGGTAAGCTCTCTTGCTTCTAAGATCTCCAAAAAGTCTGACCTCCAAATACTATTAATATGCGAATTTGTGGATTAAGCACCAAATACATGGAAGTTTGGGGACGCATCAACTGAAATTCTTGGATAGGGAAGCCGGTTAGGAATATATTAAGCGTGAGAGTGCAGTGGTGGTGGTGGTGGTGGGAAATATTTGCAAGAGCAAGTCTCCAAAATGGATTTACAGTAAAGGTAAGACAAATTCAGAATACTTACAAGATACTGTTCCCTTATTTGTAAACCAAATTTACAAGTTTACTTTGATCAACTTTGGGGAATAAATTTCTTCTCAACCAGGCCCTAAAGAAAGATAGCACATTTTGGCTAATGTAATTTTTAAAAATTAAAGATGATTAATCAGCAACCATCAATTCCAGAAGCTCTCACAAGTCTCTTCTCAGACAGTCAGCATCATTAATTGAACATCTATTATTTCCAAGTCACTGTCTTATAAAGAGAATGCTAAGAAGAAGAATGAACCAAAAAAGACAAAATATATAGTTATCTCCAATTCTCTTTCCTTTTAAATATTCTAAATTTTTATTTTTGAAAAAAAAAAACAAACAAAAAACCCCACAAACCATGTTTTTCAACAATTTTTTGTTTACAGGCCTGCCACTTACAGTTCCTCATCCCATTCCTCCTCCCTCTTGCCTCTGAGAGGAGAGGGTGCTTCCCCTCACACCAGACCTCCCCCTTCTTTGGGGTCTCAAGTTTCTCGAGAGTGAAGCACATCTTTTCCCACTGAGGCCAGACCAGGCAGTTCTCTGCAGTATATGTGGCAGAGCGGGGGAGGAGCTTCCACCAGCCCTTGTGTGCTCCTGGTTGGTGGCTCAGTTTCTGGGAACTCCCTGGGGTCCAGGTTAGTTGAGACTGCTGGCCTTCCAATAGGGTCACCCTCCCCTTAAGCTTCTTCAATCCTTCCCCTAATTCAACCATAGAGGTCCCTGACTTCAGTCCAGTGGTTAGGTGTGAGTATCTGCCTCTGACTCATTCAGCTGCTGGTAGGGCCTCTCAGAGAACAGCCAATCTAGGCTCCTGTCTGAAATCACAACATAGCATCAGTAATAGCATCAGGCCTTGGTTCAGCTGTTAAGAGCACTGGCTGCTTTTCCAGGGGTCCTGAGTTCATTTCCCAGCAACCACATGGTGGCCCACAACCATCTGTAATGAGATTAGAAGCTCTCTTCTGTTGTGTCTGAAGACAGCAACAGTGTACTTATACATAAAATAAATAAAAATAAAATCTTATCTCCGATTTTCTTACTGCTTGTTTTGTAATCCTCTTGTTACTGTAAGGAAGTAAACATGCATATGTTCTCTTTAAAATGTCACTAAGATTTCCTAACAACCTCCTACCATTACCATATATACAAACAGCACATACAAGACTTGAACTCACTTGCTGGTGGAGAAGCAGAGGTTGTTGGGTTTCAGTTGCCCTCTGGTGCTTGCCACGACCACTCAGAGGCACTGAAGTGGATCTGAACACAAACACGTTGAGGAGAGAATGCCCTTTCCTTGGTACCTGCTGCATGCTTTACACAAGGTATTCTTGCTGCTCTGAAGAAGCTTCCGGAAGAGTAGGGCTTTTTAAAGCAGATTGCAGCTTTAAGGAAAACCGGGCATTCACTTTCTGCTGCTGTCCTAGACTACTCACGAATGGGTGCTCTCTTAAAGAACATGTGCTTAGACTCAACGCTTCCAGTTTCTTCAGTGTGTGTTGGCATCTAGTGTGGGTTTGCTGGCTGTATGATCACTTGGCAGAAAGTATCAAATGGAGAACATGGAAGAGAACATTTTTAAAATAACAAAGCCATCACTAATAACCCAATAATCCATTATTCTAAGAACAGATTAAGCCACTGATTAGGCAAGTCATTGCTTAGGGTAAGCTCTCTTGCTTCTAAGATCTCCAAAAAGTCTGACCTCCAAATACTATTAATATGTGAATTTGTGGATTGAGCACCAAATCCATGGACGTTTGGAGACGCGTCAAACCCTCATCCTTGACTAACAATCATTCCAGGAAAACTTTTCTTCTTGCAAGATGCAAATGTGAAATGTTTGGGCTGTGAGACCCTTCCGCTTCTGTCATCCCTCTGTGGGTTCCCCAGCACATCCTGCATTATTTTTGGGACAGAATTAGACTGTGAGTTCTTTATTGGCATTTTCATAATGAAATAGCTTTTCCTTGCAAGCCTAAAGAGTTTACCCTTTTGTTAGCTATTAATTTGCCTTTAAATTAAACTATTCATTAACTTAATAAGATCATAAAATATATGTCAGCAAATCAAACAGATGTCTTACTTTGAGAGTCACAGGTAATTACTAAAATCTATTTTGAAACGCTGAAATTTATGTGAAACCATAACTGCCAATGTGTTACTTTCAGAATTTTGCAGTTTGTGTTTTAGGTAAATTAAATGTGGCATGCCCTTAACTAACCAGGTGACTCTTGCACAGTAGTATTTGTTTGGGGATCCTATCAACTTTTTCTTAGGTTTAGGTATTTTATTCTCAAGGAATAATTTAATAGAATAACTTATTTAATAAAAATATCTACAAAATTGTTCCAATACTTACTTTATATTACTAAAGCATCATAAAATACTTCACATTATGAGTTTTAATTTTTTCCTGTCAGTCTATGGTTTTATCCCTAAATTAACACTGGTTAATTTCCCAGTAAAAGGCAGTGGTGTGAAACTGATTACAGCTATGATTCTCAAGTTTCCCTTTTATTTGTGCCTTACAGACGTTGCTGAGATCTGTAACTTGACCTTTCTTTGAAATTAATGGTCACATTGTGACTATAGGTCTGATTCTAGCCATATCAATATTTGCTTGGCTGGAGAAATGTTTTCATCTATTTGCACACGATCTATTTTCTATTTCTCTGGAGGTCTTACAGATCCTTTGCAATTTGTTCTTTGAGAAGGAAATTTCCAGAACAGACTGCAAATCCACAGTGTCCTCCAGAAGTAAGGAGGGAGGCCACTGTCACAGTGAGGGTACCAGCTGGCCACACAGAACTTTCTGCCATTATTTTCCATGCTAATGGAATATAGACATGCTATTTTCAAGTTGACAGTTACAATAAAATCAATGCCAATTCTAACTGTGATGGTAAAATTAATTCATTTTACTTAAGTCCTAATGCTTTTATATACTGGTGATATTGATAACTTCATATTTCCGAGCAATTACTCAGCACGAAAGGCATCTTTTACTCAAGCTAGTTAATAAAATTATCAGTTGATGCCAAGGAAAACAAACAGCTAAAAGACACAATAGAAAAGAGGGCTAATTGCTGCGTTACACTCAAATTGGGACTACATATATGTAGTGTTCTCTGTAATCAGTGCTATAGTGTCTGCAGGCAAATGGATGGCACTAGAAAATATCATCCTGAGTGAGGTAACCTAGTCCCAAAAGGACATGCATTGTATATACTCACTGATAAGTGGATATTAGCCCAAAAGCTTGGAATACCCAAGATACAATTCACAGATCATATGAAGTGAGGATGCTTGAATCCCACTTAGAAAGGGTAACAAAAACACAGAGGGAGAGAGGAAGGGACCTGGGTGGGTGAGGGAAGAGCTAGGGGTATAGGTCAGGTATGGGGAGAGACAGGAGAGAATCCCAGAGGGCCAGGAGAATGAATAGAATTCTGCAGCTGTTGGAGGTCAGGAACTTGGGGATTCTCTAAGAAGTACCAGAGACATGGCATGTGGGAGGCTCCCAGGAGTCAAAGCAGGTGACCTTAGCAGAAATGCCCAACAGTTGGGATATGGAAACTAAAAATATTACCTTCAGTAGCTAGACAGGACCCCCAGTGGAGTGATGGGGACACCAACCCACCTACAAAACCTTTGACCCAAAATTGGTCCTGTCTAAAAGAAATTCAGGGACAAAGATGGAGCAAAGACCGAAGGAATGGCTGACCAGTGGCTGGCCCATTTTGAGACCCATCCAATGGGCAGGCACCAATCCCTTACACTATTAATGATGCTATGTTGTGCTTATGGGCACAGAGTCTAGCATAGCAGCTGGCTTTACCTAGCAGCTGACTGAGATAGATGCAGATACCCACAGACAAATATTGGATGGAAATGCGGGGACCATACAGGGAATGGCAACCCCATAGGAAGACCAACAGTGTCTACTAACTTGGACTACTGGGAGCTCCCAGAGGCTGAGCCACCAACCAAAGAACATATATGGGCTGGTCCTAGTCCCCTGATACTTCTGTAGCAGAGGGCTGTCTTGTCTGGCTTCAGTGGGAAAGGATGTGTCTAATCCTGCAGAGACTTGATGCACCAGGCTGTGGGGGATATAGGAGTAGCTGCCCTCTCAGAGTAGAGTGGGATAGAGGATGAGGGAGGAACTCCAAGAGGGGGAACCATGAGGAGAATAACATTTGGAATATAAATTGATGAATGAATGAATGAATGAATGGATGAATGAATAAATAAATAAATAAATAAATAAATAAATAAATAAATAAATAAATAAATTTTAAAAAAAATTTAAAAGTAAGGAAGGCTCCATTACTACCCAAATACATAAATAAGGTATGATAGACTGACTCTTTGTATCTCCATAAAATACACGAGCTGAAATCCTAGGCTCTTAATTTAAAGGGGCCAGTAAATTGGCTGTTAGTAGGTGATAAACTCATGAAAGTAAAGCCATCACCAACAGTATTGTGTCTTATAAAAGAGATCCTAGACAAGTCTTTCACCTCCCAGTTATATAAAAATGAAGACAGAAGCTGTCTATGAGAAAAAAGAATCCTACCATATACAGAATCTTCTATCTCGTTAACTGTATGTAGGCTAGCTACTCTCAAGAAGAATGAAAAATAAATATTTGTTCTATGAAAACACATTGTTCATGGTAATGTCTTATAGTTGCCCCCAATGAAGTTAGACAGCAAGAAATCTTTGTCCTGTAACTGTTATAAAAACATATTGACAATAGAGATGACAAATGATTAACAATAGCTTGGATATATGATAGAGGAAACAAATAGTTTGATACAGAATTTTAAGCTATTTAAAGACAGGGTAGTCACATTTATTAACTCCATGATTAAATTCATGACTTTATACTACATGGTGGAAAATACTAGAAAAGACATAGGTAGTGGTTTGCTGTAATGGTTAGTGTTAATTTTCAACTTAACAGGTCTAGAATTACCTAGGAAATGGGGGTTTATCATGATCCTGTTAATTGATGTGGGCAGAACTGGCTATTGTGGGTGACACCATTCCCTGTAAAAATAGAGAAGGGCAACTGAGTGGCAGCATGCATCCAGGCTTCTCTGCTTCTGACTGTCATGTGACATGACCAGCCTGGTCAAATTCTTGCTACTTTGCCTTCATCATCATGGTGGACTGTACCATTTCTCCCTTTAGTGATTTTGTAACACAGCCACAGAAAACAGAAACTAAGACATTACCAAAGTTTGAAGATAAAGAAATGTAACTTCTGCATATATGGACAAATTGTAGAGTGAAACGATAATGATCATGAGTTTAATTAGTTCTTCAAATAGATACAATATATAAGATCTCTGAACTAAGCTCTTTGCATGCATTTCAACAGAAAGCCCCTAGCATCTGCAAGCAGGGATCAAGTGTGGCGAGAACTCTGTTGTCCTATTCAGTCCCAACCACCAAGCACACAAAGGTTTTAGCACCTGAGAGCAATATATGTTAGGACTTCAACATTTAGGTTTTTTTTTGGTAATTACTGAAATTTAAATTCAAAACTGATATTGACTTTCAGTATTTATTTCAATCTTTTCCATTTTTTCTTGAAATGTAAATACAGACCAAATTATTCTGATTGGAGTTTGACATCTGAATTGTAAGTATACAGTACATGAATCTTAAGGATTTTTTTAAAAAAATTACATGAATAATAAAGGTTGCAAAACACATAAAAAGCATTATATAAAAATTGTTCTATTAATCATTGAAGTAGTGTGTTGGATATATTACTAGTTACTTCTGTTAATGAGAAAATCTAAAATTGCCTATATGGCTCTTGTATTTCTCCTGAGAGTACTGCCCTAGTCTGAGTTACATAAAGCATCTCATGTAAGCATAGAGGAGATGAATTTCCCTTCCTTGTAAACCTATTGATACTAGACATCCCTGTGGCTACACAGTAGCCACATTGTAAAAGTGGCATTATAACTACAGGAAGCTAAATTTGGTTCTTCCACATTTTTGTTTTAAGCCTCATAAGATCAAGCACAATCAGCTTCTGTTTAGCAATGCGCCATCGCTAAGTCTCAAATCCCAACCAGAAAAGACTAAAGAGACTATCTGGTCTAGAAAATCTTACCAGCAAGGACCCTTGCCTGGGAAATGGATAATGGCAAGTGATCATTTCACTCTCCACTCTAAATGGAGTTTGGTCTGGGCTCTACAGTTTATATAGCACTTTAGGCAAAATATCCACAGGATTAACATAGAATGAGTAAAAAAGTCCCTTATGGGTAGATCTGTAGACATTCTCCTGTCTATTGGGGGATGTTGGATAGGTACACATTATTTATACAGAATGACCCCATGATATTGGTTGCACTTTATTATCAATCACCTTTTAGGGTATAAAATCTCATCCCAAAATGATCACACAGAATGACTAGAACAGAAACATTCTGACTCATTTCAATAATTCCCCAGTTACACACTTCTTGATAAATGTTACATTAAATGTATGCAAATATATGAGCAAATCTTTTTTATTTTTATTTTTTGAAAAACCCAAACGAACTATGCAGATCAGTGCTGAAACCCTCCAGTTCCATTCTTAGTCTGCTTTACTTAGTCAGGATCTTCCTTGTGGGGAACCAGTCCAAAGTGCCATTAATTCCAGTCCTCCTTCCCAGGCTAAGAGTTTTTATTTTGGATTTTCAGTTGCCACCTGCCTTCTAGACTCTAACATTTCATGACCAACTGTTTGGTGTATCTTTGTTCAAAAAAGAAACCTCACATATTTAAATTGCCCTATACATAACTAAGGCAACGAAGATATGAAGAGCAGAAGAAACAGAAAATTTAAAAGGAAGTCTCCAGATCATTACATCTAAATGAGGAAAGTACCCTGAATGTAAGGTATTGTACTGTCTTCACTGGATAGCAAGACCTTAGGTTATCTGTTTCCTTCTCTGGTCACCAATTATTAGTTGCTCTCATTATTAGTCTGGCTTTCTAATTAATTGTCTGGCTTCCTGGGAAACATCACTTCCAAAGGTAGTTAATCTTCCATTTAATATACTCATTTATTAATGGTATTAGAGGTAGGTATTGATATACTCAAAATACTTTTATTCAGCACATAATTATTGAGAATTAAATATATTCTAGGTTCTATGAGCTCAATCTTATAAGTGGGTCTCTCTCTTCCTCTTCTTCCACCCTACACATTCACACGCCAGTTCTGAAAAAGTAAATGATTCAGATCTTTGACCTAGTCTGACAGATGTGAAAGGCTCATCTAAAACAAAATGACAAATTTGACATGGCACATGTGAACGTATAAAGAGTGAAAGGAAGCATGTTTCCTGAAAGAAAATAGTGCTCTAACCTGGACATGTGGCACTCGTCTACAATCCCAGGGATGTGACTGAGGCAGAAGGGTAGACCATGTGGATATCACTCCAAATCAGCTCAGACAAAATGTCATGTATGATGCAATTCGTGATTTCCTTCTTTGAATAAATTAGAAAACATTAAGCAAATCTCATTGATGATTTAATGAGGTTTGAGATTAATATTTATCCTACAGATCAGTCATTCACTCTTCTCCTTGACAGCTAATGGTCTGAGAATCTTTAAATAATCATTTGTTTTGGTTTCATCAACCTTTTCTAAATATGTCTATGAGGAAAGAACCCTTCATTTTTACCTTGGAGAATTTTCAGCATATGGGAGATTACAGAACACTGACATATGCTTACATAGCTATGCTGTCTGGAAAGTTATTGTACGTAGTTAAATAAGCCCGTTTAGATTGTACATTAGATTATTGTTATAGCGACCTGAACCAAAATGGTAGGCATGGTGCAAAAGGAAACTGGGGGATGTACAAAGCCAAGAAAGTAAGGAACAGTTCCTGTTTGTGTATACAAGAAATGCTGGAGATACCACATTGTGCAAAGGTCTCCAGACTTCTCCAGCAAACTACTCAACAGAAATATACCTTTCAAGCAGGCCACACCCATGAGCAAGATATTTTACTTTGAATATACTAGCAGCCAAGTTGAAGATGCTGGTGACCACCCAGATAATGGATACTTTGTGTGGAGGGGAGATTTCAATGATTTTTTTTCTCCACATTATTTTTGCTGTGGAAAAACAGGTTACATCTCTTTTCATCTGATTCCACAAGAAGCCTGGCATATGTTAGGGTCATAATAAACTTTCATTGAATAATAATAATAGCTAACACTTGGGTAGCATTTAAGAGGTGCCAGCTACATTTCTCAGAGCCTTTTGCATTTAACGTATCCAGTTTTCAAAATAATGTTATGAGTAAATATATAATAACAGTATTTTATCTACTGAACTAGATACTCTTCTAATTGAACAAGATACTCTTTTTAAAAAGATTTATTTCGTGTTTATGTATCTGTGTGTGCCTTTGTGAGACTGTGCACCGTGTGCATGTACATGGTGTACTGTAATTATGGGTAATTGTTATCCTCCTGATCTGGGTGCTGGGAACAACTATGATCCATTTGAGTAGCTACTGAGCCATTTCTTTCACACCCTGGCAAGATATACTGTTAGTAACAGCCTTATATCGTATTGAATATATTTATAAATTGAAGCCCAAGACTATTTTTATTATCGATATTTTAAATTTAAAATGTTAATACAACAATAAACATTGTTTAGAGTCCTTTAAGGTCTATTCCTCAGTACTCCTAACAAACCTTATGAATGAGTACAATCACCAACCTCATTTTATACATGGGAAAACTAAGTTAAACATATATCCTTACAAAGATATGTATATTGGACCAGGGTGTAGTTCAATAGTAGATCATTTGCTGACTGTACAAAATTTCCTGTTTTGTTTCTAGCATCCCAACCAAACAAAAAACTATTTTAAAAATAACTTTTGCACATATTACTTATTTAAGAATATTGAGCCGGGCAGTGGTGGAGCACGCCTCTAATCCCAGCACTTAGGAGGCAGAGGCAGGTGGATTTCTGAGTTCGAGACCAGCCTGGTCTACAGAGTGAGTTCCAGGACTGCCAGGGCTACACAGA
Source organism: Uromys caudimaculatus (assembly GCA_028551405.1). Classification (NCBI taxonomy): domain Eukaryota; kingdom Metazoa; phylum Chordata; class Mammalia; order Rodentia; family Muridae; genus Uromys; species Uromys caudimaculatus. The sequence goes on along the minus strand of CM052707.1, from coordinate 74,407,643 downwards.
GAAACCCTGTCTCAAAAAATCAAAAAAAAAAAAAAAAAGGAATATTGAAAATAGGCCAATAACTATGTTACTCTTCGTGACAATAGGAAGGCTATGCACTGCCCATTTCAGTTTCACTTAATAAATAACATTTGGTTTTTACAGTGACATCTAAGAGGCAGGTACTTTTCTTGTCATTTTAGAGTGAGGAAACAGAGGCTTGCAGTCTCAGTGGACACAGGAGAAGAACATGGTATTGCGATTCCCACTGTGCAGTGTGATGTTTTATTCAAAAAAGTCATATTCAAGTTTTGGTTTTTCCCCCTCAGTAAAAAAAACATTAAGTCAAGTGCCTCTCACATGCAAGGCAAGCGTTCTACCACTGAGCTACACTGCCAGCCCAGGCACTGGATTAATTCATAAATAATCCGAATGAGATGAACTATAAAAGTTTCCTGTATCTCTCAACTGAGTATAGAAATAAGGACACTGATTATAAGTAATTCAAGTGCTTTCCAGCTGTTAAAATAAAATCAGTAAATATCCAAATATATATGCTACTACTAGGACTAAAGAACTGTCTAAGCTGTTTGAAAAGAAATTACAGTTTTAAAGGAAGTTTCTTTGTATTTTATAAACTCTCTCTGCCTCTCTGCCTTTGTCTCTTTTTCTCTCCCTCCTTTCCTCCCATTCTTTACACACACACACACACACACAAACACACACACACACACACACACACACATACACACACACATACACACACACACACACACACACACTTACATACACACACACATACACACACACACACACACACACACACACACACACACACGGAATTCTTTTTGTTTTAAAATCATTATTAGAATCAAAAGGCCAACAGATAACTTAATGGAATAAAAACAAACACAGAATGAGTTGATTTAAGTCAGTGAATATTGACATTTTATTTTTATATTAATTTATATTTTGTTATCAGGCATATTTGAATACCATTCGGAATTTTCAAAAATATTCACTGAATAAATAACTTTCACTCTAGGAGCTACATAGATACTGCATTTAGTTAATTTATTTACTTAAAAGCTTTGGAGCCCTTCCTATGATGCTTATGGAATTTAGATTGATGCAGAGCCCTAATGATGGCATATTAATAGTGAAGAAACATTTTATAGCTTGGCATGTCCCTGCACATAATTATTCAAAATTTCCCCATACATAGACACCACACCTTATTGTCAATAAATAATTCCACTTTAATGGCAAAGTAATAATTTAGACAGATACAGGGTGCACATTTGCAAAAAAATATATGCAAGCTGGTTTACAAGCTAGGGGAACAATAAACCAATAGAAAATACATCATCCAGTTAGATCCGTTGACACCAAGTACTTATTGTCGGGGCTTTACAAAGACTACAAAACTTTTCAGATGATTTCTTTCACTGCTTCTTCCTATTTACATGATATGTTACATCAAAAATGTACAAAATATAAAATGTATACAGACAAATGTTTCACAAACTAGTTTAAATTGTAAACTAGGTGTACCTACTGGGATGTATTGCAGGAAGTTCTCTTTATGCTATGTGTGGACTGTGTGTCTCGAAATGGCAGGGAAAGATGAACAATTTCCTTAGCTCACATATCCTACAAGGGCGACTAGTCACTCATCCAGCTACATAGTTTGATGGTGCACAATAGATTTGATCCACAGCTGAGGTTCCAAAGTCAGGGTGACAATTCTGTGTGCATAAGTTCCGTCTTTTATCCCTCAGGGCAGTAGCACCGCGTAAGGACCCCTATACTTGGCGACATTCTGAAATTGTGTTGCTAATTTTGCTCTACAGAAACCAACCCAAAGGTGGTCACAGAGGGTAGCACCAATAACATGTCCTAAGAGGCGCACAGAGCTTCGTCTACACCGTGGCATAGACCTTAGGTTTCATAAACTTGGAACCTGTCCTCTGTGGTGGTGTACCTTTGCCAGTGACTGATTAGTTCTCATGCACTGTCGTTACAGCCCGCCAGGAGATATGTACGTTCGGAGGACAGTTACTCATCCAAAATTGTACCTGCCTCATGCACACTTCTGAAGCATGCTCACTCTAGCACTGATGGTTCCTGCATTGTCACAACAACTTGTTTAGTACAGGACAAACACACCAGATAATGACAGCTTTGAGGGTTTGCATTCTGTATTTGCTTGCAGCATACAGGGAGTCTCAGCAGGTGAGACACCTCTTAACACCAACAGGATAAAATACAATGTTTTGTTTGTGTCTGGTTTTGAATTTGTGCAAGTTTGGAAAAAAACTCATTATTTACAATACCTACCCAGTAGACTGTGCAAATCTAACCTTCTTGTATAGTATAAATGCTTCCTCTTCCACAGTGACTGACCACATCAGTGCTCCTTAATGCAGAATGTCTCGTGTATGACCGTAGCAATCAAAACAACATGCGCCATAAATGAACTTTTGTCTTTGAAAGATAAACACGAGGGAAGGAAAGCCAAATAGTTTGTGCTCATGCTGAATCCAGTGTTTGTAGTTCAGCTGGATCCAGATTAGGAATCTCCCACCTTCCGAAATGCTTTCATTTAGAACAAGGCGGAATGAAGCCACATGTCTCTGCTTTTAAGTGATGGCCAAAGAAGGGTTCTATGGTTCTCGAATTATTTGCAGGATAGGCAAAGAAATCTCTTTATTCATAAGATAAAAATACTGATCTTTCTCCTATCCATTTCTTCAAGAAAAGGAAAATTTAAAAGAAAATCAGATACAGAAAATGAGGCTGCTGTGTTAACTGGTATGCCGCTTGGTTGTAAATGAAGAGACAGTGGAAATTACCAATGGTTTAGTATTGAAACGAACTGCTGAAACTGTTGAAGAAATCTGGTTTAAGGCAGTGAGACAGCACCATAGAAAAATGTTCCTTCTTTCACTGAAAAGGCCTAAACAAATAAAGCCCTAAAAAGCCTTTTGTCAGTGTTGGCTAATAATTGGTATAAAACTCTGGTTCAGGGAGTTGGCAGGTGGCTTGAAAAGACCACTATGGTAAAAACAACCTTATAAAACCCATAACTCATACCCTAAGAGAGGGTAGCGCCCTTCAGGAGGGCGTGGCAGTTAGAAGGAAGCTGGCCCGTTCTGTTTGCCACAGGCGTTTTTTATTTTCTGGTGGGTGCACAATTCCCTTTGTGCTTATGGAGGCCTGGCCTCTTGGCTTCATTCTGTAGTAAGTGAGCACACAACCCAAACTCTACTGGGGCCCTGTCACCAGCACCATGTGGCACAAAGGAGGTTCCATGGATCAGAAGGACCCCGCCTGAGAAGGGCAGCCTCCGCCCCGAGGAAACAAAAGGAAGGCACAAAAAACGAAAAAGAAAAAGAAAAATCAGGCCTGCACTGTAAACTTTGAAAGAGGAAGAAAATAAAGTCCAGTCTCACTATCCCGTGTGTAATCTACTCGGCTGCCCCATGTTTAGGGGCCCTTTCCAGTCGAGTAATGGAGCCGTTGCTAACTCCATGGTTATAAGAATGCCTGGGAAGAAAATAAACTTAAGCTCCCACTTCAATTTAGCATCTTGGCAGTTCCAACCTAATTCTGCTGCTTCCTTGGACACCACAACTCTGGGTCAGGGCCCTGGACAGGGGACTTTCATACTGGCAGTGGTTTAGTGACAATACCTGTCTTTTAAAACACCTTTTGAAAAAGCATAGTCCTTTGCCTAATTCTTTCACCGTTTAGAGGGTGGATTCAATAGAAGTATCCAAAATGTCTTCATGGTGGCTGACACTATCACTGTCACAGCTTTGTGTGCCCGGGTAATTGGCTGCTTCTTGGAGCTTCATTAGCATATTCATCTGAAGAAAGAAAAAGAGATATCCTTGTGAGCAACCAGGCACTGAGTCAGCCAGCCCCCGAATGAGCAGGGCCCCGAGCCATCTCAGAGAATGTCTCTGCTCATCCCATCCAAATGAAAACGCACCTAACCGTTATGGGTTTTCTGCTCACCGACCTGGCTCATGAATTGTTTCTCTCAAAACTTAACTACAACCCTAATCCAGAAGAACAAAACAAGGTCGTAAAATAACTCTTTTATTTGGGGCTGTGAATGAATGCTACTTCAACAGGGAAACTGGAAAGGAAACCCTATCACAGCTGGACATCTGGGTTAGTTGTTGGAGAGCAAGCCAAGCGTCCCAGCTTTTTGGCTGGGAGAAACAGAGAGCACTGAATGGCAAATGAAAGTTGTGAATATTCACAAACACACACACACACACACACACACACACACAGAGAGAGAGAGAGAGAGAGAGAGAGAGAGAGAGAGAGAGAGAGAGAGAGAGAGAGAGTTGCAAGTGCTGTCCCTTGAGTGAAGCAGGAGACAACAGAGTGGAATGAAGCCAGCTGCTTCACACAGCACACCATCTGTTGTTCAGGAGCTGACCTCAAGAGGGGGATAACTGGAGGAAGCGGACCGTGAGCCTTTGAAGAGGGAGAAGGAAAGAATCACTGTCAAGTGTTTGTTGTCACTGAGGCTCTGGCTGAAATATGATTGATACATCACTGAGAACAAAAGCCACCTCCTGGAACAATGGCGGCTGTCTCAAGCGTCTCAGCTTCATAGGAGAATTGTAGCGTTTGTTCCAGTAGAGGAGACTTGGGCATGAGAGCACCTGGGGAGAAGGACAGCTCTCCGATGTATTATAAAATAAAAAGGCTTGGATTTCAATAGATCTGCAGCTCCACTATTAGAGACGGGAGCTAGGAAAAAAAGAATGTTTAAAAGCAGCCTGGGCAAATCGATGGCTCGACAATTTCGGAAGGCACAGGGTAATTGGCACCTGTCTTCATGAGGGTTGGGGACTTGTTTTCTTATTGAGGGTTTCTAACAGTACAATAAACTTCACATTCCTTAGTGCCAAATACCAACTATAGTCTTTTTTTTCTCTCTTCAGCAATCAAAGTTGTCTTTTATCTTTCAACTCAGAGAAATAGAGAGACGAGATCTAAAACAAGATTTCTTGGTCTGTAATCAGGCTATGGATATTTGTATGTCAGTAAAAAAAAAAGTGTGTTCAATAAGTGCTTGGGAAATAAGTAATGAACTGGTAATCATCAATTCCAGCAAGAATGTCATTTTGACAAAGAGGCTATGGTTAGAGAGTATTTTGCAATCATTTTGATAATTTTCAGGGCATTTTTTTTCAATAGCATTTCTGCCATAACTCCTACAATATATTAAACCACCTACACAAGAATATGAGATGAAAGTAGTTTGTGAAAATGTCTGAAGCTTAAAGCATTAGACTGAGGCTGTTTATTAAACAGAAACATGTCTGAGCACCCTCTTAACTTGAAAAGAAACTATACAACGTCTTCTGACCCCAGTGGGCACCACACATATATGGTACACACACACACACACACACACACACACACACACACACACACACACACACAGGCAAAATATTCATATACATAAAATAATAAATAAAAGAAATGGTATATAGTAGGTTCAATTAGCATAATGTCCCAATCTGAGATCTGTAATAGCACACACACAATGAAATTTACTCTGTGACTAATGATTATTCTTTTATATATTGAAATCAAAAGACATAGAAAGAAGGTAGGTTTGTATATCATTCAGTTATCATGATGACCAACCTAGAGTCTCCGCATCCCGTGGTGTCCTTTGTATCCTCCGTATACCCACAGCCAAGATGATAGCTATTACTTTAACATATCTTTCTCTGTGTCTCACACTGCCAGTTACCCCAATACCATGCTCCGACTTCTGCTCTGTTACTAGAAATATCTTAAGCAACTACAAATCTAAACAGATAAACACTAGTCAAAAATACCCACCGGCTGTCCACAGTCTGTGTGATAAAGTTTTAACTGCCCGTAAAAATAAAACGGCTCAATGTGATCTAACCATTTGGATAAGTCTGTCATTTTAATTCTTCTAACCAATGGATATTTGGCTTCTAACTCTTAATGTTCACTGGGCTGTTTGGCAGTGTCCTGTGTGATATTTCCTCAGTGTTAGAGGCTCCATAATCAACCACATGAAAATCGCCAATGCCTGTTTCAACATCTAGCTTAACCATGCCATCTGTGAAGTCTCTTAATAGACTCACAACTTTGCCTACCATGTCTCCTGCATCATAGGCAGTTTATACAGGCACACATTCACGTCACTACTGGACCATGTCCCTTTAAGACTGCAAAAGATTCCCACTCTGCTCACTAGATCTTGGCATTTAGTACACATGCGCCAAGACTCAACCTTGTGCTGATGATTGTTCGTTTCACTTTTAAAATAATGTTCAGCACACCAGAACATACAATCCCTGTTAAGATTCAAAACCATGTTCCTGACAACAGTCATTTTCCTATTAGAATTTCTTATTTAGATTAACTGCAATACATTTTTGCTTTCCAACGGAGATTATAAAAATACATAAAAACAAAGACAGAGACAGTATATAGGTGTTCACAACAGAATATATCTGAACCAAGGTTTAGTATTAGGTGATACCTTCTGGCACTGAGCAAGCAGGACAATGAATTCCTCTTGAGGTTCTCACTAATAAAATGTTATAAGAGTACAGAGAAGATATACTAAAAAATAATTGTACTCCTAATTACATTATGTACCTAATATTTTCATATCTTAGGGTTCTAGACACTTACTTAAATTATTGTATTGCTTCTAAAATTAAAACTATATACACTAGTATAATAAAGAAAGTGGTAAAAAAGTACCTCCCTTTCTTTTGTCACAGAGATACCCCAGTGGTTAAGGGCACTGGCTGCTCTTCTAGAGAACCTGGGTTTAATTCCCAGTATCCACATGGCAGCACACAAACTGTCTGTGAGACTAGGTCCAGGAGATCTGAAACCCTCGCATGGACATAAGTGCAGGTAAAACAACACTGCACATAAACATAAATAAATCTTAAAAACAAAAGAGTTTATCCTTCCAAACTGAAAGCAACAGAAGACTAACTGTGTATTTAATTAGACTAGCTAATATATAGTACATAGTTCTGTATACATTTGATTATATTTTTATCTATGAACGAACTTCAGTTTTCTCTAAAATACCTAGTAATATTTAATGTACTTATTATTTAAATATCAACACAATGTATAATCAGAGGAAAATTATAGTCGTAGAGTTTGTCCCAGTTTCAGGGTTTCTTACTTTTTTTATTTTAGATAAACATGTTTCATTGTTGTTGGTTTTTTTTTTTTTTTTTTAATTTCAACCAGGGAAATTGCACTCAAGGTAACAGTTTAACTGATTACCCTTATCAGGCTGGCCTTTCATACTGATAGCTAATTGCTAATGACTATGTATGTACAGTCTTAAAAAGAACTACACTGACTTAGCTAGAGAAGGATGATCAGACATCCTTACCAAGGGGTCCCCTTCTGTATCAGCCTGGGGAATGTGCTTTGATGTTGTGGCTTCCTGTGTAGATGTGCAGCCCTCGTACCCAACATCTTCTGGTCGCAACTGCAGTAATGCGGGGCCCTCCTGAGGTAAAGACGCTGAACTCCATGGATATGTGTCAAGGACCCACTTGGAGGGATCTTCCCATGGTGCACGTTTCCCATACATCTAAAGGTTCACCACAAACAAAGAACATTTCTATTAGGTGAAAAAATAGAGTCAGTGCTAAACAGGTCGCTATTTTCATATTCGGTTCCTGCATGCATTTCAAGAGAATTACCCATGTGTTATACATGTCCATCTACAGAGCTCACTTGATACTAAAAGTTCTACGTGATAAAAGGGAGCTCCTGATGTGGACGGAAACATGAAGAAGGCGTATTTTAAGGAAATACGGGCATCAGTGCACACATTTGATTTCGCGAATAATTTTACAAATGCAGGCGAAATGAACAAACATCTCAAGGTTGATAAACAAAAGCCAAAATTTGGAGAGGTTTGAAAAACAAAATCTGTTTCTTACAGTAATGGTAATTCTGCACCAAAATGTACTTTGGAAGGATGATGAATGAAAGAAAAAAAAAAGAAAGGCTTTTCTCACTTGTGTACAGTGATAACCAGTTTCCTCTAATAACCTCATAATTCCATTGCTTCCCGTCAGGAGACCTTTTATATGTTTATAAATAAGGACACTGAGAAAAGAGGGGTAAAAATGGAAATCCAGATGTGAATTCTGTAAGAATCTATGGGAAAACAATAAGCCTAATAACAAAGAAGAGTAAGAGACTGCCCAAAGCAGCATCAGGATGGTGCAGGGCAGCCGGTGGACCCAGGAGTTTGTAATTAGGAACAAAGCTGACATCAAACTGTGGAGGGGACAGAGACTGGCGAGATTTTCACAAAGAAGGCATGAGGCCAGGAGAACATGGAAAGAGACAACAAAGTTAGGAAGAGGCAAGTGTCCCTTCTTTGCCCTTGTGACCTGTGCCACCGAGGACCATTCTGGGTATCAAGTGCTTTAGCGTCATGACCCCAGAGAGCGGTGCGTAGTTTGTCCAGTGATGATGGTATTTTCAGTGAGAAGAAAGAAAAATATAGGCATTATGAGCACAAGTCCATGGAATACTTCTAGGTTTCTTTTTTTTTTTTTTTTTTTTTGGTTTTATTCAAGACAGGGTTTCTCTGTGTAGCCCTGGCTGTCCTGGAACTCACTCTGTAGACCAGGCTGGCCTTGAACTCAGAAATCCACCTGCCTCTGCCTCCCAAGTGCTGGGATTAAAGGCATGCGCCACCACTGCCCGGCCTACTTCTAGGTTTCTTGGGAAATCAGAATAAAATTTGAATATGTGATAATATGAAATTATCTAGGTTCCAGTATTCCTTTTGGAAGAGAGGACAGAGGCAGAGAGCTGAAGATTATTTGTTGTCCATTGGGTTCCTCTGTTTGTTTTGTTTTGTTTTCTGCTTGTTTTGTTTTAATAGCTCTCATTTTGGAGCAGAAAGTTTTGTCTCAGCTAAAAACTGCTTAATATAGGGTACAAAATACAGATATGTGTACAACTAGTTAAAAGGAATAAATGTACAATTCATACAAAGTCTGTGTTTAGGGGATGGAGGGCTGGCTGGCTTAGCAGTTCAGAGCACCAGCTACTCTTCCAAAGGAGCCAGATTCAATGCCTGTCACTGGGAAGGCAGCTTACAGCCTTTCTGAACTCCAGGTCCAGGGTAACTGACACCTTCTTCTGGCCTCTAATGGCACCAGGTATGCCTGTGGTGCACATACACACATTCCAGCAAAACACTCATTCACATAGAATGAAAACATAGGTAAATCTAAAACAAGACAGTTAATTAGTATCATCATCATCATTATTATTACTATTATTATTATTATTTACAAAATTTGGGGGCCAGAATTGACCTAAAAAGAACTTGAGTGTGTATAAGCAACCAGAGCGAGTTTTAAATAATCAGCTAGGACAGCAAGCATCTAGTACACAGAAAGTAAATATTATAATAGGATAAATCTAAACACCCAGGAAGAGCCGATTTGATAGCTATCATTTCAAGAAAGATGGAATCACCAGGAGAATAACTCAGACAGTGTGTCAGCTGCATCCTTTCCAAATGGATCATGTGGCAGAGAACATTCCCATATGGCTTCTCAGCAGGCACCAGCCCTCATCCAAAAATGACTTTCCCTTTCCATTTCTCCAAACAGAGACCCAGGTTCATTCTGCACTTCTCCCTCTAGGTTAAGGTCCTTTGACCTTAGCAGATGCAAGGGCGTGGAACATGACTTTTTCTGCTTTAGAGGTCACAGCTGGAGTTCTCCCAGATTCCTGTTATCTAAATTCTTTCAGATAGTAAAGGTTTCAAGTCCAGAAAGAACTGTACTTTTTCCCCTCATCCATAGGCAGGATCACAACTTGATCTCCATACCTATAGGGTAACTGATTCAGTTTTCACACTAACTTAGTACCAAACATCAGCAGCCAAAGCAAGATGCTAGAGGTCTATATACTTTTTGAGAGATTATGATTTTTAAATGATAATAACTCTCACTCAAATGGAAGCTTTACACAATTATAATAACCAATGCAGAGTTTTACAAGTATTATTTACTTTAATATAAACATTCCATTTATTTACCAAACTAAAATCTAAGGAAATTAATCTAGTTTATACATCACTGCTTTGAGGTCTCTAAGGCTTCTGTTGCTTTTTAATTGTCAGCAAGCAATCTACATTAAAGACTAGGATAATAGTTTATTAATGTAAAAACTATATCTGGAGAGCAAATAATTCACCTAAATATAATTTTTAAAATATGATTTTTCTACTATAAATGAGTTTTCATAAATGATAATATGAATTCTTTGAATAAATGAAGTTTGAAAGATCAGCTTACACTGTACATAGTACAATGGTTTTTGAAAATTCATGAAATGCAAATGTTATGAGGAACTAAAGCTGTGTCAGTTTCATAGTCTGTGCTCTAAGATGTATAAGTGTATAATTATATATCTGATTACTAAGTACTTTTTAAACCACCATTGAAACAATCTTAGCCTTCAATGCATAGTGTTGGGAGAACTCTATTCTGCATAGACACAGACAATAACAGCCTTGTTCTAACAGACAAACTACTGAACATTCGTCATAACAGACATACTACTGAACATTTATTGCTCCCTACTTTAATTTCCTACATAAATAGCCAAATAAATAAATAAATAGTTTTGTTTTTAAAAATAATGTGATTTCCTCTTCTTTCTTTTCTTTCTTTCTTTCTTTCTTTCTTTCTTTCTTTCTTTCTTTCTTTCTTTCTTTCTTTCTTTCTTTCTTTCTTTTTATGTTTGTTTGTTTGCTTGCTTCATTTCTCTATACAGTAATACAAACCAAGTACTCTACCTGTAGGCCTTCCCTCACTGCCTCCAGAACATAAGGTACCAAGGAATAATTCCAAAGATCCATGAACCACACCCTAGAACCTTCCACATCCATGGGGCAAGGAAGGAAAAGCCGAGGACCTGCAAAGAAATAAATGACACAATGTTGTAGAAGCATTACATTTACCAATATAAACATACGTTTAGACACATTTTGGAGAAATACAACACATATATTCCTAGAAAATTCCTAACTTGGTTAGCCCAGTAATCATGAAAACATATTCATGGAAGAAAGCCCCCTGGCCTCTCTTTTTTTTTTTTTTTGTTCTCAACAATGAAATATTAATCTAAGGCATAACATGAATTCATGAGAAATAATGAAGTGTCTAATCCAGTCCTGTTTTACAAACTGTGTAGAGTTCTGTTACACAGAGATGAACAGTTCATGACAAACAGCCATAATTTGCAGAATTTGGAATCAGTTATTTGCAGAATGTGGAATCAGTACAGATATCTGAGCTGAGGACAGAATTTCTGTCTGTAGCTGAGGATCTTTTGATGATTTTATGGCCCTGAGAAACGCCCTTCTGTATATGAACCTTAAGAAGGAATAGAAAAACAAACTGCACTATGCCCACAAAGATAGCAACTTGGTTTTATCTTTTAAAAAAAGTGAAACATAAAAATTATTCATAAAAAGTCCATTTCCTCACAGCCACAGGCAAATAGGCTAGTAGATAAAATATGTGTTCTTTTTTTTTCTTTTAAAATAAAAAAAAAATTACTCTTGGTACTTTTTCTTTTGACTAGTAATGTGATTTTTAGATACTTTAGCATTGCGAACTAATTTTACTATCCATCATTGTCAGATACAATGAAATAATTACTGATAGAAGACTTAGAAAAAGACAGTTTTAGAAAGGAATTTCTTACTCTTTGGAAGCTTTGAAAGGACTAGGTTTCCTTGTGCTTTTATCACCCGGTCTAATCACCTTTACCCAGTGCTCTCAATGTCTGCAAAATGGACTATTTCACATCTGGAACTCACCAATGGTGACATCAGAAGAACTGTGTGTTTCCAAAAAACTATTGAGATGATGCCACATCTTTGGAATCCAATCTATAATTTTGACTAGGTCATTATTACGTATATTCCTTTCAATTTCCATCTCTATCAGCTTCCTTCGAAGATACCTGCCTAAAAAGCCCTTCACAGGTTCTGTGTGATTTGCACATAATACCCACCTACAAATAAAGACAAGAAAAATCAAATTTATTTTTTTTTGGTAAAACCTAAAATTTATTTACATAGTGATTTTCATGGCAAGATAAAGCACTTACGTTCCCTTGTTAATTAATGGCCACAGTTTGATGCTGCAAGCATTTAGAAAATCTCTTACCATTAGAGCAATAATACAATGAATTTTACTTTGAGAGCTTCCAGGAAGCTTATGTTTCTGAGAGCGAGTAGGTGCACACATGCTGAGATAGTTTCTGTAGCAGAATCATAGACCCTGAAATAGGAGCTCTCTTCAGTCTTCACTTAGAAGCAGAGTGCTCTATCTTAGCCGGGGAAGTAGTGAGCAGGAAAAGAAACACTTTTGATTACAGATTAAAGATCACAGAATGTCTGCTTAAATAGAGTGCCAGGGGAAGCGAGACTCACCCTCATGACACAGGTCACTGTGGGCAGGACTGTCAGCAGCCAAATGGGAAAACAGCCATCGAGACACATTTATGATTAGAGAGAAAGTAGAACATGTACCCAGAAGAACACACACACACACACACACACACACACACACACACACACACACACACACACGCAGAGTTCTTAAAGTCCTTACCTGAAATTGTGATGTAGTTCTAAATTTGGTGATGAAGACACTCCCTGATTCATGGTTCCAATAATATAAGGACTAGGAAAAAATGGAGAATGGAGCATTAAGATGTTCTAGAGGGGAAAGCGATTAAAAGTGTCTCAGATAAACAACTGAGCAATTAAACACTATTCTCCTTTAACAGTAGTCTTTAAGAGGGACATTGTATAAGGTTAAATTGGAAAGTGATAACAGAAATGCAATGTCTGATGAGGATTCTAACTTGAGATCTAACACTGAGGCAAGGTGGCTTCTTCTTCTCCCCATGTGATCCTTAGTGTAGATAGATAGATAGATAGATAGATAGATAGATAGATAGATAGATAGATAGATAGGTAGGTAGATAGATAGTGCTTCACTATGTAGCCCTGGCTGGCACTGAACTCAGAAATATGCCTGCCTCTAAAATTCTACAATTAAAGGCGTGCACCACTACATCCAACTTACACTAATACCTTATAGCTGGTGCACTTATTCCAAAACCCTGTTAATTTTCAGTTATTTAAAGATCAGCTTAAAACAGATATTTTCAATTTTATTTGATGTGCACGAGTGTTTTGCTCTTGTGTACGTCTGTGTACCACATGTGTGCCTGGTGCCCATGGAGGTGAGAAGATGGTGTCAGATCTCCAGGGACTGGAGTGGTAGACCATTGTGAGCAGCATTTTGTAGGCACTGGGAATCAAATCCAGGTCTTTTGTAAGAACAAGTGATGCTCTTCATCTCTCCAGTCTTCTTAAAGGTTCTTAACAACATGATGATTTGACTTCTCCTTTAACCTTTACTTTATGCTGATTAATTTATAGTTGCTTGTCACTAGCAAAGATTGATTATTTAAAAAACCAAGACAATCAAGATTAATGCCATTTATATTATTGTGTTTTATATGTTTTTTTCTCTAGAGCCCATTCTCCAACACACATGTAGGTCTTCACACTGTCTTATGCCTTGATGTAACATGTCCCTTCACTTTGCACAATAAATCATTACATTACTGGAGGGAGCTATATCTGAGTGAATTAACTTCATCTCTAGAGAAACGTTGAACTATTACTTTGGTAGGGATGGAATAAAATCATAGAAAGCTTTAAAATCTCCTTCTAGTTATTACATGCTTTAGTCATGTATCCTTCCATCCATACCGGCATGTTAGACTTCTGGTGTGTCTATGGAAACTAACATCATCAAATAGGACATAATGCTTTCATAAAAGTCCTGGAAGGCCAGGTGCGATGGTGTGAGGAGGCAGAGACAGGGGAATCACTTCTGGAGTTGAAGCCAACTTGGTAAATATAATGAGACCCTGTCTCCAAGCAACAACAACAACAACAAAAACCCAAAACAGCAACAAAACCAATCAAAGAAATGAATGAAGCAAAAATCATTCTTAGGACATAGCTGTGGATAAATAGATATTCTAAAGCATACATACAGATTCTGTAGAGATATAGGATATCAGTAGATGTTATTATACTAAGGATACTCCCTACAAGTATTAAAACGTAAAAAGGTATAAAAAAGCAAATGACATCATTGTTTCTATACCTGATTATTCCAGTTATTTTATGAACTTACCATTTGTTGTATTTACAATTGAGAAAACCATTGAAGATGTCACTCAAAGAGCCCACGTGGTGAAGATTATCTAGAATTATGACAACAGGGAGCTCTACCCCATTATTGTCTGCACTGCACTGCTCCGCCAGGTTGGCAAGATACTGCTGCAATTCCTTAAAGACATAGAACAAACCCATCAGAGAGGAGTCTCCAGCTCATGAAAGCAATGTGCATTTTGAGAAAGAGCATACTGTGTCCTTTGTTCAAGTTTTTTCTCCAATATTCATAAGAAGATTTTCTGGAAATAATGTACAAAGCAAATTTAAAATGGAGAGGCTCACAGTTTAAAAGAAAAGAGGGGCAGGAAAGCAGGCAGGCTATTTCCACAGGCTATCCCAAACTGAGAGCATGGGTACCTTCCTTCCTCCTCAGAAGGAAGGCCAAATGAATTCTAGATAGGAATGCTAATGGTCAGCTATAAGTATCAAGATGCCTCATTGCTCTTGATACTTCAATTTTTATGTAGATTTTTAGCATCAGCTATAGAATAAAGCGAAAATGACACTTTTTAAAGTTCTTAATACACGCCCAACATTTGGACTTGAATTATTCAGATGTGTTGAATCTAACAACATAGCCTCAGTACTCAGATAAAAAAAAAAGCGATAATTATTTGTTTATAGCTTGCAGGTGACTGCTGAAATTTTAAACACAGAAAGCCTTTCTCGTATTTCACAGAACCATTTAACATCAGCACGTGGCATTTCTTGTGCTTCCTTCCATTGTTCAGGCATTATTCTTGTCTAATAACTTTGAACCTAAATGATAACCAGTTCTCTGATTGACGGTTCTGGCAGATGGGTAGGTCAGGAGCAAAATTAGGTTTCTTAGAATTATCCTAATCAGTGGAACATTTCCATACGATTTGCATATTTATAATGCCATTTTCAATTTGTAAATCTTGCTCAGGGTTAAAACAATTCCACGATCCCAATTTCTGTCAGTCAGGTAAACACATGCACCAAGCATGCTGGATGCTTCCTCACCCTATCTCTGAAGCTAAGTTAGAGAACTAACAGCAGAGTAGATAAAGCAACGCAAGGGAGCAGCAGAGGCCCTGAGTGATCTTCATTCAGGCTTTCTGATGAGCTATAGGGAGATGACATATGAGATGAATTGTGAATAATGGGTAAAGCTCCAACGGGTAAGTCTGAAGTTATTCATTGTTTCAGCCTCCCTTTATCATGTGCCAGGTACAGTGGCACCAGGAATTCAGAGACCCAGTTTCTTTGTCCCAAGAATATCCTGTAGATCAGCAGACAACCAAGTCAATAAGAACATCACAATACCATACAGAAG
Organism: Uromys caudimaculatus; assembly: GCA_028551405.1. Classification (NCBI taxonomy): domain Eukaryota; kingdom Metazoa; phylum Chordata; class Mammalia; order Rodentia; family Muridae; genus Uromys; species Uromys caudimaculatus. Next base: position 74,391,993 of record CM052707.1, on the reverse strand, counting down.
GTAAAACTCATGAGACAGCTAACTGAGAGTGAAAAGAAGCCTGCCGTAGGTTTAGACAGCAGATTATAAGAAGAAAAAAATGGTCAACGTATTAAGAACAAAAACTAAAAGTTAGAAAGCACAGCTTCAAGATTTATTTGGGAAAATAATAAGGATCTTGTTGTAGTGGGATCCAGTGCATGGTTATGATATGTGAAATGGAAGGGAAAGAAAAAAAAGACACTGGATTCATGAACACAGACTAGAAATGTATCACATTGGAAAGTATGGACCATGAGACCTTTGTTTGCTCATCTGTTGTCAATAGGAGAGAGCTATTTATTTGTAATAAGAAATATAAAATTATAATATATAATATATTATGTATAATTATAATCATTATGTATATTATATAATTATATGTTCTACATAATTATGTGTATATTTATATACACATGTATACATACATATATGCATATATAGTTATATAATATGTATATATATAATTATGTTATAATATATATTGTTATAATATGTTATAACATAATATATAAAAATAAAAGCATTCAAGAGGTTTATTATCTACAACAAGGTTAGGCAATACATATATAACTAAAATTAAGTATAAAATGACATTATTTTTATATATTTTGTTTTACAACATGCAAAGATTACCCACAGCTTCTGGGAAAGGTTTTCAAGCAGCAGAAGTACTTGTCATTATAGCTGTAATTTTTTAATGATTAGGAAATATTTTGTTGTTTAAAAGTGGGAGAAGAGATCTTCACATAGAAAAACAGGAATCGATACAGTCAGAAACATGAGAATACAGTGTCTACAAAGACAAGTGAGAAGAGTGAGCTGTGTGAGAGAGAAATGGAAGTGAATAACTTAAAGGGAGGTTTACAGTCTGAAATGATTGGTGAGATAAAGCAACATCTGTTGACCACACAGACAGATGTAACATTCACAGGAAGGAAGTAGAAATGGGGTTTTGTGGTGCAGAAAGGAGAGGAGCCAAGAGAATACTGAGATTGTTGGAGCCAAGAGACACTGTCATACTGAACAGGAAAAGTGTGATGTTTTGGGTTTAGTGTAGAAAGCAACAGAAACCACTGGAGAATTATAATTGAGCCAGATTTTTATTACGAAGAGAGTTTCTATTTCCCTTGATGGGAATGGATAGTGTGAAGGCGGATTTTAGGAAGCTGTGAGGCAGTCAGTGAGAAACAGCTATGGCAGTTTAGGAGGGCAGGAAGATGGTTGAGGTAGAGACGAATGGAAGAGGATGATCCTCTGACGCCACATCTGTCATTTCTACATAGAATCTGATCTGATGAACTGGAACACATCTGTAGGTTGGAAGAGCACTCTCAGATTGGAAAGAGTGGGTGTGGCCAATGATGCCCAGTTCCTTCCTGTCTACTGTCCAAGTCAACATACATGAACGCCACTAGAATTATCCAAAGGAGGGCAAGAGAGAGAGAGAGAGAGAGAGAGAGAGAGAGAGAGAGAGAGAGAGAGAGAGAGAGAGAGAGAATATGCTGGGAATATTTTCATTTACAGTAGGTAAAGTTGAGCAAGCAGTGGAAAAGACTAAGAAAGATCTTACCAGGGAAGTAGGAAGGAAAGAAGAAATTAGAATTCTGAAAGCAATAGATATCTTAAATTGTTATTGACATACTATTTGCAAGGAAGTAGAAGTCATACCGGTAGAACAATTAAAAGGTGTGTAGTATGATGCCGGGAATCCAACAAAAGCCATGATCACTCATCTGTGCAAATACACAAATATACTTTTCTTTTTCAAGTCAGGGTTCCTCTGTGTAGCCCTGGCTGTTCTGGAACTTTCTCTGTAGAACAGAGATCCACTTGCCTCTGGAGCATACCACCACCTGGGCCACCAGTGCACAGCACAAATCGAGATTTTTACAGCCCTCTAGAAAGCACTTTGTGATTCTCAGTCCAGTTTATGGGATCCAAATCTTAGGTGGATGGACTGACAAACATGTATTAAGCATTTGCCATCCTTATCCAGGTAGGTAAGAGAGAGCAGAGCCTGACGCCAGATAGACCTGACAGTGAGATGATGCCCCACCCAGACCAGGAGACCGTGGGCATCACTAGCATTACATGGAGATTGAATCCTGATTTTCTTGGATCTTGACTCTAGACACATTACAAATGAATCTGCCAAGGCCAGTGTTCTGAGCTTTTCCCAACCTAACCTTCTAAGTGGCTTCAGCTGGCCACATACTCTTTTCTAAATCCATTTCCATCCTTTTGGGTCTGTTCTATCAAATGTCACAAAGTGTAATTGTTTGTGTGCTCGGCTCTCAATCACAATATTCCAGCTGGCAGCTTGAGGGAGAGCTCGAAGTGTGGGAGAGGAACAGAATGTAAAATGCAGAGGTACCAAAACCACGAGGAGACGCTTTTCTTTTTCCCTTTGATGGATTATTGTTTGTATGGGTTTTTTTTTTTGTAAGTGATTGCTGGCCATATCTCCTCTGCTTTGTAATGGCATAGCATAAAACCAAGCAGCAATTATATGGCTATGGCTCTCTATTTTTTCTTTTATAGCAAAAGACTTATTGTTTTATTCCTCGTTAGCATCTTCTTTTGGAAAGATCTATATTCCTCATTGCACATACCTTAACTTGACATTCATAACACAATCTTAACTTGACATTCCTTCTTCATTTACATCATCCTCCCACTTCAAACCTCCCCTGAACAACGCCCTAAATGACTGTGTGTATTTGCTTTAAACTTCAAAATAATAAGCCACATTCTCTTGTCCTACTTCTGCAAGCAGCCTGAATGACAGCTCATTCATACGTAACAAACTAAGGGAGAAAAATCAACATCTTTCATTCGTATTCTGTGCTTTCTAGATTAGTGCTCTATTACTTATTCAAGAATTTCTTTCCTCACTGCTTCTTAGCATCATGTTTTAGTTAAATACTCCTGAAAATCCCACCCCTGACCACTTAGTTGTGAGAAATTATTGATCTCATAATAATGTCTTTGCTCTTCTGAAAGCAAAAAAGTATTACAATAGGTAAGTAGAAACAATTTAATGACCATTATTAAGAATTTCTCCAAGTACTATTTAAAAATTAAATGAAACCAAGATTATATACAAACAAATAGATCCTTCAAAAGAGAAAATTTTGTTAAAGAAATTGACCAACTATCCTTTATATTGTCAGATGCATCCCATTTAATTTTAGAGCTGGTAAATTTGGTTCCAACCATATACAAAACACTCCTCCACTTCATCAAAATGCTTTCGTCTCCTCTTCTGAATCTTTTTTCCTGGTTTTCTAGCCACTTCCCCCCCCCCCCACCTTTGTTTTATTTTTCAAAAACAAAAAAGTTGTGTAGAGTTCTGGCATGTCAACATTGAGGAAAAGCCAAAGAGAACACAGGGTGTGCCTAAGAGATCTCAGGGTTCTTTTCTCTTTTGGCTGGAAGCGAAAGCGCAGAGACTAAAAGGCTTTCATGTGATGATATAAAGAAACAGGATCATAGGAGACATTAAACATGCAGAGGAGAACAAATGAGCACTGTCTCCTCCTTCAGCTCAGAGAGGACTCAGGTTTTCCACCTCAGTTTCTATGTCCCTCTTCAGAACAGATGACAAAAAGTAAGGCAGCCACAATTTGCATAATGCTGAAATCCAAATAAATATCCAGAATTTAAAGGCTGCCTGTGTTTGAGTTTAAGACACCCCATTGTACTGTATGTATATTACTGCTTGGGAATAATTTTGAACCAAGGTTTATGTGTGTTGTGGGGGAAAGGGTATGTACCTGTGCAAAAAAATCTTCATTGGAATCAAAGGGCTATAATAAATAATAAGTATGCTTTAAGTATGTGTGCTACCTTTGATATATATCAACCTACTGCCATAACAAAACAAAACAAAAACAAAGAAACCCACACACATTTTCTTTGACTTCTTACCACAGCCCCACAATTTCCTTCATTTTAAAGTTTTGAAGTCAAAATGAAGGTATAAAGAAGTTCAGTAATAGTTCCTAATTCCCCTAGCACTTAATGAACCATCCCACTGAGACTGCTCTGATGATTTAGTTACACATTTAGTTTATTTGAAGAACCCAATGGCTTTGGGAGTAGCAGTATTTCTGCAAATTTGCAAATCTCAGATATGTTCTAGGTCTCCTCAAAGGTTTTGCTGTTATCTCTTATGTGCGAATTGGCAGGCTTCTAGGAACTGACTCTTATCAAGTGGTTGCTAATATCACCAATTGATTCATCTCCTGAAGTGTTGATACCAGGTGGAAGACTCAAAGGGAGGGTCTGACAGAAGAGTATCCTTAAGACGCATATTTATAGGGCATCTCTATTATTCAGAAAACTTCCCCTTTCTTTCTCTCTGATTTCTGGTTACCATGAGCTGAAGATCTCCACCTCATCACGTTCTCTTGTGTTCATGACGTTCTATATTGCCAGGTTCAACAATGGGCTCAGCTGACACAAACTGAGCTCTCAGAAAGTGTGGGACAGAATAAATCATCCCTCTCTCTTAGTTTATCATTGCTATTTTATTATAGTGACAAGAAATTGACCAACACACAGAAAGGCTTGTCAAGTTGACATCATCCAACTAGGTCATTTTGAAAACTGTGGTATGACCCTTTCGCACTAGAACTCTGTCAACATAATGGTTATGACACGTGCACTTTCCCAAGAGCACCCAGGCAGTAGCAGCTGAGATTTTCATACACAGAACTGGCAAAACTAGTGCAGTGTTATGAACACGTTAGTCACCACCTGATTCCTATTTTAGCACTCTTTATTTTGTAGTATAGGAGAAAATGCTAGTGAGGTTTTCTAGCTTCACATGACGATGTAGACTGTTTGGATTAGTGTGGCACATTAGAACTGTGGCCCCCTGCAACATTCTTCAATATCATAAACTTCTCAAGCAGAATTTCCCGAGAGACATAATATAAGCAAATTGCTGCTTTGTCAGACTTTATGCAACTATTACAGCTGTTCCCAAATCAATCCGATTCCTGTGATGTCCCAGTTAATTTATGTTCACTTATTCATGCTTAACCCAAATATTGTTTTCTTATACAGCCTGGCTCAGCCTGTGGAGTCAATAAACTCTCTTGTTTCCATAGCATGATAAATAATAGCTGCCCCTATTGTCTAACACTTTGTAAAAGTACGTCTAAGGGAAATCAGCAGCAGAGGTTCTGACATCTTATTCTGTATAATCCCAGTGCCTTTCCAAGTACATGGTAAGTGACTGTTAGTAAAACCAGCTTTCATACGCACATTAGTTAAAGCAAACTTTGTTCATCTACTAGATTATAATTTTAGTAGACAACATCAATGGTTGTTTTTTTTTTTCATGTGTGAAATGAAAGTTGTACACAATTTTAAACCCTGATTGCTAAAGACACTTCTGGATAAATAAAGGGGTTTTTTTTTTGTTTTTTTTTTTTTTTTTTGTCGTTGTTGTTCTTAGTTATCTGTGACTTACCTTACTTGACTTGTGGTCCACATTAAAAGTAGCAATTGCATCTTCTGTCTTTTTCCTTCCAGATTTCGTTATTACATATTCAGCAAGTTTGTTTGCTAAATAGGTCTTTCCAGTACCACTTGGTCCTGAGAGTATAATTCTGTGGTGCTCCATCAGCAAGTTAAAGTACCTTTGGGTAATTGGTTTAGGAATCAGTGTATCAAAAACAAAACTGTCCAAACTATTTTCTTCTACCCCTGAAGGGAGAGACAAAGGGAATAAGAGGCATTATTGTTTTGGGGAATAACGGAAATATATTATTAAGCCTAAATAAAACCTCATTAGTCATAAAAATATGGCTCTTACAAAATAATTTTGTAGCTATTTCTATCTTGTATGTCATTAGAAAGGAGAACATATTGATTAGAAGGTACAGTGAGAATCTAAGCTGTTTCCTTCACTGACAGCTGCACAGTTTCCATTATTGCTTAAAGAACGAAAGATAAAAATTTAAATATGATAAAATAAATAATAATTTATTTATTAAAAATAAATAATTTTGTCTTAGAGCTGCAGTGTTAAATTAGAAAGAGAGATATGTAACGTTCTATAGAAGCAAGATGGGGAAATGGCTTCATGAGGAGTGAGCCAGGCTTAGTGAAAGACAATATGAGTTCAAGGCCAGCAGAGACAACACGCTGAAACCCAGTTTCAAACAGCCAAAACTAAAAAGGACAATCCATGCCCTCCTCCCCATACGTATTAGCTTCTGTCAGTCATAAAAGCACCATAGTGGCATAACCCTTTAAGCTTTTGAAAAAAAATACAAATTGCAGTGTTTGGTAAAGGATTAAGAAGAGAATAACATTGTTTCCTTTTACTAACCCAATTACTTTCATCATGAAACCAAATATTGACTAATCCCTCTATTATCCCACAGTTTATGTAGACACCTTTCTCATTCTTGAACACATTCAAACAAGGAACTAAAGAGGCAAGCCTGCGTCAGACGTTATGTTAGCTCTAACCAGCCACAAGAGACAAAACCCAGGAAGCAGCATACATTATCCCCGGCTGTTGACTCTCATTTTCTACCCCAATGTGGATGTTTACTGAATAAACATATTTTATGTCCAAAATATAATGATGAATATACTAGTCCAGGAAACACAATAATTTACATTGAAAACTCTTCTTGTAAAGATGAGGTAGAAAAACCAATCTAGAAGCTGAAATCTTCTGTAACCCTTCTTGTACAAGTCTCGGTGACTCTTCAGAACTTTATTATAGGACTTAAGATTAATTTCTTGGGTTTTTAATGGTTTTAGTAGGAATTTATATATCTAGACAAACCAATAAATCTGGTCCATACCAAAATTATGACAGGGGTCAATATAATTTATAATATATGCAAATTTTAACAAACTATACATGAAAATAAAAAAAAAGAGAGTTCTGGGTAAAGGCTGTGATTTTCATTTTACCTTTCAGGTTCACAGTGATGATATTATTATCTCCAACCAGGTATCCACACGGTAGCAGTTCAGGCACTTCTAGGTTATGAGATCTGATTAAATCTCCTATACAGTAGCTAGCAATACAGTCAGAGCTCAGGCCAAGACTAGAGGATGTATCAATTCTGAACACATATTCCTAAAACAGTCCACACCAAAGGGGGAAAAAGTCAAAAGAGAACTTCAACTCATCCATCGGCAACAAATATAAATTCATGAGGTTATGACGCACACTGCTTGTCAAGAATTTTGGGTCACAATTTTCTCTATGGCCATATCACCCTGAATGTATGTGATTTCCTCTGATCTCAGAAGGTAACTGTTTTGGGCGTTTTTTTGTTACTTAGATGGGAGACCAACCTGGGATACCCAGTGCTGTAGGCTTTTTGGGTGGAGAGATGGCTCCATAGTTAAGAACAATTGTTCCTTTTCCAGAGGACCTGGGTTCAACTCCCAGTACCTCGATGACAGCTCACAACCATCTGTAACTCCAGACCCAAGGGATCTGATGTCATTTTTTGGCCACAGACACCAGGCATGCATTTAGTAGACAGACTTACATGTGGATCACTTAGACACATAAAACAAATACATTTTTAAAAATTAAAAAAAGTGATGGACAATACAAGAATTGTTGTATTAAACAGAACTGGGAAATAAATATTTCCATATGGAGATGGGGAGGGGAGAATTAGATGCATTTAAGTTATGAAAGTTAAGTAAAGCATCAAAAGGGTAAAGAATTAAAATTAATGTTAAGCTTGCCGGGCAGTGGTGGTGCACGCCTTTAATCCCAGCACTTGGGAGGCAGAGGCAGGTGGATTTCTGAGTTCAAGGCCAGCCTGGTCTACAGAGTGAGTTCCAGGACAGCCAGGGCTACACAGAGAAACCCTGTCTTGAAAAACCAAAAAAAAAAAAAAGAAAGAAAAAGAAAAATTAATGTTAAGCTACTTTCAAAAACTTACCTTGAAGAGACGCCTAATGACACCATCTAAGACATCCCATTTAGTTTTTCCACTAACACCAATGGATCCTATCAAATATGCCTGAGACTTCTGGTCCTTAAGGAAAACAAAACAAAGATAAGACCTGATAGTTTTATTACTTTTTCACTACACCTCCTCATTAAATGTATTAATGTGGTTACTGTTTAAGACAGTATGTGGTGGCTTATAAAAAATAAAATTTAACCCAATGAGTTAGATAACCAAACAAATAAATAGCTAGAATAACAACAAAAAAGAGAAAAGCTCAGATGACATGGTAGGCAAAAGGAAGCTGGTACATAAGTTGCTGAGAAGATGACAGCTATCAGACAGAATCACTTTTCATAGTGATACACATGACGCACTCCTCGTCTGAGAGACCGTGCAGAAGGCAGATAGAGAATACAGAATGGATCTTGTCAAACACATCTAGAACTTTGTCATATTACTTCATGCTTTTTATCTTTAATAAACCAAACACACAGTGTTTCCCTTTTTAATTTGAATTTAAAAAAAAAATCAATGCATCATTTACAACTAGGTTACCCATGCTCCTATGGGTAACATATTTACCTATTTAAAAATGGTGTGATTTTCAATTTGTCAGAAAATTTCTAGGAACCCACAAGAGGAGCTTGTAAGACTCATTATGAGGCAGACTTTAATGGTAGAAATGATGGTCTCATATCTAATAAACTATTTATAGGGTGGATTATTGAGGGTTTTTTTCCCTAGGAATATGAGAAACTCAAGATCTCGTCAGCTGCAATTAAGTTGTAATATTCTTTATTTTTTGATTAGGTGCAAATAATTATATGGTATAATAATTATGATACCAGTGGGTAGATTTAGGTAACACATTACAATCCTAGTTTCGAAAGTCTAGTGGCCATTAAATGTAGTAAAATAGTCACTGAGCCAGGCATTTAGAATGCACAGATTCTACAACATACAACATCTACCGCCTCGTTAAATATTATCAGAAGTAAATCACTCAGCTGACTTTGACCCTCATTTTCTTTATTTGTAATATTTAACACAAATACTTAGCTTGCAAATACTTAGCTAAGTGGTTTTGATATTATTCATTTTAGTACTATTAGGGGCTAAATATGTTCCCCAATTCATTTGTTGAATTGTGTAATGATACAGAGCAACCCATTCTTTCAGAGACACTTAGGTCAGCACAGACCATGAGCGCGAGGACATCAAAGTGTACAGCCTCTCTCTTCCTAGCAGAGATCCCGAGGAAAGGCACCGTGAGAATCAATTGAGAAGGTGGTCACAGTGCCTACACCAGCATCCAAATTGGCTAGAAGCCTGACCGTGGACTTGTCTGTCTCTGGAACTGGTAGAAAAATAACTTTTTAAAGCCATCTCTACCACGACACTTTATCGTGGCTGTCCTTGCATATCAAGAAAACTCTCATGGGTTGTACTGGGAAAAGATGTTGGAAATACATTGTGAGTTAGGTTATTCTGGGCGGGACAACTTTCTTTCTGCTAGGTTTATAGGGCAGTGAAAATGGGAGCATGGACACTGCTTTAGAACAGCTGCTTCTCAATTAGAAATAGTTTGGGCTTCACTGAGACCATTAGACATAAAGGCATGCTTGTGAAAATCAGGCACAAGTCTGCAGCTCAGGCAAAAGACTATGATACTGGGTTATAAGCAACGTTTTCAGAAGCAGTAGCTCACCTTTAAAACTCAAAGTACTCTAATTGTTTTTAAACTTTAAAAAGTTTTTTTTTTTTAATTTTTGATTAACAATACAAATATGTATTCTGGGCTACTAAGGAACAATTCATTAAAAAAGTTCTTTGAGTTTTAGGACACAGAGTCAAATAACATTAACTGGAAGATAATTGGAAGATAATTGGATTAATTGGAAGATAACATTTGAATACAGAAGTTAGTTGCCTGATCAGGTAGGACTATGCTTTAAAAGGACATGGACAAGTGTCAATAATGGGATTTGCTCTACTGATTTCAGTAGACTGTCTCTCTGGCATCTAAAACATTCTTATCTTATAGTCTCCCTTCTGTACAATGATCACATGGCAGCTTTAGTGTCCTGTACATGGAGATGGCATTTGTTTATTGTCTGTATCTTTTCGTCATATATAATGTATTCAGCTGGCACCAAGGCAGAAAAATAGGCTATTGGCAAGAACAAACCCTCAGATATACAACACATTTAAACTGATAAGAGTTCTCCTTCTTGACTTATAGAGAATGAGATTATGTATAAGAATAGTGGAATACCTTGGCTCGACCGTAGCCCTTGCTGATGGAGACTATAATTTTCACACTGCGGCCATCCTTATGTCCAGTTGCATCACCAGTGTCATCTAGTAAAATATCTATGGAATTCAAAAGAAACAATCACTACAGAGTAACATCTTTTCTCCCTCCTACAAGGTAAATATGTGCAGGATACCTGTTTCTCCTGCTAACCTATCTGCTTAAAAATCCTCAGCTCTCCTCAAAAGGAGAGTTGTGTGGTGGGACTAATATTTCAGCTTAGGAATTTATTTATGCTTCCTAAGCTCTTTACTTAAGTATTGGGCCATTGTCTTGAAGTAAGAAAATGAGTTTTACTTTATTTTAGATCTTGATAATACTTGAGTAACATCCAGGTACCATTATAACTGGAGCAAATGGAAAAGCAATGCAGTTCCTCATTTAATGAATGCAAAGGTGCTGAGATGTGAGTGGCCATCAAATGAAATACCTTGCAGGCATTTGGTACCCGATACAGTTATGTCAGCCCTTGCTTTATATCTATCGTTATCAGGGACTGATATTAAGCGTGTTATTAAGCCTGACATTATACATACCCACAGAAACATGTTACTCATTGTTCTCCTGTACCCTGTATCCTATATCCTAACAGCTTCAAAACTAAAATTCTGTTTTTAGTAATATTGTAATAGTTATTAAAGTATGCTAATGCTTACTTGCATTTATAGCACTGGATTTCAAATGTAATTAAATATTAAAATTTAAAATATGTTATACTAGATAAATGTCCAATTTGGAGGAGTGGCATAAAAAACATCCCATGTATATGTTGTTTTCCTTTAGCAATGATGATATTATTGAGTCATGCCCAATACTAATATGAAGATACTCTTCTGTGGATAAGGATAATACATGTGTCTGACCCAATTGCACTAATAATTTCATACAGACAAACACTGTGATTATTATCATCACCAGAACAACTTATTAGGATGAATCCTGAAAATGGAATGTTTCTATTTTTGTTTGTTTGAGACAGGATCATATTCTCTCATGGGCTAGCCTAGGATTCATGGCAATCCTTGTCTTTTGAGTTCTGGGAATACGTGTATGAGCTACCATTCCTTCCTGGAATGACCTCTATTATATCAATAAAACTAAATGTAAAATGTCATACAGGAAGAATAAAATTACTTAAATATTATGCCTCCGGTCAGTTTTGATTGATAAACAAAGTTGCTGGTGGCCAATGGCTGGGCAGAGAGACAGAGGCAGGACTTTAGGATTCCCAGGGGCAAGGGACTGAGGAAGGAACAGGAAGGTGGAGAGCTGCCATGCCAAGAAAGGAGTAGAGGCTATGCCTGAGAGATGCTGGGCAGAGAACACAGTCATCACGTAGATGCTGGAGAACTCAGCCCAGGAGGACTCAGCCCAGGAGAACTCAGCCCAGGAGGACTCAGCCCAGGAGGACTCAGCCCAGGAGAACTCAACCCAGGAGAACTTAGCCAGGAGAACTCAGCCCAGGAGAACTCAGCCCAGGAGGACTCAGCCCAGGAGAACCCAGCCCAGGAGAACTCAGCCTAAGAGAACTCAGCCCAGGAGAACTCAGCCCAGGAGAACTCAGCCCAGGGGGGGCTATAGGTCTGGGTTCAGGGCAGCCAAGATGGAATCTAGGTTTTAGTAAGTAATAATTTAGGAATATCAGAGGGGAGAGTGTTAGCCATGTGGAGGTTTGAAAGTGTCCTAGTCATTGAGCTGTTTAAGGCATATTAAAAATAAGGCTGTGTGTGTGTGTGTGTGTGTGTGTGTGTGTGTGTGTGTGTGTGTGTGTTTCATTTGGGAACCCAGAACATTGGGGTGGGTAGTGAGGAACACTGACACAGAGACGATTTGAGCAGAGTAATTGGGTTCAGCAACAAGAATATAAAATTTAGACTCAAAGTTTTAATTATTATTATAGCTATTAATATTACATGTAGGTTGAATTCAGGGCTTTGTGTATTCTCAGCAAGCACTCTCCTATGGAGCTCAATCCTAGACCTTTCCCTCATTGGAAAATTCTAAGTCATTAAAAATGATCTTTACAAGAATTTAACTAATTTCCTGGATGATGTTGTCAATCTTTTTCTTTTTCACCCATTCTCTTAAAAATAAAATTTTGTAGAATTATTTCTAGTTATTCTTTAGCAACAAAAAGGATAACTAAAGGGTTATATAATCTATGGTGTATTTTGGAATGACTTGAATAGAATGAAATTTTCAAAGGATATAAATGATTGACATTTGAAGAGAGAGCAATGCTTATCAACTGAGCTGGTGGTTATAGAATGCACATATATATTGAATTATAAAACTTATCCCATCAAGATATATAAATACTAGCTTCATAAAATTGTTTCTTAAAAATTACTTTTCCATGTTTTGGACATTTAGAGGAGCACACTGTTGGTTGCTCATATTTAAACTTCTTGTAATTCATAACCAAGCTTCCTCTTCAGTCTCTTGCTCAGTTGCTCATAAATATTCATAAATATCAAGTAAATACTTAGCATAAAAAAGGAAGTAATCTAGACATTGAGATGCATATCATAGTAGAAAAAATAAACTTCTTTTCTTGTCTGGATGTATGTCCTCAACAAAGTGAATTCAGAATGTGCTGGAAATAAACAGGGTAGTGAAATAGAGAAGATCTGACAGGAGAAAGTCCTAGATTGATAGAGCTTCCTTCAGGAGGTGGCACTGGGCATAAGACCAGAAGGCTGACAAGCTCTAGGCAAGCAAAACGCCAGGAAAAATTGGTTTAGTCAACAACAAAAAATAGTAAGAAGGCCATAATTTAAGAGCTGGGCATGAGATGGCATGGTGGCACATGCCTGTAATCCCAGCACTTGTGAAGAAGAGACAGGGAAATTGGGAAGGCATGGTCTAACTTAGCTACATAATGAGTTCAGGTTACCTGTTTGGGCTCTTGGGATACCTACATAAACAACTGAGACTAAAACCACACCTACTAAAAACATCTGGAAGTTCTAAGAACATGCTCATGACAGAGAGAAGGGAGAGACCAGGGAGAAGGCATGAGCCCTCTGCACTGATGTTGAGTGGATAGCTGCTCTTCTGATCAGAGGTACCTTGGTTGCTGTTCCCACATGTCTGTCATCCACTTCATGATATACTACCTCTTAAAAGCTTAAAATAGGAAATTTTTCCTGACAACGTGGAGTAAACCCATACCATTAAACAAATGAGTGATGTCTTTGGCTTTATATAGATAGGTAATTAAGGCAAAAATTAGTAAAACCTCCAGCCAGTGATTCATCTAGATCTGGGCTTAATACTACCTCTTCTGCCTGCTGGATATGTTATGTTGACAAATATGACCACAGTCACTTTCCTAGGACTTGGTTTACTCCTGTGTAAAATGGGGTGGAAAGTACCAACTTTGGGGGACTATTGAAAGAGAATGTTTTTTAAAAACCCCATTTTACATGGCTCATAAGTTTTGCTGCCTATAATATTACTTCCTTCTTTGTGTGCTCAATATGAAAATCCTCCCCTTGGCAGTAGGAGGGTAATAGCATCTCAGTCTATGTCTTTCCATACCACCTGAGGCAACAATTCCCAGGAGAATACAAGCTCTAGTCATGAATTCTCTTTAATTAATTTAGTAGAACAATAAGCTACTGCCCTAACTGGTTAAAAGCATTGTTTGTCTGAACTATTAGAAATGTCCATTGGTTTTTCTGGATGTATAGTGAAGGAAATTAATTTCATTGTATTTCTTTTATATCACGCAAGGAGAATTTTAAATAGTCTGACTTTTTTTGAAGATGTTATTTAATACAATTCTAATCAGTTTTAGAGCATTTAATATCACATCTTTTTATTCCTTCTTCTCATCCTCAGATCCTTGTGCATTTCGGTGCGATTTGGGGGAAACAGATCAGGATCTTGGTTCTGACGTTGTCTAGTTAGCCAGGAGCTTGTACAGCATTGGTTTCCAGTGTCATCTGGTGGTTGTGTCATGCAATTACCGCAGATACCCACGTAAACAGTTCCTAAAGGAAACTCTGTCAATGATTTGATTGTCTCAGGAAGAGTTATAACTTATAACTGAATTATATAAGATATGAAGATGAAATTATGTTATAAGATTCTACTTGAAAAAAAAAAAAAAACCGGGCAGTGGTGGCACACGCCTTTAATCCCAGCACTTGGGAGGCAGAGGCAGGCGGATTTCTGAGTTCGAGGCCAATTTGGTCTACAGAGTGAGCTCCAGGACAGCCAGGGCTACACAGAGAAACCCCGTCTCGAGAACCAAAAAGATTCTACTTGAAATCGAATCAGAAGTGTGCCCTTGTCCTATCATTTGTATGCTGACAACAATAAGAGAATCCAGCATGGTTTTTTCCTTTGTTGAAAATTTAATAGAGCTACAGAATGGTTGATACAGCAGCGTTATGCTCTCTAGCGAACATCATGAGGGCTAGTGCAATCAAATTTAGAAATTGGCTCGGTACAAGGAAAACTCTATTAACTGGCATGCAGTTATTATTGTTATATTCAGGAACACCAATCACTACAGAGAATATTTATTCCCATTCATCTTATTCATTATCAGAAGAAGTACTTCACTATGATTTATTTTGAAAACTGATAAGGAAACTACATATCTCTAAGAGTCTGTATTAGAGCATGTTTTTGTAAAACTATAAAGTAAAGTCCCAGGACTTGGGAGGCAGAGGCAGCCGCAGCATTGAGTGTTCAAGGCCAGATGGTCTATACAGCTAGTTCCAGGCCACACCCTGTCTCCCCAGAACTATTGAGCTAAATAAACAAACAAAATAAATGAATTTATAGGATGCATTTTATCTATTTCTGAGGATTGGTGTGAGGATTTTGAAGACAGGTTTGAAGACACACACACATACCCAGGGATGCAGTACATGGGTACACACGCAGGCACATATGCACATGCGCGCTGGCTTACCTGAGGTAACAGATTCTGTGATGTTCAGGTTGTTGAGTGAAAGCCCTAAGGACTGGCGAGAAGAAGAAGAAGAGGCGGTGCTTGAGGACTCAGAGGGGGGCCTGACCGGTTTAGCTGTGTTTCCAGTCTCTGCCTTCAGGCGGTCATTTTCAGCCTTCAGTATTTCAATTTCGTTCTATTGTGAAGGTGGAAAATGTAAAAAGCATTTGGGAAAATAACAAAAATTTCGTATCAGACTTAATTTGTATGCTTGTTAAATACTATGGTAAAATGTCAAAATAAATTATGAAAACATGATTCCAAAGAAGAAAAGAAAACCCGTTCCCCATTTCATCTACGTGAGTTACTACATTTTCCAATACAGACACAATTACCAATGTCATTATTTGTAGTACTGGGTATCAAACCAGGGCCTCACATATACGTGGCAAGTATTTTATACTAAGCTATACGTCCCATCCTGTTGTTAAAATATACTTTTAATAAGATTTAAGGTTAAGGAGATAGCCCAATATTTGAGTGATTACTTTGTAAGGTCCTAAATTCAATTCTTAGTACTTCAAAAAAAAAATGGCTGAAGAGATGGCTGAGCAATTAATTAAGAATAATTTAGATTCCAGCACTGATGTAACAAACTGGGCATCCTGTGTATACCTGTAAACCCTCATTTTACACAGGGGCAGAGTCAAGGTGGAGGCAGGGAGATCACTGGGCCTTCCTGGCTTATAGGTTAGCTGTAAGTTCAAGGAGAGATCCTGAGTCAGGGGAGTAGGCAAAAAGTGTTAGAGAAGACTTGACCTTCTAACCTATTTGCATATATACACTGCTGCACACATGTGTGCTTATGCATCCACATAGACAGACACAAACGAAATCTTAAACAAATGTAATGGAATATTTCCTAAAATTTTTCTTTTTGGTTTTTAAAACAATTTAGGTGTGCATATGTGTTTACATATGTGTGGGTTTGTGCTCCAGAGTGCAATGTTCCTAGAATCCAAAAGAGGTGTCCTATGCCATGTGACCTCCTGCCGTTTCAGGAGGCTGTCAGCTACAACTCTTGGGTGCTGGTTGCTGAGTTCGGGTTCTCTTGAAGAACAGAGAGCGGTCTTAATGCTGAAGCTACACATAAGCCCTAATACTACTCCTATTAAACTTTCCCAGGGAAATCACACCATTTGTACTTCTGTGAAGTCATACAAAGCAGACAAACCAAGCAAAGCGAAATTTATGAGGAGGTGATTTAAATTTCTTAAGCACCCTAGCTAACAAAGGGGACAGTTTGTGTTTTGCAGAGCAGGGTAGACCACTCATACAAACCATGGAGAACTTTCTGTTACCCTCTACAGCCGTAGGTACACCTGCTTAGCATTACTTTTCACCTTTCCAGCGTCTGGGGAACCATTACTGCTTTACAGGAATAAAGTGGAAAGGGTCAGAGCACAGACGATAGATGCTTCTGAAGGGGCAGAGGCTTTGGTGTCACAGACAACATTTGGAATAACTTCTGCTTTTATATCATCATCATCATCATCATCAATTTTTGCTTTTTAATAGAAAGTGTGTAAAAGTCAGATTTCAAAAGAACACCTTTTAAGAACTAACACAAAGAAAGGAAAGAAGCAAAAATCATAGTAGTTTCTTAAACCTTAGCTCCCTGCCTGAATCTATTCACTTGCCTGTGTATCTTGAACAGTCCTTAAGAACAAGTTGCCTGTTTGCCCTCCCACGGACAACCTAGATTTGAGCAAATCCCCAATTTGGTATTATGGTATTGCAAGGACTGCAATAATAAAAAACAAACAAACTAACTAACTGTGTTTTTTGTTATCTAATGACTAAGAGAAAAGGCTGGCTTTTGATCTCCCCACTTTGTCCCTTGAAAGGGCTGCTGCACTGACCTGCATCCGGTTCATGGCTTCCCGGATCTGATCGAGATGGTGGGCAGAGCTGAGAGCCTCCAGCCTTATATCTGTTAATTTTAACTCCTTCTCTCTGAGCTCGCTCTTCAACTGCAGAATGATCTCGGCCTCAGCCTCGGTGCATTCACAGATCCTAAGGGAAGAAACCAAACACACAATAGGTGGCCAGGGTCAGAGGATCAGGAAAAGGAAGGATTCTTTTAAGGGCTGAACTGTCGTCTTATCCACCAGGTATAGAAATTATTTGCAGCTGGCAAAAGCTACAGAACAAAAAGAGAGAGAGTTTTGCCAGCACTCATTGATAGGTTCAGAACTGAAAACAGCTATTTTTCTTTTCACCTTTTTGTTCTGTTTTCTGAAGTTTAAAAAACGGTCTGGTCGTGTGGAATGGAAAAGTGATCTTCTGACATCCCTGGCGGCTGATCCAGATAGGAGTCATTGGTACATATCGTTGTATATTTGCCAAGGGTCTTAACCCTCCGTTTGTAACATGAAATTCTCCCTTCTAAAAGCCAAATCATTATACTCTCAAAATGTGGATTTATTCTTTCACAAAACTGTGCAAACAATAACCTTATTTGCTGCTATGCTGTCATTCGGTTTCTGTGAAAATCCAATATAAATCTTGTAGAAAATAAATTACAGAGATTAGTTTTGGACATTTAAATAATGGATGGGTGTTACATAAACTTCCTGTTCGATTCAGAAGACTTAGCAAGCACAGATAATGAAGCCAAGTCACCAATTTCAACCCATGCTTGCAGGCCTGCTGCAAGCTGTCTCAAGGTCATATGCACTATACATCGTTATTGCTTTGCTTGGGTTTATGGATAGTTGCATTAGAGAAAAAAATCTGTCAAGAGATTTCTTAGTATTAACTAAAAACTTTTCAATTTACAATCTGAAGACTTTGTTGATCACAAAATGACCCGTTACATATTTCCTTATATAAGTCATGAAATTATCTGGACAAAGCACAGTAATACTGCTTCCTATGTCACTGTACATACAAGAACATTTGCATTAAATAGTTTATACAACATATAGAATTATCTCATCAATTATTTTTTACATGCTGTGCCTTTTTCCCTTGTACTATCAAATTTTGGGTACTATAGGAATGTCACGTTATCAAATGCAGTCAAAGACAATTGAATTTTAGGTTGGTTTTGAGAACGTAATGTTTAGTTGAAAAGCAAGGAACTACTTGAGGCTGTAACACATGCAAATGATTTTAGAAAAGGCAAAAAACTAAAACAAAACAACATCAAAAAAGCAAACCAGGGCTAGGTTAGAGCCTGTGTCTTTACAGTTTCATGCAACACACCATTTTTACCGGGATCTATGCTTGTAGATCACAGGGCCATTTTTTCGTTTCTTGGGTGGCCAGACAAGGGGTGATCTGCACGTATGCACAGTTAGACAGACACATGGATAAATGCGAGTAAAAAAAAGAGAGAGAGAGAATGATTTAGAAGAGTGTAGAACGAGACTGAAAAATACCAGATGCTAACAGAAAATATAAGAGAAATAAATATTGTCTACCATTCATAGCAAGAATAGAAATGATTCGTAGAGACAGATGCTGTGTTTGTGAGAGTGAACCTGACTGTGTTTAGGATAGAGCCATGGGATTGGGCTGAAGTCGATTTTCAACAGTAGGTCAAAATTCTACAAAGAGAAGAGCTTACGCTGAGGCCGACTGTGAGGGCTTCATGGATGAGGAGCCACTTTCGCCAGCATTGTGGGGTAGCTTGGGGGAAGCGGGCAGGGACGAGTCTGTCAGCTCTTCAATGTCCGAATGCGAGGAAGGTGGCTTGGTGGACTTTTTCTTTCCAAAGGCTTGCTTGAAAGAACTTCTCAGCTGTAAGGACAGACAGTTATGCTTTTTGTCATCGGAACTTGGGTGGGATCGGCTTTGGGGCGTTAGTTTGCAGGTGCCATCCTAGCCACTGCCTGGGGTCAGTATATGAAAGCAGAGATTTAACCTTGGCAGCACAGTGTCCCTAGAACATTAAATACTGTGTTCTGTGTTTCCCCTTTGTTCTTGTATTAATCCAGCACAGCGCAAACATGGAGGGCTTTTAAATAGCGCAAGGTCAGGGGCATTGCCGTCAGAGCACTCATTTAAAACTAAGCACCTTGAAGGGATCTCTGTTCCCAAGGCTTCTCTCTTCAAGGCAATTTGTTTTAAATGGCCACTTAAGCGGTACAATCAAGTTATATCCTGTGGACTGTACAAACTTAAAAAGCAAAATGAAACCAAATTCACCCAAGACTTCATTAACTGTGATTTTTTTCCCCCTCTATTCAAATTTCCAATTCCAAGACTATTCAGAAACAGAATTGGTATCCCCTACAGCTCTATTCAGAAAGTGATTTTACTTCCCTTTAAAATTTGAGATTAAAATGAAAAGGCACAAAGGAAAGACATACAAGGTATTCTGATTTCTAAAAGGTATAAAAGCCTGCCGCCAGAATGAATAGCATCCATGCCGAGGTAGCGTTTTGTGCAGATGCATGCCAAGTGTCTACCGTTTATATTCACCTCACTTCCTCTAGAGTTCACCTTGCAGAAACATGAAAGAGTGTGGAATTACAAATCAAGGGAATGAAGGCTGATCAGTATTTTAAAATATTACCTGCATAAACATTTTTTTAAAACAAAAAAGATAATTTGTTTGCATTATTTACAGAAAGCACCAGTGAAAGTCTCAGCTAGCTTTGAGTTTCATCGAAGGTTACATCTATGTGAATGCTGACTTTTGTCCCGAGCTACTGATAGAGATTCTGCTCCTTACTGTCCCACGGTTTTTGCTTTTTAGTGGCTGATTAATATTATCATATATTATTAAAAAAATATCACCAGTACATTTTAGAAATGGTTCTTTTAAAGTTCATTTTGGAATGCCTACTATGATACATTTCTGTATTCCTAATATGCTCTGTTGGATATGGATCCATATACCCATATATGGATATATATATCCTTTTTCTCTCTATACACACATACTCACACAAATATTACATATTACATATTACATATTATATATATAATATATAATCAATAAGAAACTAATATAATTGATTTCTTATGGGCTGGTGTTTTATTCACTCTATACTCTGTAGAATCCAGGGTTTGGGAGGACTGAGGTTTCAAGATTTCTTTTTTCTTTACCACCTCCAATCTGCCCCCCCCCCATTTCTACCATCCTCATTCTAATCAACATCTTCCTCTTCTTCTCCATCATGATATCATCCTGCTCTCGGCTCTAGCTCCAAAGTATGAGCTCTTTGCCACCTTCTCTCCCTAATCTTAGGAGAAGTAAAGGGGTTGAGATGCTGGTCCCTGAATGGGGCCCTGACAACAGCTGGGGATTTATAAAGTCCCCCAGGAAAGAAAGCTAAGTCCCTGACCCATCACAGCTTCTGAATGTGATGAGAAAAAAAAAATGCCTACCCAGTTTTTCTTCTTCTTTTTCTTGGAGTCGGCATCATTACCACTGCCAATGCTGGAATGACTGGTGGCACTGTTGATACTAGAAACACTTTCAGAGGAGTGCTGTCTTCTGATGCGGAGATCTAGAAACAGACAGAGGGTGTCAAGTTCACTCAAGGTCTCAGTCTGGAGACACAGGGAATGTGGCTCTCAAGTTCAGCAAGGCTTTCTACAGTTCACTCCTGTGCAGTTTGGTCTGATGTATTTAATAGAGTATAAGCATATTTGATGTAATTAACAGAGTTGTACACATGAACAGTCAAACGACACTTTCAAATGGGCCCGTGGCACCAGTGGTTTGAAGAGTTCTGAATTTAGTCCAAAATGGAATGTCTCCTCTCATGACTTTTACCGATCCTAAATCAGACAGCATTTCCAGAATGACTTGTTTCTAAATGATTAGTTTCATGGAGCAAATGGAAATTCACAATATGCCAAGAATGAGTTCTGTCTTCTTAATATGTGTGCTATTTACCAAAGCCAATTCATTAGCTTTCTATTTCATGGAATCGAACCAGGTTAGTGCCATGCAAGCATGTCATCTCACCAGTGAGGAGCCGGGTGAGCAACATGCACTGCAAAAACTTTTTATAACTTTACCAAGGTTAAATAAGGTGTGAGGAAAAACCTCTAATAGACCCACAACTGAATAAAACTGTCTCTTGGGGGGGAGTGTGTGCGCGCGTGCGCACATGCGTGTGTGTGTTCATGCATGTGTGTGTGTGCTTAACTTCTGTATAAGCAAGAACTAAAGTAGGCTATGTTTAAATCAAACATATAATGAGTTTAATATAGTATAATTCATACAGACGCATCCCAACATCCTGTATCGACACAGAATAGTAATACCAAAGCAATGCTTAGCATGCTTATAATTTTATTGTTAAAGCAACAAAATATGTTTAACTACTAAATATTATCTTCATATGGTCGTACAAATGAAAAACAGTGGTGTGGCTACTGATGCTACATTAGTTCTGATATCTATTACATGTCTGTATTATAGTTCTAGAATGTATGTTTTTCATCGTAGAGAAGAAATTTGGAAATTGGTCATTTGGTATTGAATATTTTACAAAGGAATCTATTCATTCCAAACAAGTAACTTATAGCCATTGGATCTATTTGAATTAAAAGTTAAGTTGAAATTTTATCTATTTGTAACAAACTGATATGGTTAGTGGAACACTAAGAAAATTTATAAAGCAAAATTTGCTTTTACAGCATTAATAGAAATATACTTAATTTGCCTCAATGTAGATAAGCCTAACAAATAAACACTCCAGTGGAAATTGTAAGATGTCAAAATTGCTATATAGCATTTAAAAGTTTTCACGGTAATAACAGCCTGAAATAAATCTTGATCCATTTATTAATTTAATAAGGAATAAGAACAGCAGATGGCAGTGACCTGAGACTGTGAGCACAGTGCAAACAAGTGCATGTGTGGAAAGGAAGGTATTTGAAAACAAATACATATCTTCATAAACTTCATATTCATATACACAAATACCAACACTTTGTTAGTATCTCCAGCAAGGAAATCACATTGGAAATTTTTATAGAAGGATACACTTTTTAAAAATTTTTTAAAAAAAATCCTTGGAGTTTGATCTCTTATAATAATTTTTATCAGTAATGATAAAAATAATGGTTGTTTTTATTTATTTTTTTATTTTTTATTTTTTTGGTTTTTCGAGACAGGGTTTCTCTGTGTAGCCCTGGCTGTCCTGGAACTCACTCTGTAGACCAGGCTGGCCTCGAACTCAGAAATCCACCTGCCTCTGCCTCCCAAGTGCTGGGATTAAAGGCGTGCGCCACCACTGCCCGGCATAATGGTTGTTTTTAAATCAATAAAATATTATCAATCTGAAACTTAGATCAGTAAATTTATGGGTGACGCTTTCATTTGACGTCTTTTAATGTGTGATGAAATGATAATGTATATGTTCCCATTTCTGCTGCTTATGTAAGGGGTGGCATCTTTTAATGTGTGATAAAACAGGATGATGTTCTGCTACTGTTGACCATGAGCCTACGTCAACAAGTCAAGCTTTTGCTCTATTCTGCTGTTGACCATGAGCCTATGTCAACAAGTCAAGCTTTTGCTCCATTTCCCCTAAGAACGCTCACAAATAG
>CM052707.1:74249276-74368716 GCA_028551405.1 Uromys caudimaculatus | reverse complement strand
GTGGCAGAGGATGACCTCGATGGCCATCAGGGAGAAAGGAGAGGCCCTTGGGCCTGAGGGTGCAAGAGGCCCCAGTAAAGGGGAATGTCAAGGTGGGAATATGGGGATGGGTGGGTGGGTAGGTGGGAGGAGAAATTCCCTCACAAAGGCAGGGAGGGGGAGGGTATAGGGGGTTTCCAAAGAGGAGACCCAGAAAAGGGGAAACATTGGAAATATAAATAAAGTATCAAAAATAAATAAATAAATAAATTTAAAAAATAAAGAATGTTATTTTCTAGCAAGGTTTTAAAAAAATCTAATTGTTAGGCATCTGCTAACAAGCTTTAAGGACAGTAATAGTCTATCTCAAATTAATACTATTTCCCTGGAGTTAAAACATCATGTCAACTCAGACATAGAGGTGGAATTAATGCACTGCGAGTGAAATGACTTATTTCCTGTGGATTCATATCACTATGTCATACACGATGGTCCCGCACCTTTTCATTTTTGATATGTCATGCTTTGTCTAGGAGAAAGAAAATCTCCTTGGAGGAGCAAAGAGGCAACAGTGGTAAGAGAGGGAGAAGTCCAAAGCCATACAGCAGGAGCGAGCTAAGAAGATAGAGGGCATATGGCAGCCTAGCAGGGGTTTCTGCACCTGCTGCTGTGCTTCTCACACTACTGCTCCTTAGGACTGGGCACAGTGCCACATGCTCTCCCGTGTTATAGCTGCTGAGCTACTCTGAATCCTCCTAAGAGTGGGGAAAGACATTCAATAGAAAAAGGTTAATGTAATTGGTAGTCTTTGTTGTCTGTTTTCACAAATATAAGTTGCTTTCATGCCAGCAAATGTGGATTCTTCTAAGCTGCTCTAAGAAGGCAGCCAATGTATCTGGAGAGAGCTGCATCTCACGTACAATGGAGCCAAGCCATTGTCTTTAGATTCAAGCTACTTTATTTTAGACTGCACTGCTGGCATCATGAATTGCTGAAAGAGACAGGGCACAAGAATGTGATGTCTTCTAAAGTCAAATACCAACAGCCCTTATTATGTTTGGCTTGAGGAAATTTCCTGCATGTGGAATGACAGAAGTAAGACACAAGAAAAGAGGTAACATTTGTAATCCTTATTTTAGTTTGTAATTTTGCAACACACACACACTGTTTGTCGTCCTTGTTTGTTTGTTTTGTTTGTTTTACTATGCTGTCACCCATCTGTTTGGATTTTATTTTACAAGTGAGTGGGCAGAAAGTTTCAAATTCATGTGAATTCTCCTTTCCAGCACCTTACATCATATAACTATGGACACTTCAGCTTTGTTGCTAAGACCATTCCCTCTAATGAGGCAGAACTTTGTTCTGATATCTTTAAACAATGAAAGGCAACTTACGTTTGCAGACAGCTGAGATGTGAGGGTAGCAACTTTCTCCTGGGAGGCAACCAGTTCTCTCCGCAGCTTAAGGATTTGCTGTGCAATTAAAAAGTCCAATATGCTCAATGAGCCATAAAAATGAAGGCTTTATTACAAGAAAGCGAGTAGAGTGAGCACAGATGAATCACTAACAATTCCTTAAAGAGAGGTGAATGCCAGCTACATCGCAAGTGCTACTTACGGAGAGAGGACTGAGTTTCTAAAACTTCCATGCTGGGAAATAAAATCTGCTCCTCAAATTATATAATTGGTTCACCTTGTAAGTCCTGTAGGACTCAGGAAATAGTTCATTGCTTCTATGGATTTTGTTCCTTCTAAAACATTATTGTGATAAAAAAAACTCAAGCATAAAATGATCTTTAAAAATTCATAGAGAACATCTACATATTTTTCTTGATTTTTTAATGTAATGATTCACCTCACAATTTTTCTGAAAAATCTCAAAAGCATACCACATGCATTTTAATTTTCTACATTTTGTAAGATTTTTCTAAAGTATAGTATATCTAGGAATAAACAAAACCTTGATTTAAATACTTAAGGAGTCTATATTTGAAAACATTTTTTTCTTTTTCTGAGACAGGATAATATCATGTAACCCAAGTTGTGCTCAAGCATGTGATTCTCTTGCCTCAGGTTCTGGAGTGCAGGAATTATAAGCAGGTATCACCATGCACAGTAAGAAATAATTTTATGGGCTGGAACCTTAATGCTGGATAGGTAATTTCTAGCTAATGCTTCCTAGAATGACTTTATTCACTGACCTTCTATAAGCTCTGAGCAGAAATGTTTTGTAAGTATCCAAAATATAGTAAATATAGTAGCTAGGAGAATATAGTAAAAATCCACTAAAAATGAAACCCAACAAAATAAATATGAAGTGGTTTTCTTAATATGGATTTTCACTTTAATATCACAGACACATTAATATCATATCATATTTAGCATTTCAGTCAATCACATCTCATGTTACCAGAAATCATAAATAGTGACTAATACGGAAAACATTGCAAGCATGTGAAAATTGCCTCTGCAAGCACATTTCTGGTCTCAAAAGTATCTAGTCCTTCAGATGCCAAATATTCTACATTGATGCTTCCCTTAAAAGACAAGTCTCTTATTCTTGGAGCTGGACAATCTGAATGCTTTCTGAGTGTGAAAGGCCAGTTTGGACATAAGCCATTCGATGTATTTTCCTTTCCCCTCCTACACAATACATTAAAAAAAAAAAGAAACAGTGATCAATATCAAGAGAAGTGAGAAAAGGGTGTGATGTATATCTTGATGTAGAAATAGCAAACATTTATGCAGTGTCTCTGAATGCTGCCATTAGAGAAAGGTACTCAGCAATATCATCCAGCTACAAATCTTGGGACCTGTAAGAGTGATGTGCTTGTAAGATAGACTAAGCAATAGTGGCACAGACGTTATGGGAATAACCAGCCACTTCTTACAATTAGATTGTAGGACCACCACTCCATTAGATGGAATCCAGTTCTGACACCGTTAAAGTGGTCAAAAACCTGTGACTAAATAGATCACGGGCCTAGGGCCCATGATTCTGCAAAATAATCCTAGCAATAAAATGGCCTCTAATCGTTACGTTCATACATTAGTTCCCTACTCTATCCTCATAGGAGAAGATTCCTGCTGTAGATGGAAATCAGCACAGAAACCCACCACTGGAAAATGTGCTGAGCGTGAGAGACTTTTGAGCACTTGGTCCTAAATAGCTATTTTCATGAAACTCCTCTTAAGTTTCAGAGATCAGAGGAGAAGAGGAGGCAGAAAGATTATAAGAGCCTGAGGTGATATATGACTCTGAGACCCAACAGGACTGACACACTTATGAACTCATAATTACCATGGCAACATGCATAGGGCCTGCACAGCTTCAATCCAAACAAGGTCCCATCTAGCATTGTGACAGGGAGTTCAACATGGGGTCCTACCCATATACAGTTTCAGTAAGTAATGCTTTCATTTTTATTCTATTTTTAAAATGGAAATACACCTCAGTCCCAGTGAACATCTGTACTAATTTCATATATCCATACGGGGTTCATTTAATCCCAGAAAACAAAGCATCTTTTAGCTTTTAGACAATACAAATCGAAAGAGTTTCTCTCAACTTATAGCTTTATTACATAATTCTTGTTCCTGTAACGTATAACCTCGAAAACTGCAAATCAATTTACAGTAGTGATTTGAAAGCCCATGACCTCCTGTGAGCATAAACAGCAAGAGGAGGTTTGGATACACTTACACACGGGTGTGGCTGCATTTCCAAACCTCTGTAGCTATCTTGTGCCCAAAACTAAAAGCTCTGCCAGATCTTTGTGATGTAAAACAGTTTCAGTTAAAAAAAATGGATATAATCTATACTTTCTCAGTAGTTTTGCACATATTTTGGAATAAATTTTACTCTGAAACAGTGCTTCTCAACTTTCCTATTGCTGTGACCCTTTTCTACAGTTCCTCATGTTGTGGTGACTCCCAACCATAAAATTATTTCAGTACTACTTTACAACCGTAACTTTGCTACTGATATGAATTGTAGTACAAATATCTTTTAGAAATAGAGGTTGGCCAATGAGGTCATGGCCCACAGGTTGAGAATCACTTCTCTAAAAGTTTCTGAAATGTATTCACTGGGAATGATTTCTTCTGCAAGACCATTTTCAAGGTATTTCTTTTCTCTGCAGCAGAGTGAACCTATAAGGGAGTTGTTACTCCACCCTGAATAAAGTTAGGATTTACGTTTAAGTTATGTGTTTGTGTGTGTGTCCATGTATGTGCGTGTGAACGTGTCATATTCCTGTGAGCTGGAGCTACAGATGTTTGTGAGTATGAGACATGTGTGCTTGGCTCTTTGGCAAGAGCAGTACACACTCATCTGCTGAGCCATCTCTTCAGCTTCCATGAATAAAGTCTTAATTTAAGTCACCCTGCACTCCTAGGCTAAGCCATGGTTTTTTGGTTTTTTGTTTTGTTTTGTTTTGTTTTGTTGTTTACAATGGTAAAGAAGAATCTCCTGTCCAAGCAGAGGGTTGATTTTATAAATCATTGCAATCAAGTATGTGTTTGTGAAATGCATCCCGTATACGTAAAGGAGTAAGCCACAGTCATGCCACAAATAGACAGGCAGGGATTATAGGACCTATGTGGGAAAGACCTTGTGCTTCACACTCTACAGTTTCATTATTCCTAGAGTGTCCCTCAGGCAGTAAGGAAAAGACAGTGAAATAGACTTGTGGTTTTACTACGCTAAAACAAAATTCTTTAATAAATTAATGAGTGACAGCTAGTATAGATTACTTACTGGTTGTTGAACTAAGACTAGGGCAAAATCTGAGAGGAAAGCGGACTGCTAGAACTTCCTTTCACATTCAATAAGAAGCAACACCTTGGCCACAGATGAATTTCTACCATAAGTCCTGTAGCTATGCTAGTGAACCAAGCACCCTCTAGTGGCAATTAGGATGATTTCATCCTAAAATAGGCTGCTTTTCAAAGATTAAAATGGTAAAGATTTTTACCTCTGAATGAGCTTTCTCTTCAGCCTGTAAATAAAAAAGAAGAATTTTAATTATGAAACTAAATTTAACTCGTTCTATATGTAGAAATGAATAAATCACTTTAAAGATGCATTTACAACTTTCACTATCTAACATAAGAGTAAGCTATAAGTATAACATAATAAAACAACATACTACAGGAATAAAATGGATATTTACATATGACACAAAGTATTTAAAACAACAGGTATATAACACAACTCAAGACAGTGAAAGATTTTAAGATCTACGGAGACCATAAAAAACAAACCTTATACTAAAAATATATATTGGACCCCATGAAATGAAATGACTAATGCAGTTTCCTGGAGAAATCTGGCCACTATTGATAGTAATAGAAAGTAGAGGTTACTAATTCCTATTTCCTTTCATTTTCTGTAATGGCTATTAAGTTTATTGGTAGGCACATCAACTAAACAACAGCTTCCTGCGTCTTAAGGTGATAATAAAAGAGACAGACAAAGAATGTTGGCTGTGCAGCTTATGGAAATGAGAAATGCTGTACAAAATGGCAGGGTGCTGTATACTTCTATATAGAAGACTCTCAGGTCTTTTTCCCATTTTCATGCTGGGCTAGGAAATGCCAGCAAATGAGTTATGTGCACCATTACATTTGGGAGGCTGCAGCAATCTGGAAAGGACTTGAGAATGTGTAATGTCGCTGAACGAAATCACTCTGCTCATTGCCACTTGCAGAAAAAGGGCTGAAAACAGTCTTGTCACCTGTCGTTGCTTTGGAGACACTTTGGAAACACTTAGTTGATATATAAATGCCTGAATTTGTTTTGCCTGTCTTCTTCCAGAAGGAACACAGGCGCTTTCTCTCTCTCTCTCTCTCTCTCTCTCTCTCTCTCTCTCTCTCTCTCTTTCTCTCTCACAAACACACACACGCACTCACACACTCGTACACACAGTGTGAGAGAGATGTGCACACACACACACACACTTACAAACATACACACAATACAAATAGCATAACTATCTGGGTCTACATTACTCACAAGTGTCTCTTCTAACCTGAATTGCATGTTTCTCTTTTTTTCCTACATTTTAAGAATGTTATGATTTATATTATAGTATCCATAATCTGCTAACTCTCTAAATATGAAGACTTTGTTTTTTATAAGAAAACTGTGTATTTAAAAGCAATTCTGACATTTATCTTGTTCATTTTACATCTTGTTTTTAGCTGCTTAATTGAAGATTTTTGTCTTTTAAAATATTAGCAATTTTAATTTACTCTATGTGGTTTGGTGTTTGGATCTGCAGTATAAGCAAAAAATATTAAGTCAGTAACTTGTTTAAGCCTTACTAACAATTTTCTTTGACTACCTAATATTTTGTGCATTTATTATCAGTTTATTTTGATTATATTCTGCCTTTAGGCTTGTTCAAATTACACTAAAATTATAAAGACTCAATAAATAATTGTTGTGCCTTTTAAAATGTTCTACTTTATTTATATGAAGCAAAATATAATCTTTACACCATCACGTTTTCATTAAAATAACACCAAGATATAGATGTTAGTTACATATTAATGTGCTACTGGCATGGATTTTTCTCATTGCTGAGTTTCAAGACCTATTATTTCTTAAATCCTTGGCTCCTTTCATATTCCATGGTTATTTTTACCAGCAAGACCTATTACCATAAAGACGGAGCAATGAGACAAATACAATCTTCTATCTCTCCCAGTGGCTTAGAAATGGGTTTAGTGATGGTATAGTAGAGTCTGATTACATGATATTTTGGGTGAGTTTTTAAAATAAAAACTACCATCCTAAGAAGGTGGTAAACAGTACAAAATGTCCTACCTAAGTAAAAATATCATTTGATTTCTGCATTTCTCAAGCCATTTACAGTTACAATTAAAAAATCACTTCTTGGGGTTATCTTTGTGTTGAGCCATTTCTGAAGGAGGTGCCCAAGGATGAAGCATGGCCCTTCTTCCTGGTGAAAATCAGAACTTCCAAGAGAATGAGATCGGTAAAATGTTCATATTTCACCAATGAAAAATTCTACTGTAGGGATCAATAATATAAAACAGTATCATACATATAAAAATTTTACAAATCTAAGTGTTAAAAGCTGATCATCGCGCAGATCTCTAGACTACCCTTTGCTTTGTCGTTTTAGTGGATATAAATACTAGGAAATACAACCACGACAACCAGGAACACAAACACCTTCAAAATGAGGAAGGAAAGAGGAAGTGGCAGAGACGGTGGCCTGTCTGGAAGCCTTTGCTGTTACCTAAAGAGGGCTGCAGATGCAGAGAGATTCACCTTACTGTTAATTGATATTTTCATTTATGCCATTAATAGTGAGACAGAACTCTCTATGTAGACATAGGTATCCCAGAATTTGTTATATAAACCAGTCTGACCTCGAATACACAGAGATATGCCTGCCTCCTGAGTGCTGATATTAAAGGCATGCACTGCCATACCCATCTTTTTAGAGAACAAACAAGCAAACAAACTAAAAACAGAATTCAGAAATGTACAGTTTTAGACAAACGCACACAGATGCCAAACTTCCGGAGGTGATACTTTGGCCAATGACAACCCTGTGACTTTCAGCTTGCAAAGGTCCTATAGGCAAGGAAGTCAGATCTTATAGGAACAGTCCGTAACATTTGGCAACTTGTCTGCCATATATAGTCGCTGCTAACTGCACCAGGTAAGAGTGCAAATTTGGTCTTTACCTAGCATTCCTTACTGTTTAAGTTCTCAGTGTGAAAAGAGTATCTGCAAGTGGACTCTGCTGTGGAGGTAGAACAGGGTGTCAGATCCCTAGAACTGGAATCACAGATGGTTTTAAGTCTCCATGTGGGTCCCGAGAACGTAACTCAGGTCTTCTGTGATAGCGTCAAGTGTTCTTAACTACTGTGACATCTCTCCAGACTCCATACAATGGTTTGAGCATACTGCTTTTCATGTATGCCTTCTAATCATCATAATTTGTCTTTCTATTCCAACCTTTCTCTAGCCTCAAATCCTTTATTGTTGCACTGTTGGTTACAATGGATTCTGGAGGAAAATCCTCTCTAGATTGTACGCACTGCTAAGCCCACCAGTCTTCGACGGAGAGATCTCAAGCTATGGCCACACAGATTGCCCTGCTTCGACTCAGTAAATCACAAAACAAAACAAATCAGCATGAAAGTGAAAGAGAGGTTTGTGAGGAAGAAGATTTACAGACAGAAGGATAACGAGATAGGAAAGCAGAGAGAGAGAGAGAGAGAGAATCGTGTCTTTAACTAACAGTTGGCGCTTTAATGGCATATACAAAGCAGGAAATAAGTTGGGTTAACAATACAGCAAAGGCTGTATTATGTAGGCTTATGTGTTTCTATGTATGTATACATGTAGCAAAAATAATTGAAAGACCAATTAAGATAACATACAAAAGTAGGAGGGGCTTGGAAGCAGGGAAAGGAAGCAACAAAGAAAGCAGGATATGGAAAGACGGGAATTGGAGTGATCAAAGGATGTTATACCTACATATGAAATGTAATAGAACCCAGTATTTGTGCAATCAATAAATGCAAATACAATGGGGGTAAGTGTGGACATAATTGCTCATGTCTTTAGAGCTTAATTCTAAGTGCAGGACAAAGGATGTGACCTTCTCGTGCCCTTTCAATACAAAAGTAAAGGCTAACTCATGTAACTTAAGGATAGATGAGACTTCACTGAAGGAATCTTCCCTATCTTGTAATTGCCTAATGAGTATTTAAAAGAGAAGAAAATGCCTTCAAGGACAAACATTCTCATTTTTGCAAAAATTAATTATAGTATCTCACACTGGGGAAGTTAAACATTGGTATCCATCTCTTGAGAAATAATTTTAAGGAGGAAACTCCTCTCAAAAGGTATTTTTTTTCTTGAGGGAAAACAAACAAACAGACAACAAATATTTCTAGGTCTTTGAGGTCCTATGGGCACAATCTTCTCTGAAAAGAAACTTAAAAATACTAACGGGAGAGTATGCTATAAAACAATGATTATCCATAGGTCAGAGAGGAAGACAAGACACAGCCTGGGCACGTGGCGGGGCGTAAGCATGGTTTACAATCTTTGTATCACACTCCAACATATTTTATGACGTGGTTTTACACATATTCACTGATCATAAGGAATACAACAAAGTCAAGTGAAAGTTATGTGAGCAGACCACAGAACGATCCTATTTTACTAGGCAACTGCCAAATAAATATCAGTTTACATGGTCATCTGTGCATGGCACAGACAGGAAAACAGTGTACTTACCGTAGAGTAAAGAGATGATGTACTAGAGACCAAGGACAGTGAAGAGCCATGAACTGGAGAAAACAACACCAACAAGGTTAAAATAATGAAGTTGATTTATAAACCCAGACTTCAAAACATAAAGAACAGGTGGCTAGAGTATAAAATAACCACAGACGATGACCAGGTTACAAAAAGAAGTTGACTGCAAAGGTTGTAGAGACCCAACTGTCAAGAGGTCCCATTCACATGCTGGCGGTATTCACTCATCAAGTTATAGACAGAAGTAGTGGGACAGGGCCCACAGTGTGCTTTTCCATATTGGAAACTGCAAAAATGCCCCATATGTAATGAACAGGAATTTAAAAACTTTTAAAAGGCTTTGTGCATCAGGTTTACTGATTATCATTTTCTTAACATAAAGATCCAGGTTCAGATGTTTTTCTCTGCATATTTTCAAGGGAATAAGTACTTGATTCAATTTGCTATTTCATTATTGTGATGAAGTGATGACCCTCTTTGAAATGGAGAATCAATTTTCATAAATGTTAATAATATAAAAACATTTTTTACTTCTAGATAAAAGTTAAGATGAAAATTTCATTCTGACTCATTGATACATATCAAATACAATGTCATCACCATTGAAGGTCTGCCATTATTTCTGAACTTAAAATGTATTAAACCCAAAAGGTAGGTGAAATTATGCTTAATTATGTTTGCAAAAAAGTCCTTATGGAAAATAATGCTGTTTTTGCTTTTAATTTGTCCCTTAGATAAACATTAGCTGAACACATACAATACATGGCATCTTTGCAAGATTCTAGGGTCACACATAAATAAGATATAACCCTGTGTGCTCGGAAAGAAGTCAAGAGGCACAATGAAAAAGATAACTGTACCACAGTCATCCACACGCGTATGACATCAATTGTATAGTTCAAGGGCAGAGAGGGCGTTTCTCGGGTTTACAGAGGACTGTGGAAACTGTACCACGGTGACACCCAGAGAGAAAGAGAGCAAGAAGAGTCTTTTATTTTTACTTTTGGCGTGCGTGTGCGTGTGCATGGGTGTGTGCACGTGGTCTGTATGTACAAGATCAGTGCATGCACACAAGTGTGTGCTGCTAACCAGGGTAGGATATCAAGTAGCTTCCTTTGTCACCTCAAGCCAAAAGAAGGGTCCTCCCATGGAAGTAAAGCTTGCCTTTTTACCTAGGCAGCTTGCCCAGGGAGCTCCGGGAATCTTCCTGACTCTATCACCTCATGCTAAGCTTACAGGTATGCACAACAACAGCTGGCTTTTTACATGGGCATTGAGGGTTCAACTTAGGCCCTGGTGCTTGCAAAATAAGCATTGTTACCCACTAGGCTAATGTTTTAATTTCAGGAGAGTCTCTTTTAAAATGTTTATTAGTATATAAAGATGTGTGAGAAGCAGGATGAAAAATAATCTCTAGGGCTTGGGACAAGACAATTACTTTATCAAGTGTGCAAAGCATTATTCTTTCGGTCAGTCATCTTCTGAAAAGGCCTATTCTTTAGATCTCTATATAGCTCTTTAGTGAAAAAAAAATGACAAGAATTATCCTCAAGTATGAGAAGGAAGATGGACAGTAGCTCAGAGGAGTCCATTTTCATTCTCTTCCTGCCATTTGTTCTTGATAGGTCTATTACTTTATAGCTTGCGCCATGGTTTCCTTATCTGTCAGTGTGAGCAATGAGCAAGAATTCAATCTGGTCCAAGACTGCCTTCATTCTAGATCACAGCAGGGCTTAGCACTCAATGCATGGGCAGGAAAGAATTCGTTTCGCCCATTCAGGTTAGCTTTCAGTAATTCATATTATTTAAATATCATGCACTGGATGCCAAAATTTCCCAGCAACGAACTTCATTCTATTTGTCAATGAGCACTCTGGAAAGTCATCCATATGTTTAGCAGAGTGTAAAAAGTATAAGGGGCTTCTGTGCAAGCACATGACATGGTCACTTCATAAAGACAGGAGTCGAACATTTTAGATTAGCTACATTTTGTGCTTTACGCTGAAGTATCAGCCGACCACCATCTGCCACAGGGAGCTCAGTGGTTTGGAGATTATCTCAAAAGGCAGTGGCAAAGGTGAGCAACTGGTGTAATGCTATCATATTAAATTTACAGTAATGGCCTGAAGAATATGCATTCATTTTGATAGCTATGCTAACATAATAAGATAGGTTACAGAAGAAGATACAATGGAAAAAGAAGGAGGAAGAGCTACTGTTTAAAGCACATCTCATCCACATGAGACATCTACAAGTGAATGGAACAAAACCCACAGCTCACACTGCTAGGAAACTCTCCTGAGTCCAGACTACAAACAACTCATGGCTAATAGCTTACCTTCTGGAGCATTTCAAGGTTTAGGGGGTTTGTGTTGCGCACGGTTATTAAATGATGGCGTTTGTGTTTGACTTCACTCTAGTCACTTTGGATTGCTGTGCTTAGTTTGATGGTATCCTTAACGGGCATGCGTTCTGATCTGCATGCCGTATGCTTTCTTCATGGGTAATTAAAAATGATTCATTAAATTAAAGGAAAATTTCCTCAATTAGTATTGACTTTGAGATAATATGTACACTTGAGAACACATGTGCATTTTAACATGTATTTAGCTTCCTGGGATTTTTTGAGTGGATTTGTTTAGAGCATTCACGTGAAACTGTCCAAAATAAGACATTTATTAGGCCAGATATAAATTTTATTACCATTAGATGAAAATATGACCTGTAAAATGTAGGCTGAATATAAATTCTAAACTGACACAGTAGCTAACAGCACAGAGATCCTCTTAGAAGTTAGAAACATGCAATCGCTGTATAAAATAATTCTTTTATGATTTATGTGTTTCTATAGCTCTTTAATAAAGGTGTCAACTTAAACACTTGTTCCATTGTGTGACACATATGTCAAGCTCCTCTAGAGCTCTGTGCCTACCTTCAGGAGAACATTGAATTTATCCCAAACCATTCTATAACCAAGCATCAATTTTAAAAGAAACTGACATACTGCTCAATACATAAAGAAACAATAAAGTATCTTCAAACTGTAGCAAACCGAAATGAGAATTACACTCGCTGGTTCGTTTTGCTTTTTTGGTTTCCCCCCCTCCCCCTCAGGGGTCCTTATGCGGTGACTAATGAAATGGTTTTCCCTACCGAGTCACATGATAGACCCATTACTTTTATCTACCCCGTCCCCATCCTCATTACCTTCGTCCATGCTGTCTCGGAACGAGCCAGAGTGGCTGATAGCACGAGGCCTCTCCTCCAGAGAAGTGGCACTACCGCAAAGCTGGGCGTCATCATAGAGGTCGAAGGAGGAGTCCTGGGCGGGGATGCTGCTGGATCGCATCATACTAGGCCCGGGCAGGTTAAACTGAGACAAGTTGGTGGGACTCACTGGAAAGCAAGGGAACAGAGGCTCAGGGAAAGCGAGGAGAAGAGAGAGGCTCAGGGACTTGGACAGGGACGATAATTGGCTAAAACAAAGTCAAAACAAATCCCAGTTCTTGTAAAAGCATGAATACTGGGAACATTCATTTAGGGAGCTCAAGATTCCTCCCGAGAAGCGTCAGTAACAGAAAGCATTTCTCTTTCCCCTGGGTACTTGATGACAATAATTTTGCTGTTTCTAAAGCAATAGAAATCATCACCAACAAATCACCTTGGCTGTTTTGTGCTAGAAATATGATAACATGATATTTTCTGGTAAATTATGAACAAAACATTGTCCCTCTCAAGGCTACAGGTTTCTTTTCTAGAAAATAATCATCGCTTTAATGGGAAAAGCATAATGGAAAAGAAAGCAAAATATAAAAAAGAAAAATCCAATCTCCACAAAAAGAGCTCTTTAGGTGTTTCCAGGCAAAGAGTTGCAGTCGTTTTGAACTGTATCGATGTGAGTTTATTAGAGCAAAGTCATAAAGAAGAATAAAAAGAGTTTTTCTTAAATAAAATATATATGATGTCCAGTGTCTTAGAAAGAGAATCATAAAAAAGCCATTTTCTGCTGGGTCTAAGATGAAAATATCAGAATGAGGTTGTCAAGACAAGCATATTTCATAGAAGTATCTTAAGTGCACAGTTTTAAATAGGATTCTGTCAGCTGCCTATTGCCTTATAGATTTTACAGTGTTCTATGACTTAGACCAAATGGTAATCATCAGCTCTTTTGAAGATGTGGCTGATTAAGTCAACACCTGCATCAATAGACGCTAGAGTTTGAAATCTGACATGGGAATGAGGCAGAAACATCCAGAAACGGCCATCATAAGTTTGTCCTGTTGAAATTGCTCTTATTTAAGAGTGAATTTCATTATTGCTCTATAAAGCACTGGCCAGGCTCTTATAAGCTAAAAATGAAACTGCTGAGCTCTCTTAGAACATTGGAGAATCACGTCAGTATCGCTGAATTGATTGGAGTTTTTAAAATGTGCTATATTTTCTGACACATGACACCTCCGCTTAATATAATTACTTGTTCTCATGATAAGTTAAATTGGAAGCTAGACCTCAAATAAGCAAATGTATGCACCTACTGTTTCATTTAATGTTTCATAGTCATAACTGAAAGATGAGACACAACCATCCTCTAATAGTTGTGCATTGGAATTAAGTGAAGTGTAGACAAGGAATCAAACACACACACACACACACATAAATATAAAATCACGTGTGTGTAAGTATATATGTGTGTGTGTATATGTGCATATATATATATGAATCATAATGAAAAAGGAATAAACTATGAATAATTAAATTATATAACTGGAAAAAGAAGAAAATACAAAGAAGGAAAGAAAGAAATAATAAGAGACAGAGAGATGGAAAAGTGGGATAGACAAAGAGACTGAGAGAAAGAAAGGGGAGCAGGAGGGAGTGACGAGGAAGAAGATGGTTGAGAGATTTTTTTTCAGGCGTATTCCACCAGCCCAAAGCAGGGGCCATTACTTCCAAATCATTGTGGTTGCTGATAAGAGCCAGGAGGTTTACAAAAGGACATTTAGAGCTTGAAAGCTAATGTTCTAGGTACAGAGGTGGGGTACATTAATCTGTTCATTATGAATTTCCTCTTGTAAAACTGATTTCAACCTATGTATGGTTTGAATCACTTTCACCTTCACACCAGCATTTAAAAAGACGTGTTTTCCTGTGTGGTTACCCACATGAACATGGGCATATCCATGCAAATGCTCCCCGTACACTTTCAAATATAACATGTTACCCACTCAAAGTAAAATAGTTGTGAAAGTTAATGCAAACTTTACATTAAAAATGTTCAATTTATAAAGAATTTTGATTATTTTCCATTGGAAACATACCAACACTACTTAAGAATGTTTAACCATAGTATTGAGAAAGGTTTGCTGTTTCTATGGTTGAGTTAGAAGAGAAACATAACATAGTATCTTATTTCAAGATTGTCTGCCACAGGAGAGGACTAAAGTGGAGAAAAGCCACATAGATAAAACTATTTTTTAATGGGATACAAAAACGTAGTAATGTAGTCATTCTACTGCTTAAAAATTCTAATTTGGTCAAATATCCAAATTTTACTTTATAGAGACTGCTGGAAATAATGACAGAATATGTGATCTTTAAGGTCCAGTCACAGGTAGGAGTCACAGAGGATCTCTGAATAGGAGAGAAACAGATGGGCCTCAGTTTCACCTCTTAATCAAAGGTGAAACTGAGCTGGCCTTGAGTTGAACACACAGAGCAGAACTGTCAAATTTATTGAGATTATTTTGGTAAATAGGAGAACAGGCAGCAATGGGAAACTGACTGTGGTTGACATATTTATTTATTTTATTTTTATGTATATACTACTGACTAAGCTATAAACTAGTGGCATTACGATACTGCCTTTAATAAGAAAATCTTGTGTAACCTAACTTTAAAGAGGTGTGTGGAACCTGGACATGGAACTAGGATAACATGGTTGGAAATCCATGGCCATCATGTGGCAAAGAAGTATTCTTTCTCTTTTAAATGATATAAAGCCTTGCTGTTCATAGGAATCTGGGAGCTCATATGGGACCATAGTGAAGATCACTCTTATGACTCAAAAGTCCTAGCAGTTATAGTAGAAAAATTGAAATAGGAATGATTTAGCCTTGGGTCCTTTGGGATTTAAAGTTGAAAAGTTCAATTTGCTGGATTGTGAGATATCTGTGGTGACACTGTTGAAACCATGTATTCTCACGTGATGAAAGACACAGTAACGAGAGTATG
The DNA here is from genome assembly GCA_028551405.1 of Uromys caudimaculatus. NCBI lineage: Eukaryota > Metazoa > Chordata > Mammalia > Rodentia > Muridae > Uromys > Uromys caudimaculatus. Next base: position 74,353,194 of record CM052707.1, on the reverse strand, counting down.
ACATATGTGACTTGACAGAACCAATTTTAAAATATTGTTATTATTGTTGTTGTTGTTATTATTATTATTATTAATGTGTGTTTTTATGTGTATGTGCAGCTATGTGCACTGGGACCTTAGCTACCAGAGGAGACAGGAGGCGCTGCATTCTCCAGGAGTTACAGGAGACTGATCCACTATGTGGATACTGAGAAACAATTTTTTGTCCTTTGGAAGAGCAGTACCAGCTCTTAACTGTCAAGCCACCTCTCCTGTCCAAGAAATTGATTTTTACATCATCATTTGGGTCTCTTAAATGATAATTGACATATTTAGATACATTTTATTGTTTTTCTGTTTATGTGATATTTACATAAATGACCTCACTTCCTACAAATGATGCTAATGGCTAAGACAGTCATTTAGCTTTCAATAAAGTCCTCTAAAAATGTTCACAGAATGCTGTCTTCAGTGACATATTATGCCTGTTAAGGAGCATTTTGATTTCAATAATGTTTCAAGAAATTATCTTGCCGTCATATAATGGCATATTATTTTCAGCCAAATTATTTCTATATTCTATTTATCTGTGTAAAGATCATTAATTTTGTTCAACAGCAACAAAACTAACATGTTTTACTGAATATAAATAAGGACATTGAGACAGAATGGAAAAGATTCTGTTTTTGAGATCTGGTGTTCTGTGATTTATCCCTGATTCTGATACTTACATTGGTCTGCTTTGTGTAGTTCGGAATTTAGTCACAAAACATTAATAATTATATTAATTACAACTATTGAAATTAAACATTTGTTATAAAAATAAGTGATACAGTATTTGGAAATTATTCTGTGTACAGTAGGCACGATGCTGAGGACTCCCCCCCCCCCCCAGACTGTCACCAATATCCCCATGAGAGTAGGCTGTAAAAGAACTGGAACAGAATTGACAATTTAGAATATTTTACCCAAGTTGGAAAAGTGGTATTTTCCGGTGGCTGAAGATGACATGGCAGAAGGGGAGACCAGGGGAGACTGGTTGCCAGTATCCTGAAGCCCGCCAGTGGAATGCGAACGGAGCCACTCTTTGCCTTCTTCTTGGTTGGCCTGCCGAGATGATGGGGTGTATCTGCAAAACAGCACAGCTGAGACACTTCAGCACATCGACAAGGACAAGAAAACAATTGAGAGGAGCTTACTGCTCAGACCAAGCCGCAATCACAAACAGATTGGATCTAATTACAATTGCTCAGTTCCTCCAGATGATTCGGCACCATCTGCTTGATCCCACAGGGAAAATAAATAGTGGCATTTGAGAAGAAAATGATGCTTCTGTGAGATATGGACTTGAAAGTCACAAGCAACGAGCAGACAGCCAGGTTAACAGAGAAGGACTCCCAGGCACTGTGTTTGGAAGGACTTGAGGTGAGAACACCGATTCAACATGGCAGACCGTGGTAGGGCAGAAGCCAAGGGAGGCACAGTGACGTCACACGACACCATAGGAAATGGCACACACACTGATAGCTGGAGTTTTCTTTCAGTTCTTGGGTTAAAATGACACTTGTCACACTCATCACACTGTCCCTGTTAGCTGTTTTCTCTGCATCTTTTTCTCAGAAAAAAAAAATGTATAAGATAGGTTCATGGCTATGAACTCAATTTTCAGTTTATTTTATTCTGAATTGAATAACTATTTAGGACTTGCTAAACGGCATTAGATTAATTCAAATTTAAACTGATTTCATAATTAATGAAAGCAGATGTGGAAAGCAGATTTTGGGACTGAGATTTTATAAAATACAGTCTGTAAAATAACACCTTACCTGCCATACCTGCCCTGTGAAGATAATGTATTTTATGCCATTTATAGCATACTTTAACTTTTCATCCTTATTTTTCACAGGTATAGACTATATAATTTCATTTGTAAGAAATGTAAAATTTTGTATGTTTCTATACATGTATGGATGTCTTTAGTATCTGTGTTTGTGTATGTATGTGTGTGTGTGTGTGTATGTGTGTGTGTGTGTAGATTATGTGCTTACATGAATGTGGAGGTCAGAGGAAGAAATTAGGCATCATAATTAACTCTGCTTTACTCCTTTGAAATGGGGTCACTATGATCTCACCAAACCCAGAGCTACGGGAGCAGACAGGTGAACCAGTGATTTTCCTGTTTCCATTACTTCCCACGTTGGAGTTTCAGGCCATGTAGTTACACTCTGCTCTTTTATGTGGGTGCTGGGATTTGAACTCCAGTCCTCATGTTTGCTTAACAATCATTTTACCAACTGAGTCACCTCCCCAGTTTCAGTTTTGAATTGTTATCAGCATCTACCTCCAAGATGAAAAACCTGGAGAAGTTAATTTATATTAATGAGAGAGAAATGAATTCCTGCGTCCTACTGCTAGCTGCTCCCATCATGAGCAAAGCCTCAGACAAGCTCTTATTATTTCATAATCATGATATTCCTACTGGGGTTCACTGGGGTTCACTACCTCCACCCTCACTGGCATCTCTTCCTAAGGATCAGTCACCTACTCTTGAAACCAGAGAAAGTGTCAAGATTAAAAGTGATTTCATCTCCCGTGTCAGGCGCTACATAGCAAACAAATGGGAAGAAAAAAGAGACAGCACAGAAAGTTTACATAACAACAGAAAAGGCAGCAGTTGTGCTGAGAGAAATATATACCTTAGTCCCTTTTTGGGTAGTGTATTTCTGTCAAGCTGCATGCTGTTAAAACAAAAAAAAAAAACCCCTAAGGACATAATGCAAACAAAATTTCTAAATCATATATCCAACAAAATGTATCCTGCAAACTATACAAAATAACCATCTGCTAATGCATACATGAATACCAAACTGACTGGAAAGGCCAACTGGGTGACTGGATCTTTGTCACTGAGATAAATACAGGATTTCTTTCTATTCTAATGGCATTCAAAACAATTAGAAAACACATTCGGTCTTAAGTCATGTTAGCATAGCTTCCCCGTAGATGCTGTGGTAACCCCCCTTTCCTGTATGGGTAACTAGACTTTTGCTGTGATGTCATATGCCAGAGAATCAATGAGATGACATACCAGCTGTTAAAGGGGCAAGTCCCACTAACAAGAGAGGATTAAAAAAAATCACATAATTCTTGTATCTTTCTTTCTTAGTTATTTCTAATAAGAATAAGGGTAGATTTGTTTCCCATGGACATACAAGAGATAATTTAATATATAACAGGTATTCTCTTTGAACGATGTTTAGAGTATAATTTATTGAAATATGTTAATGAAGTGAAGCTATTTCATCTTTCATAGGTCATTGATTGGGCATTAAAAGGGTTATATACTTTACCGTCAGTGTTTTAACTAATTCCCAGTCTGTCAGACATAGGGCTCAAAAAGTGTGCCTAGGACTGAAGGAGCTGAGGGAGTCTGCAGCCCTATGGAGGAAGCAACAGTGTCAACTGGCCTGACCCCCCCCCCCCCCAGTCTTCCTGGAGGCTGGACCACCAACCAAAGAATACACATGGAGGGACCTATGGTCCGGACCACATATGTGGCAGAGGAGGGCCTTGTTGGCCATCAGGGGGAGGAGAGGCCCCAGTAAAGGGGAATGTCAAGGTGGGAATATGGGAGTGGGCGGGCGGGTGGGTGGGAGGTGGAATTCCCTCATAGAGATGGGGGAGGGGAGGGGATAGGTGGTCTCCAAAGAGGAGACCTAGAAAGGGAGAAACATTGGAAATGTAAATAAAGTATCAAAAAAAAAAAAATAAGTGTGCCTAGGTAAGTACAAAATGACTCCCTGAAAATGGAGAAGAGAGGGAGGCTCCATTCTAGCCTCTAGCATGCAGATTAGCAAAGCACAAAATGAAGGTGGTACACAGCATGGTTGGAAAGTGGATATGCAGAACGGTTGCTCACTTGTTTCGAACATCACACGATCAGAATTAAACACACGATGTGTGCACAATGGGGATGACGTAACATGAATGCAGACAGACTGACTTAAAATTGAAAAGCTAAAATGTTTTCTTCTGTAGGCACTCCATCTGTTATATGCGGTGTAATTACCATGCCAATGAGTCATTGGTTCTGGTCATACACTGAGATTATAAAATTTCCTAACTAGTGGGAACAAGCGTACTAAAGGAATCATACTAAACAAATAAGAAATTTCTCAATATGAACTTAATTGGGCTGTGTATTTATGTGATCTAAAGCCATTTCAAAGATTATTTCTTTAAGATATTTCAGAAAGTGAGAATATTGCTATTATTCTGCCATTGTTATATAAAACAATTACTTGTTTAGATGATTGTACAAAAATTACTTGTTTATATGTTGCAGTGAAATTTAGTGAAATAACAGAGAAAATAATTCCCTTAAATTGAGTAATATAGAGCCATTTCCTAAACTCTAGACCAGTGGTTCTCAACCTGTGGGTTGCAACCCTCTTGGCAAATGTCTATCTCTAAAAATATTTAAATTGTGATTAATAACAGTAGCAAAAGTAGCAACAAAGAAATTTTATGGTTGTTGGTCATCACACCATGAGGAACTGAAATAAATGGTTACAATATTACAAAGGTTGAGAACCTCTGCTTAAGATGTCCATGGCAATGTTCTGTTGGCCTTTCTGCAAAGGGTCAAGAACCGCCAACTCCAATATCAGCAATGACTGGGGAGGTAGGAACAACGAGGACACTGGGGATGTCGAACCATGCACTGTTTGTCTACGGCTAAGAACTGTAATACATAACACAGTTGTCACATTTCACATTGAAAGACAAACCAGAAAATTTTAAGGTTGTCTATGACTTTAAATAACTTTAAAAATATTCTTTAGTCACAGTAAAGTAGAATAAACAAAACAATATGGGTTAGTTATGGTCACATGACCACCAATGACTAAATCTTATATGCAGGGAAATATGAAAAAAAAAACCCTATTTCATTTGTATTCATTCATTTTCTTACTTTTTACATTTTAGTGAAGAATAATTTATGTAGAAGTTGGAATTAGTATAAAAACTCACTGAACTATTAGCTCTCGGATATGAAGATCAAGGTATAACAAGAGAAGTCAAGAACTTATATATACCTCAACATCTATCATGCATGGCTCAAATTAATTTTAAAAAATCAGACTTTAACACACTACTATAGTTCCAATTTAGTTATGAACTGAGCAGTTATGTCAGGATATGCACATAAGATTTTCTTAAATAGACCACATACTTCCTCATGTATATTCTTAAAGTTAAAATTCTTAAGGGTTAAAATACAGCTAGACTTTGCAGTTTCCTTCCAGGAAAAATAAAAGTATACACCATGTTTTAAATAACAATAAAAAATTTCAATGTAACCACTTGCTGAAAGGAACTGACTACTATCAGTCTTATATGTCATTCTTATTAAGATAGTCATATTCATTTATATTATTTATTATTCACTAATACATTTAAAGCATATTTTAGAAGTATTCATTTTATTATTTTAATATTGAGTTAAAATTAACCTATTTCCATTATACCAAAATTATAAAAATGATTTGCTTTAAAACAGTAAATAAGTATATACTTATTGCTGTCTTTCTATGATAAAAATTTTTATAAAGTAGAGCTAAAATATGGAAGAATTTATTAAAACTGAATTCTGCTATGGCTATAGAACTTATTGATCTTAACATGCAGTTTTGATTTGACAATTCTTGAGTAAAACAATGCACTTGACCACATTTCTTGGTATTTACTCTTTGAATACAAAAGAAAGAGATTGAAATCTACATGTGATCAACTTTATATTTTCATGTTCATAATTTTAAAATTATTTGTATTTTGGGGGTTGATTATGACTAATGAATTGTGACCTATTTGCTTGATTTAAATATCAACTCATTTTTTAATGCTTTATACAATGTGTTCATAAAACCAGGATGCATTATTAAAATAAGACTGTTAATCCATTTCAAATATAATTAAATTTATTTGCCATATGTCTTATATATGACATGGGATCATGGATATTAACCTTTTAACTGCTGAAACTAGAATCTGAGATGCGCTTGAAAGTCTAATTCTTTTAGATGAACCAGTACCTGTTCATTTTACATAGAGTGTTCTCACCAAACCAAAAGGGAAGTGGATATGTTTTAGTATGTAAACCCTAGTTGTCCCAGCTCAGATTTTTATGAATGAGGAAACATACATTTTGTAGTTATAAACATACATTTTGTAGTTATCACAGTAAGTATTGAGCATCAATGATTCATTTAGGTCTCAAATACTTTTGTGCGGAGGAAGTGCCATTTGCTGACTCTCACAGAGATGAAGAGGCTGTATTTCACTCCTAATTTTGAATTTCACAAAAGCAAGAGAATCCCGAAGAAAATACTTGGAAATAATAGGTTAGTGGACTAGTTGGGCATTGTAGAATGTCTTAATAAGAAATTTAACTTATATTTTAAATTTTCAAATATTGCTCAGAGAGCAAAACTGTAGAATCCATTGGAACTTGGTCGTTAACAAAGTTTTAATCATCCCAAGGAGCTGTGTTGTCTTGAATCTCAAGCCAACCATTAAAAATGTCCTGAGAAGATATCACTTACTGCACGAATACACACTTTATATATTTATATCTTGATATTTATATATTATGCAAATTGCCTACTGACTGAAAAATGTAGGCATTAAAATTATCCAAATATCTTAAATGACTATTCCTCTGCAAATTTGATAATAAAGAGAAGAATAAGACTGGTCTCATCAATATTAACTATAAATTTAAGGTCAATTTTATGTCAACGCATAGTTTTATTCACAGTGGGGATCAAGGGAATTTAGTAGGGTGGGGTGGTGGGCACAGTGCGGGAAGAAGGGGATAGGGACTCATGGATGCCTCCAGGAAAGCTCACCTTTCTGAGAGAGTAGATCTCACACTACCCGTTCTCATGAGCAGGCTCTGCACCTCGTGAGTGCCTGTGGTCAGTCCAGACAGGGAGCCATGATGGCTGAGGGGCAGGTCAATGGACTCAGAGCTCGTATGGAGACTAGTCATGGACTGGTAACTTGGAGTGTCCTTGCTGCCGGCAGAGGAACTGCTCAGATTGGCAGCCCACACAAGCCCACCGGATGTGAAAGAGTGAACCGACGCTGGGCTGGAAGCCAAGGAGTGACTTAAGCTTATAACATCTGTAGTTAGGTCTGAGGGTTTATTGAAGAGAGGGCTGCTGCTGCCACTCAGCCCACCAGCACTGCCCATGCTTCCGGTACCGGACGACGGTGACTCCAGACTGCCTTGTCGGGCTAAAGAGGTACTAGGGCTGAGCACTACTGAGGAGGATTTCACCCCCTCAGTATTAGGTGCGGAGGCAGATTTGCCACCTGCCTTGGCACCGAACAACCTAAAAGAAAAACAAATAACAACTTGAGTTGTTCCAAGAGACTCATATCCACCTTTCTTAGGGTTTCAGTCCACAGAGCCAAGTGTGCTTTGGAGTAGTGAGTTACCAAGCACGTCCAGCCTCTATGTTCCTGAAGGTGACATGACTGGTCTTTTATTAATCAACTACTAAAAAAAAAAAAAAAAACAAAACACAAAAAAAAAACTCTTACAATATCTTAAGTAAGCACTGACCTGCAACCAAAGTGGGCAAAAGTGGACAAAAGTCAAACATGATTGTGCTTGACTTTTATGCTTCTAGTGATCAAAGGACTGTCAAATATTTTCACCATTTTGGCGTTACCTATCTATAAAACCATTATAATGAAACAACTTCTACGCATTCGTTATATGACGTTTACATGGATTTTCCTCTTTTTAAAACAGATTGTTCAAAAATCTAAAGGGGACACTTAAGGAAAGGTTCAAATAAGTAAGGTAATGTCTAGAGGTCTGAGTGGCTGGGCTGGAAATATTGAATATTGCTGTCAACTTATGGATTTGTTTGTATCCCCCCATGGAAAGACCACAGGGATTTCTGTCAGTTGCCAGAGGTATTCAAATATATATTTATGCCAGTGATTTAAAATACCATTTGTACTAACTTAGATATTGGAGTTTAGTTCAGAAAACATTTTAGTTTTGTAAATGAAGCAGATGACATAATCAAATTTATGTAAATATGGAAATAAAATGATATGAAGAAATGGCAGAATGGTGACTAATTCAGCTTCAGTGAAATCCATATTTCCTGCAGTGGAAGATTTTCATGGCGAATATGAGAAATTGTTTCATAGGTAATGGGCCACTGGAGGGCGCTCTTGGCTTTCACATAAGCAATGAAAATATTTACTCTTGCTACAAGCTATAATTTATTTTCTAAGAATTGTCACTTCAAATCATTCTTCACAATTAATACTTCTAATGACAAACTTGACTGCTTGTTTTTCAAATAGTTATGTTTCTAAGGTTACGTAAATGTAAATTCTTCAAGACTCTTCCTATGAGATCAAAGTTCTAGAGTAAATCAGGAGAATAAAAACAAACCTGAAATATTTAACAAGTAATAGGTGATAAATTATACTCTATCATTTTGAAGAGGAGAGGAGAAAACAGAGCCAGGGTTAGTTAACAATTTATCTTAACTCATCCACTAATTTTTGACCCCTGCTCCTCCTAAGGTATTTAAAATCAGGTATATTTCTAAGTAGAACTTCACACACTTAATAAGAAGATAATCCTGATACATACATCAGATATTCTTCTTGTTCTTATCAAAGGACATTGGTAAAGACTTATAAAAGTCACCTCACTCCTGAGTTCCTGTCCTATATCAAACATCTAAATGTTTTCAAAATCTGCAATCACATCATACTTTGACAGCTTTTTGTGTTGTTTTTGTTGTTGTTACTATGTTAACATCCAATACTGTATAAATTGGTCTACTATAAACTGTTAGAATATATCATCTATATTCATAACTGCCAACTCATTAAGAGTCAGGAAGATAATGTACACTAGAAGTACAAATAGTATTTATAAAGATCTATGCAGTTTGATTTTTTTTTACTTATGGAAAGGAGAGGTGAAAATCGCTGAATTATGTTACAAGCTATTGCTTTATTTCTATGAATAGTCAGTCATGTGATTGCATGCCTGTGACACATGCTGTTTGCATTTCTGGTGACACACTGACTGTACAACTGAAAGGCTTTTATACTAGCAACTGGTGCAATCAGCTCCGTAGAATTCACTATATTTTAGACAAGTCTAGGATACAAAATCTTAGAATATTTAGAATAAATTAAAATAACTTTATGTAGAATAAACACGTTATATACTACCTTTTACGTTTCCCCAGCATCTCTTTACATACCCTTACCTTCGAAATGTAGGCGAGGCAATATCTGGATATTTGGACCCTGGCTGTCTGAGCCCTTGAGTACCACAGGCACTGGCAGAGGTGGGGCTGGATTTGGGGGAACCTGACAAGGAAACACTCTCTGAATCCGACACTGCTACTTTCTCCTTTTCTTTGTCTGTTTGGTTGACAGTGACTGGACTCGAGCGCCCTGAGCCGATCTTAGTGGGTTCTCTCAGTTTGGAGGTAGTGGCACCTGCTGACTTGCTGCTGACATTGGAATCAATACTGCTGGTGCTGGATCTGTGGCCACCTCTCCCAGGGATTCCGCTGGTGCTGGACTTAGAAGGGCGGGGCAAACTGCGGTACTGGAGGGTGGACTTGGAGCTCACATGCAGGACACCGTCATCTTGATTCTGGGACCCGTCCAGGCTGGTTTTCCTTCCTGCATTGGACTTCCCACCAATGGCAGCGGATTTGGGGATTTTTCCCAGTGTGGCTGAACCACTTGTTATGGTGGCACCGCTGCTGGTAATCATAGTAGAGGCCCCTACACCACTTGGCTTCTTAAACCCAAAAGAACTGCTGGCTGTCGATCTTCCAATGCCTGAGGGTGGCTTTTTCCCTTCATCCCCGCTGCTTTTCCCTGCATCTGAAGGAGACCTTTGCAAGGAAGATCCTTTAAGAGGAGTTTTCCCTTTCTCGGAAACTTTGGCATCGTCTGTCTTGCCTGATTAAAGAGAAACACGCAGATACGTTCATTTGAATATTTTGACATCAGAACACCTCCCAAACCAAATGCAAACCATGAAAGCTCTTTAGTTCTTTCTATCACTTCAGACCTGAAATATTTCTTGTTTCAGATTTAAATAGGTATGCACTCTAATATAATGAAAGAATTGAGTGCAAAGCTAGAAAAAACACGGTTGTTAGTGGCACTGTGATGAACTTGGGGCAATAGAGTGAAAACATGCTACTTCCTTATTTGTTAATATCTTGTATCTTATGACAATGTAGCTTCAGAAGGATGTCACTTTTTCCTAAAAAGTGGGTCCTTTGGGTCCTAAAAGACAGATAATGCAATTGAGCAGAATTCTTTCACTATTTTCTTTCATAAAGCTGAATTCACAAACAGAATCTGCAATGCTGAGTACTGTAACTCTCCAGTTAGTGTGGCTGCTTTCAGCTCTTGGGTTTGTGCTTATAGGTAGTGGAATTCACACAATACTAAATAAATCCATTAACAAGTCAGGACAATGAGTTATTTGTGGAGAGCTTTTGGGGCCACCTTCTAGGAATTTGGCAGGAATTTGACCTTGGGCTAAGACAAGGAAGTAAGCTCTGGCAGGAATTTGACTTTGAGCTAGGGCTCAGGAAGTAGGCTCAAGATAATACAGCTAAGGAATGTGTTCTTTGTATCTTGATGGATCATGTTAAGGCCTTGAATAAAGCAATCAAGGGACCTTTTGACCTATGCTTTGTTTGTACCTTACCTATTATGTTTATGACCTAGAAGTGACCTTATTGTTTGCATGTACTTAAAATGGTAAAAAAATGGGAAAAAAATAAGCACACTTCAACCTCAGCACTGGCTGGAGTCATGTTAATAGTGTTGTCTAATTATCTTTTTCTTTTCAATCCTCACTCCCCTCCCTTGAGACCTGGTTGACTGACTGAGCTGGCTCGGTCAGTTATTATTTCTCCAGAGCCAATACTATACCTGTACATGACCTTAAGTGACCAGAGTGTAATACAGCACATAGCAACCCCATGCTACAAGTATGATGCCCACAGAGCTATCAGATTGTCATGCTCCCATGGGCCTGTATGACTAAGTGTGTGGATTAAGAAGAACCTGGTTATTAAGGGAGATCTAATACATGTGAACACAGATGTCAAAACTGGACCACAGTTCTTTGGCAGAGAAGATCCCAAGTGACAAGCCTACCAGGGGTCTTGAGTGCACTTGTGCTAGTTTTCTGCCTAGCTGGTGTTCCTCCCTGGGCGGACATGCCTCTCCTCCAGGAACCTGTCTGAGACATGGACAGGCCTGCTTTCTGCCCTGTCTTCTCTGAGTCATCAGCAAGTCCAGAAGTAACACCCTTCCACTTGGCGCCTCCATCACCATGGCTGTCAAACTCTTCCTCGGTTTTCTTCAGCTCCTCTGGACTATCCCAGGTCTCATCCGTTGTTGAACGTTTCTCTGCATCTGTTTTCAGCTGTAAAGAAAAACTTCCCGTGAAAGAAAACCCACAAAGCATGAACCCAGAGCTGAAATGCACTCGTAAGTAACTGGTAGGAAAAACCATGAAGCAGTGATTTATACTTCAGAAGAATGCCAGAGATGATTCTATTTTTAACACTTACATTTCATCAATTTGAGCCATAGAATTTCCCTTTGTGGATATTAGAGAATGTCAGAATTAATAATATTCAGAAAAGCCTAATTAAACTCCACAGAGGAAGGGATTCTTCTATGACAAACGTTGACAAGAAAAGCCAAGTCAAGATAGGATATTTTCAATGCTCTTTCTTGATTTACCAGTCACCAGTGAGCATAGTAATTTTTTTTTAAGATCAATATAAAGTTAACCAAGAAGAATCCAATATTAGACTGTTTTAAACTTGATTTTTAAAAAATTAGTATTCGAAGGAGGGAAAATATTAATGTGGGTCTTTCTGGGTTTGACATCAGCAAATCCACCTAAGCTGCTTATGATCTACAAAAGAGGTTGGGGTAGGCATTGCTGTAGTTCTGAGGGGTGTAACTCCAGGAAGACTAAAGTAAAAACACTTCAGATTCCGGTGTTGGTGAGGTTTTACTATTTCTGCTCATTTGACTTATGCAAATACTTCAGATTAAAGAGTTGAACCATAACCTAATATAATTCTTTAAAAAAAAAAAATGGAGAAAGAAACAGAATCAGTGGGAAGAGGGACGGGACGGCTCTCACCTGAGTGTTCTTCCGGGAGGGGACAGTAATGTTGGAGTAAGAACTGATGGAGGAAGTGGTGTTGAGGTCATCTGTGCTTATGTTATCAAGTGTGTCGCTGAGACCACTGCTCACGGAGCTGCTGTCATCCCAGCTAAAGAAAAGACACGAAGCAGCAATGAGCCAGCCAGTCACTGGATGGACAATGTGACTCCCCTATATTTCCACACAGTGTTGTCATATTAAAGGCAGAAAACATCTTCTATTGTGAGAATTTTCTCACTGTCCATTTTGGAAACATATTGATAAGAATAGAACATCTGAGAGGTTCTTCTAGCACCTGACTAATACAGATGCAGATACTCAGAGCCAACCATCAGACGGAGCCCAGGCAACCCAATGGAAAAGTTAGGGGAAGACTGCCCGAGCTGAAAGGGATTGCAATCCCATACAAAGAAAAACAGTATCAACTAACTGGACCATCCAGAGGTCCCAGGGACTAAACCACCAACCAAAGAGTACACAAGGAGGGATCCAGGGCTCTAGATACATATGTAGCAGAGGATAGCCTTATCTGGCATCAGTGGAAAGGGAGGCCCTTGGTCCTGTGGAGGATTGAGGCCCAATCATAGGAGGATGCTAGAGCGGTGAGGTGGGAGTGGGTGGGTGGGTGGGGGAGCACTCATAGAGGCAAAGGGGAGGAGGGAGAGGGGGATGGAATGGGGGATCTGTGGAGGGGTAACCGGGAAGGGGAATATCATTTGAAATGTAAACAAATAAAATGGTTAATAAAAAACGAACTGAACATCTATTAAATACCAGCTATTCTGGTATTCAGAAAAAACTAGAAGAATCGCATTCCAGGAGAACATTTGCAGTGCTAATAAAAACAGAGAGAAGAGTAACATGGCAGCTGAGTGAAGAGTAACACACCAGCTGTGTCTCTCGGCCCCCACTCACAAAGACAACCTAGAATCATAAAGTAGGTCAGAAGTAATCCCATCACTTCTCACTGTTCTCATCTTAAAATTACAACCATTCAATCATGTTTAAATATCAAAATTCATCCATCCATCTTATCCATCACAATTGTAAACAACACAAGACAGCCTCCTATCTGGCTTTCCTGTTTTTGAACTTTGCCACACAACTTCAGCTGCTGCTTCTGAGTGAATGATCAAAAGGTCACCTTTGGGGCTTGGAGAGGTATCTCTGCTGTTAGAAGGACTCTCTGCTCTTGGAGAGGACCCAGGCTCAGTTCCCAGTACCCACAGACATCTTAAAGCCATCTATAAATCGACTTCCAGGGGCTCTAGTACCTTTTTCTGGCCTCTGTGGATTGCAGTTACACAGGTAGTATACATGCATGCATGAAGGCAAAACTATTTATGAACATAAAAAAAGTAAATTTGAAAAATCACATCTGGCCATTACAGTGCCCTGCTACAACCACCAAAAGCTTTTTCTGCTTTATGGTCTAGTTTCCAAAACAAAGCATGTCTCACGGAATGCATAAGGAAATCTACTAGAGGGATAAGATGAAGATCTGAAGTCCATAACATACGTGTTTTGTTATCTAAACAAGAATAAATAGGCTATATTAATAACCAGATGCATACTAGCTTGTACCCCATTATTCAGTCACTGGGTTTGATGTGACGGCACATAAAATCTTCAGGACGTCTAGATAGCTTGAAAGAGAATAGGGATTTCAGTGTGTATGAGGGAGACCATTGTCTGCTCATGTGCTGACTGAATTCCAGCCTGTTGATACATTACTACTCACCTGTGCTTTGATATATAAATTCATGCACTATAAGTATACATACTATACATAAACCAAATGTAAGTCTCATGACATGAACACTTGGCTTTAAACAAATTCCACAAATGATCCAAACATTGAAGGTATTATTCAAATATTCATCGTGAAAGAACAAATAAAACATAAAGGGGACAAAATGAACATAGGATAGAAGCTTCATCCTAAGTTGCAAATAATACTTAGGTACTTATGACACAAAAGTAATCATTAAGAAGAAAACTGAGAGCTGGAGAGATGGCTCAGCCAGTAAAGGCTAGGCTCACAACCAAAAATATAAGAAGAAAACTGAACTTACCACATAATACATTACTACCAGAGACCTTTATAAATCAGACTTTTATCAATAACAATTATGTCTTAAAATGGACAAAGTGCATTTTACACTACGAGAGAGAAAAATCTGACTTTGATGAGTGCCCAAATTTTTGAATACCTTCATTATGTATTATTTTCTAACTTTCCATATTATTAGCTACAGCATCAGCAAATACCTCTCATGTCTAAGCTCCTTTGCAGAAAACTGCCATGCAGGGTAGGTTCTGTCTACTCTCTCTACCCAAAGGGAGAAAAAAATACCCATCTTTAGGTTAGCAAGTCAGCGGAATTGAGTCCTTTCTCAGCTGGCAGGGTCAGTATTTCCCCAGAAGCATTGGTGGTTTTCCAGGTCCAAAGTACTTGCATTACTTACTAGAAGTAGCATATTTTGGATGCATGCTTCCAAAGATCCAGAAGAGGGCCTATATTCCCATCATCTCCCAATTCAAAGAACCTTCTAACATGTTTTAGGTCCATAAATTAGCAGAAGTAGATCATGTAATATGCGATTAAGACCTTAGTCAAAACAATTATGAGTTTTAAAATATAGTTTATGGCTTACTTAATATCTCTTTTAGTATTTGTACTTTACATGCTGAAGATATGAATATGTTATTAAAATTGTATATATGCTTTGAATATCACTATATCAACTTACAGCTCGGCCTCAAGTTCCTTAACAAACACATATCATATCAAGAAAATAAGTAGATAAGCTAAAGACTGCCTGAAGTGTTAAATTGTATTTAATAAGGGATTGGCATGCAAAGACATTCGTATTTACCTATTTATTTATTTATACACACACATATTCGTGTGCATGCATGTGTGCATAGGTGTGTGAGAAGGTGTATGTCTGTGTGTGTTTGAGTTTGTGTTTGTGTTAGAGTTTGTGTGTGTGGTGTGTGTGTGTGTGTGTGTGTGTGTGTGTGTGTGTATGTGTGCATGCACATGCCATGGTGCATGTATGGAGTTCATGTTACCATATCCTTTATCAGGGCTTTATGCAGGCCCATTAAGAAAAGCTATTTCTCTGCCCTAGATAGAAACGTAACATTCCGAGCTACACGAAACACGAAAGGTGGATCCAACTGTATGGTTTGTCACCTGGCTAAGACGTCACCCTGAAGGTAAGAACACCATTAGCAATGTGAACTCACAATAAGCTATACTAAACAGATAAAACAATTACCCCTTTAATGATCTACTGTACCTTTCCTACCCAGAATTTCCTCTCTGTAGTGCAGTTCCATAATCCACTAGAGGCTCTGCTGGGCCCATCTGCCTTATAAATACTAACTCAAAAGTCTTAACAATTTATTTCTTTTTTATGTCTTGTTCTTCCAGGTGCTCCCAGAGCTTAAAGTCGGCTTTTGGGAGCTTCTTAGGCTTCTACATTCTTTTTATAAAGTTCCATGTCCTGCCATGTATCTCCTGCTCCCATGAGGCTGACCTCCAGGCTTCTTACATTCGATGGCATGGCTTATTTTCATTCTCTTTTCCATTGTCCACCAAACAGCTTCCAAGATTTAGAGCTAGGCAGCCGGGGGCAAGTTCCTTTTAAACTCTATTAATCTTTTCCTTGGGCTTTTGTTTGAGACTGTTCATAATTTTCTTATTAATGAGACTAAGAACCCCAAGAGGGTATCTGAATCCTGTGGTATCAAATGATGACTGTGGAGTAGAGGGACTACCCAAAATTTCTAGTAAGAATAAAAGAGCAAATAGTGGGTGTGGGTTCCACTCTCTGAGTTCCTTAGGTGGGATGGCTTGCACTTCTTAAGGCTTCAGGGCAAGGTCCTTTGCCTGCTAAGATGCCTCCTTCTCAGCCCTTAAGAATAGCTTTTTCAAATACAAAACCTGGCTTCAAATACTGTATTAAAAACAAAATAGCTGCTGTAATCACAACAATCAGATACTCCTTTAAATGTCCCAATAAAACACAATAGCTTTAGGTTAGATTTACAGAAGTGATAATTCAAGAGTATCATAAGTTTCAATCTCTCCTTGAAAGGAAGTCATCCTAATCAAACAAATAGAAGGGATATGAAAACTAAATTTCAAGTCAAGCTTGATGTAATGGGACTAAAATGGACACAAGAGTCCTGCAGGGATTTGACTACTCTCACAGGGATTGCACAGTTGATAGGTTATTGAATGTATTCAATTTTACTACCATCATACCTCCCCTAACACTGCCCCCTTTTCTGTTTTCTCCCCCATCCTTTCCTGAAATGTGCTCGTGACTAGTATTGCATTGTCTGTCACCTTCACCTGACTCCTCAGAGTCCGATACTATTTCTTTATTCTTGAGAACTTTGAATTGATCGCTATCCTGCCCTCCATTCTGTTAACTTACCTTGGAGTATCTTCCTTAGCATAGTCCTTTCCACAACTATGGAATCAAGGCTAGGATTTTGTAACCTCAATCATTAGCTAACCTACCGTTCTTTCCTGACTACAAGATCTGGGTTGTTAGCCTTATTTGCAGTCTTTGTTATTGTGGTTCAATGAAGTTCATGTTATTTTTTTTTTCTAAAAGAATTCCCGTAGTTCACTGGCATTTGGGTGGTTTGAATATGCTTGGCCCAGGGGGTGGTACTATTAGGAGGTGTGGCCTTGTTGGAGTAGGTGTGGCTTTGTTGGAGAAAGTCCACTTTGAGGGTGGGCTTTGGGACCCTCCTCCTAGCTGCCTGGAAGTTAGGATCCTTCTGTCTGCCTTTGGATCAAAATGTAGAACTCTCAGTTCCTTCTTTAGCACCATGTCTGCCTGCCTCCTGCCATGCTTCCTGCCATGATGACTGTGGACTAATCCTCTGAACCTGTAAGACAGCCCAAATAAAATATTGTTCCTTATAAGAGTTGCCTTGGTTACGGTGTGTCTTCATGGCAATGGAAACCCTCACTAAGACAGTATTGTTTGCTGATCCTAGATCAAATATGAAGCCTCATTCTCAGTGAAGTTGTCACCATGGCGGGCCACTCTTTTGTTATACATTCTCTCTTTTTAACTCGATGCTTATTTCAAAAATATTGCTAAGTATGGATTCTCACTCACTGTGATATACAAACCATGTTTTTTCAAACAACTCACTGTTTATACTGGGAACAGCAATTGTGATAAATGGATCCAATAGAAACTAGTAGGAGCAGTGACAGAGGTCAGTAGTAAAAACAGATGGGGGGGGGGGGATAGTCAGGGTTAGTCCTCTGAAGGGTTGGTATCTTCAGGATGTGACCATGGCAGGAGTGAGCAGGTGAGATACTATGTTAGTCAGGCTGCCCTTGCATCTTCATCATGATGACCCGTCATTTTTTAATGTGTGTTTTCTGTCTTCTTTCTCATGCTATGAATATTGAACTGTGCTTTATGTATCTTTATAGATCCAATAGATAATGTAGTATCTGTTGTTGACTATGCCTCTAAATTATATTACTAAATGAAGCTTTCCTTTGAAAACCCTGCTTCTACTGGGTGACTTTAAACTGGGTTAAGTTCAATAATAAATGAATGATTTATTAATTGTTATTTTATGTGTGTAAATGTTTTTATTTCACTATATGTGTGTACTGTGTGTGTGTGTGTGTATGTGTGTGTGTGTGTGTGTGTTGCCATAAATGTCAGAAATGTGTATCTGATCTTCAGAACTGAAATGACAGAAGGTTGTGAACTGCTATGTGGGTATTGGGAACTGAACCTGGACCCTCTAAAAGAGCACCAAGTGCCCTTAACCTCTGAGACACCTCTTCAGCTCTATGAAATGAAAGCTTTGAGCAAAATTTTGTTCAACACAGTTCTTTTTAAAGCAAACTTAAAGTAATCCATTTGAAAGATAATGGAGTTATTTTTCTAATCTTAAGTTTCCATGACATTTGACTTTCTTCATTGATTTTGTGGATAACAGAATTCTCCGTAGCAACGATGCAATTAATTCTGTTGATTGTCACACATTTAATTAACTTGGAAAAAACTTAATAGAAAATAGTTTTTAATGAAAGAATTATCAGCATAATTAGCTCTGAGTAGTAGGTCTCAAATCTCATCAAATATTTCCCCATCCTTTCATTTTCAATTGCGTTAAGATCTACTAAGTGTCCTTAACTGTGTTCTACCAAAAGGCAGCTCTTTATTTCGAACAAATTATACATCCATAGTTCTGCTGAATTTTGCCTTCACAATCCATGATAATTTCATAAATTATGGGATTGGTACTCACATTGTTTTTATTTACACATTGTATGATTTCTGTCTTGAAGCACTAGAAATAAAATTATTAATAACATTCACATATAAGTCTTTGCATGGACATAGACTTTGGGTTACTAAGTCAGAAGACAGTCCTGTGTCGAATGGAAGAAAACTACAAACTCTTTCCCATTCACTGTATATAATTTTGCATTCTCTATCTGTTTCTGTCTGTCTGTCTCTCTGTCTATGTCTATCTGTCTGTCTGTCTCTCTCTCTCTCGTGTGTGTGTGTGTGTGTGTGTGTGTGTGTGTGTGTGTGTGTGTGTACTGATGTGGTGGATGCACTCACCTTTTGGGGTTCCTATACAGGCTAGAAGTTAAAGTTAGGATACCTTATTAATCGTTTCTACATCTTATTTTTAATTTTATTTCCATTTGAGTCAGGATCTCACTATGTAGCTCTGGCTGGACTGCAAATCACCATGTAGACCAGGCTGCTTGAGCTCACAGGGATCTCCCTGATGGAATTATAGGCATCACCACCATGCCCATTCAGGATATTATTAAATAGGATTTCTCACAAAACCTTGGGCTCACGTTACATCTAATCTGGCTGGCCAACAATACCCTAAGAACTAAATATTTTCTTCCTCCAGTGCTAGGCTTTCAGAAGCCAGACACCAAGTCCAAATATCATGTGAGTGTTAAGAGATCTGAGTTTTCACTTCAGGCAATTGAAAACTAAGCCATCCCCTAAGCCCCATTTTTTACTCTTACCTTAAGAAAAGACTATTGCAGTCATTCCAAGGTCTTACTGTCGCAAGACTGAGATTTGCAATTTTGATAAAATGGAGTTATTAACTGTGGATAGTTCACAATACTCTTCCTATTAAAACAGTCCTGCTCCAGATTACAGGTTTCTTCCATCCATTTTTATGAATTTTATGTTTCTTATAGCTTTAAGCTAGGTAGAATGTCAAATTTCTTAATTGTATACAACATAAGGTACTGATCAAGTTATTTGCTTAATGTATAGGTTTATGACCTTTCCTGTCTTTTATGAATTTAGTTTTCTTGACATGTTTATGATAATAAACAGTGACTATATGCATGCTGGTTTATTTCAAGGTTCCTTATTGCTTTCAGTTTCTATGAGCATCTTAGTGGATATTACCACTGAGCTGTAGCTTTACTGTAAGCCTTAAAAACAGATCCTGCAAGTCCACCAGATTCTTGCATCGTCTGCAGTAGCTATTTTTGTCCTTAGCATTTGCATGCGATTTCAGAAGCAGCTTCTAAGCATCTACTGAGAAGCTTCCGGTTACTTGATCTGCATTTTATTAAATATAAAACTGTATTGGAAAATACTGACATCCTCCCTCAATCCACAGACAGGGAAAAGTGTTCAATATATTTTTGCTTTCTTTGATTTCTTCACACAATAATGATTAATTCTTCGACTCAAAGAGCGTTGAAAAATTAATTTGTGTTTTATGTCATGGTAGCTGTTGCAAAGTTTAAATGTTCGTGTTATTTTGTTGTTGTAACTTGTCTATCAAATCCAATCAAATTTTAAACCTTGGCTTTGTACGGCATAATCTTGGCAAGTTCACTGAGTGCTGTTTTGGTGCTCCAGGATGAAGGCCTGAGTTTTAAAAAAGAATTTCCTTTGTTATTTCTGCATGTATCTCCACTATGTTGACTGGAAATACCAGAAGTTGAACATTTCCTTTCCATATGGCCACTCCAATATACTTAGCAGGCCAATGTGAGACCAAGTTGAAAGCTTTTCATTTATAAGATTGATAACAGAAACATGCAATCGTGACAACAATGTTGTCCTAATACTTAAGACCAGGAAGAAGGTTAAAGAATGATCATGCACTAAATCATACTGGAAATGGAAGAATAAATATTTAAAAGGATGGCTAATTTTTTAGCAAGTGTCAAGAAACTGTGGCATGAAAAATACGAAATTAGGATTTTATATCAAATTCTAAATTAAATTCCAAGTCATCTCAGAATGACAAGTAGAAGACTCCACTGAAAATATGAAGTTCCATTCTTTAGAGAAGATGAGGTTTTCAAATCACAAACTGATGAGGTTCATAAAAATAACAACTAGACTTCATGAAACAATCTTTCTCATTGAAAGTGTAACCTGAGAGTAAAATGAAAAAACGCAGTTTATGGATAACACTTAAAATTATTAATCCATAAAGGACAAACAAATAAATAATAATGATAAATATTTGCAAAAAACAAAGAATCTTAATAAATAATGTACAAAGAAAAATTTCAAACATCTCCAAAGAATATGAAGAATTTTAACTTTGTCAGTATTTAAAGGTGCTAGCTAACAGTCAACTAGTGTGCATAAAGTCCTCACCAATGATCACATATTCTTCTTTGTGCTTTCTAGTAACCACTCTCGGCAGCCCAGCAGCGATGGATATAAGATCATTCCTGATTTACATAGACAAGGACACTAAGACACAATTACACTAAGTAAATCACCCAATGTCTCACATACTAAACCGTGTGGTTTGATCCAGGTCTGCCTAGATCCAGAGTTCAGCTAGTTAACCCAACCAAAAAGAAAATATGCTAACAGTGATTTTTTTTTAATATTTCGAGATGATTTCAAATGTTGTCATCAAATGTTTTAAGTCTATGTATTAGACTATTATTGTTGGTAGCTAACAGTCCATCTTAAATAAAGTACCCAACTTGTGAACAAAGACTTATTTAAAAATACATTCATCTCGGCATCCTTTTTCTTCATAGTTTAAAGAAAAAAAGCAATGATACACTCACTGACATAGATCAGTTGAAAACCTAGTGTGTGTGTGTGTGTGTGTGTGTGTGTGTGTGTGTGTGCATGAAAGCACATTTAAAAGGTCATGTGCTGCATGATTCCATTTCTTTGATAATTTAGTGATGTCCAGTGGTTAGTAGTAAAGGGACTTCTCTGTTGGTGGGCTTCATACACATGTTGAAACTCAGAAATGTATAATAGTAATACAAAAATGATACAGCTTATAAAATAAAAATGTAACCAGTTAACCTTCAGGCAGATTCCTCCTTGCCAACCTAATAGAATATCAAATGAATGAGAAAGTGATTGTTTGGGGGGATACTTTCTACTTTTTAGCTAAGCCACTGGGCAAAGCTAACTGTGGCCACAATCATTATTTGAAAAAAAAATATGTGCTGTGTTTATTTCATGATAGAGACTTCTGAAATATTGAGTAACAGTGATAATCATTTCAAACATGTTTTGAAACATGTTCCAGGAGAAAATGTTAGCCCAGTGATTCCTGTTATTGGTAGGTCACTGTTCAGTATGCCCCTGTGTTGGGCATAGCACACTTCACACAGCAGGTCTTTGCTTAGCTCTTAGGCTGTTCATGTTGCTATGCCAACTGCCCAACCTTAGCATGTAGAGTAAAGAGATCTTGTTTTAATAGAGAATGATATTTTAACCTCAGGCACTCAAATGTAACCTTAATTTCAATTTTTCACCTTATTTAATTTCTATTAATGATATAAAGGAATATGTCGATTACTTATTTCTCTGGATACTCTCCTTTTTTAACCCATTTTGGTCACAATAAAAATATTGCCTACTGAGGTGACCTTATTTTTAATTTCTACCAAAATATTCACTCAGTATTGAGTATTAAGATTTTTGTTTCTAATATGATTTTACTAAAAGCAAATACAAGAAGTACATTGGTAAAATACTTTAGTTCAAATTTGAATGGCTTGATTATAATTGTAAAATTATTTAGGAAACGTGCCATGGATCTTATATGTCTCAATATTGGCGTGTTCCCGAGGCAATGTTATGGAAAAATGTTTGAAATAAATGAAGAGGTTCAGTGATAATATAATAGCCATAATCTGGGCGCTTGCATATGCAGACATATTTATTCTGCGGGAAAGCAGTCTTCTCAATAAAGTCTGACTCAGTCTTTTAAAAATTATCACGCCCTTACCACACACATATGTCGTATTACCTTCTTGCCCTTGCCTCTTATATTACCAACCACCATCATATTACATATTATTCATTCAATTAATTTATCTTTTTTTTTCTTTACTGAAAAATGTTATAACAGTTTGTGATAGCTGGAGAGGTTTATTTTATCCATGGTTGCTTTTCATGCGATCAGGGGAAAGTATCCTGACTGTAAGAGGCACTCAATCAAAGCCGACTTTTATAAATAGATCAACAGTCACTTTCTGACCTACTTCTTATTGCTGACAGTAATCACTAATCATGAGTAGAATAGTGGGTGTGCTGCATTTGATTTCTGAATACCACACCTAGTTCCCAGTTCTTAAGACACTAGTTTGATGTACTATACAGGTCTTGAGCCATGCCCTAATTTCTTACCAGACTGTTTTTATTCTGAATTCTAAATTAAAGTTTGTGTATAGTTGGCTCCATTTTTAAGCATTTAAAAAAAAAAAACTTGTTAATAACATTGAAAATTATATGTGAACTAAACACAAATTCTACAATGAATTTGTCATTAGAAAGCAAGAGAGACATGCATTTAAAATATCCGTTCATGTTCTTGAGATCTATGCCAAATCTACAGGACAATACACTAGATGTGTTTAGAAACAGCCCAGGGCTTACATGAAAATAGAGATGGACATTTATTTCACACATGGTGTCCTTGTTACATTTCTATGGCTGTGATAAAATACCCAGACAAAAATGCTAATTAGAGGACTAGGGCTTTATTTTTGCTCACAATTTGAAGTGATACTGCATCATAGATTTAAGAGGGAAAGATCTTCAAACATGACTTGCACCACGTCTACACTGATAAGCACAGAGATAAATGAATGCATGAATAATTAGCACTTGGATGACTTTCTCCAATGATACAAGCTAAGACTTAAATCCAAGGATTACTGCTACCCACAGTGTGGTAGGTCTTCTCACATCAATTAACATAATCAAGACAAGCAGCCACAGACAGGTCAACTTAATGTAGACAAGCCTTCATTGAGACTCTCTTTCGAGGTGACTCCAGGTTGTGTCAAGGTGACCACTAAAACTAACCACCACAAGCATTTAATACAAAATCAGAGATATTTAAGTATATATATATATATATATATATATATATGTGTGTGTGTGTGTGTGTGTGTGTGTGTGTGTGTGTGTGGTATGCTGTATATATATATTATATGTGATATATGCTGCATATATATCACATATATTATATATATTATAATATATACATGCATATGAAAAAGAATTTAAATCTGAATACAAGAAGATGCAGGTTCTTTATTATTACTTTGTAATAAAACATTGTAAATGGTCTAGGCTGTGAGGTTGAGAATCAAGCTACTAATTCTGTGACTTTTGCCCTCCTAGTTATACAAACATGCAATGTCATAGTGCTATATTATGCAGTTTTATCAGTAAACACAATGCCTGCTTTGGACACTGGAACTACTGATTATAAATTTATTATTCCTTCAGGATCATTGTTAGAAAGCAGAGTAGAGTTATTTCAAGACAGATTATTAAGCATTTCCCTTGAAAATATTTTATTATCATAAAGAGAAGACCAAGTCATTGGAGGAGATTTCAGAGTGAAAAAGACCCAAATTCATGTATTAATGTTTAAAAACAATGCTAGACTAAATAAATAATCTCTCAATTCCTAAACTTTATATGACTTCACTACAGTTTAAATAAAGTTTCTTATACCTATCCAGCCTCATTTTTCCACTGCCTATTATTTTTCCAGTATGTTTTAGAATACAGTTGAAACATTTCCTTATGATCCTTCCACACTTTCTCAAAATTCACTACTTCTTCCATATCTGTACTTGCTTCCATTTTTCCTCCCATCTACTGTGCCATCCTACAGACAGCAGTTCCAGCCACAGCATAACAGCCAAAAAGCAAATGGTGAGCCTTCTCCTCAGCCACAGAGTCCAACCCAGTTTCAGCTCTTAATGTTTATAGACTAAATCAGAAAATGCTCCAGAGTCAGGATGTCACACGTCACAGCCACTGCATGGGACCTGCAGGCTCTGGTCCTCAAACATGCGCATAATTATGAATCGCCATCCAAAGGACGGGGACAGAAAAGAGCACAGAAGCAAGTGAGGTGGGGGACAAGTAAGTCTGCTCGCTTGAGGGCCTCACATTGAAGAACAGAGAGGATTGTGGGTTGACAGCTGAGAGGTAAAGCATGGCCTTCTGTGGCAAAGAGGGATAGAAGAAGATAAGCCTGCAAGAGCAAAATCCTAGATGTATCCAAACTCAAGAGACGTATGGGACTAGTGTGGTGGGTGTGGGAAAGCACAATTGATTAGTGAGGTTGGGAGGGCAGAATCGGCTACTGGAGGAATGCATGCATAGAGAGAAGAAATGATAAGCAGCGAAATGAAGTGCATGGGTGTGCATGCATACGTACATGTGTGCATGTGAAGGCCTGGAGTCTTTCTTGATCTCTCCCCACGTTCTCTTCTGAGACAGAGTCTCTCATTGAACATGGAACTTGCTGATTCAGCTAGACTAGCCAGCAAGCCCCTAGCTTAGCCTGTCTCTGCCTCCCCAGCACCGGGATTACAGGTACGTGTCACCACAGCTGACCTTTTACAGGACTCTAGAGAAAAGACTCAGGTCCTCAGACCTGCAAGGCAAGCACTTCAATGACCAAAGCACCTTCCCTTGAACAGACACGGTTTACAATTAAGCAACCTCGGGGGGTGGGAAGTCGGGGGAGCCTCTAGAAAGCACCAGAGACCTGGGAGGTGAGAGACTCTCGGGATTCAAAGAGAGGGACCTTAGATGAAATGCCCAACAGTGGGGAGAGGGAACTTGTAGAGTCCATTTCCCATAGAAAGACAGGGCATCAAGTGGAGGGATGGAGTTGCCATCCCACAGTCAAAAACTTTGATCCAGAATTGTTCCTGTCTAAAAGAACTGCAGGGACAAAAATGGAGAAGAGACTGAGGAAAAGAAGGTTCAGTGACCGGTCCAAATTGGGATCCAACACTTTAAGGCTCACACTATTATTGATGCTATGGTGTACTTACAGACAGGAGCCTAGCATGATTGCCCTCCGAGAGGCCCAACAAGCAGCTGACTGAAACAGAAGCACACACTTACACTCAACCAGTGGACTGAAGCCGGGGACCTCTGTGGATGAGTTAGGGAAAGGCTGAAAGAATTTGAGGAGGAGGGAGACCCCATAGGAAGACCAGAAGTCTC
This sequence comes from Uromys caudimaculatus, assembly GCA_028551405.1. Taxonomy (NCBI): domain Eukaryota; kingdom Metazoa; phylum Chordata; class Mammalia; order Rodentia; family Muridae; genus Uromys; species Uromys caudimaculatus. The sequence continues at coordinate 74,327,397 of CM052707.1, read as the reverse complement.
AACTAACCTGGAGCCCTGAGATGTCTCAGACACTGAGCCACCAACCAGGCAGCATACATGAGCTGGTATATATATAGCAGAGGACTGCCTGGTTTGACCTTAGTGGGAGAAGACTTGCCTAACCCTTGAGAGACTTGAGAAACCAGAGAGTAGGGAGGCCTGGTAGGGCAGGGCAAATTCTTGGAGACAGGTGGGAGTAGAGGGAGGAGAATGGGATGAGGAACTGTGGGAAGGGGGACCGGGAGCATAAAAGTAATAAAAAATATGCGAATATGATGGATATATTAGAAACCAAGCAGAGAAATGAGGTTTTCTGTTACCAAAGAAGAGGTTGAGGTAGGTATTCTCAGATTTTAAACCAAAGATGCATGCAAGATAAAGGGAAGAACTTGAAAGAATCATTTCAAAGAAAGCATGATCGAGTTTGCTGCTACATGGAATGTGGGCAAGAGAGAAGACAAACCTTCCTGTGTCTGGTCTACAGAAAGAATGGAAGACTTCTGGAACAGTAAGAAAAGAATTTATCAAGACGACTCAAAATCACAATTCTGGACAGAGAGTCTTTGATCTGGCAACATTTGTTTTCCCATGTCACAAGAAGTAGATCTGAGTTTGTTACTTAATATCTAGGACTATAATTCTTAATAAACCGGCAATTCATAGAAACAGGTTAAATTTTTCATTTTTTTAAAATTTTAGCCTGTATATAAAATTTAATTTCATATATGAAAATATTAGGAAACTATTATTAATATGATGTGGATTTGAAATCAGAAATTAATTCATAAGCGACACACACAGGCCTTTTACATTTCCTTTTCTTATCTCCAGAAAAGAAATAATAAAGATTTACAGTTGTTTTCTTGAAGCATCAGATAGGCCATATAAACAACAAAATGAAAAGCCCTCAGTCTTTATCAAAGAAAGCCCCAGGTAGTCTCTGTCAAAAGTAATAAATAGTTCTAGTTTAAAATGAATTTATGCAGTGGGGCAGATTTTTATATTTTAATGATTTTTGTGGCTCAGCAGAAAAATACATATTTTTATTAAGTGAGCTGAAGTTACAAGAACAATAAAATAATGTTATTAAAAATTCATTCAACACACTACTAGAATAATGAACCCAAAAGTTTTCAGAGCTTATATCAAAGCTCATTTTTACAATACTGCCACATAGATGGAAAAATATATTTCTTGTATTTCTAATAAGTATAGAAATTATGGCAAATAAATACTCGCTAAAATTTTTAAAAAGATTTTAACCTGTTTATACAAATTCAAGAATTCAAAACAGTCACTAGTATGTATTTTTATATCATACACAGATGTAGAAGCCAATGAATACTTGTAAAGGCTAATTTATATTGTCTACTTAATTGAATTTAGAATAGCTCACAGGTACATTTCACAGAAGAGTTCATGCTACAACTATGAAGGAGTTTGGAGAGAGGTTAAACCAGAGAGGAGAGGCTCTTCAGTCCCGTGGGCTAGGGTCACGGAGTCACCCAAAGGGAGAAAAGGACACTGAGTTCAGCACCACCATCCCGACAGTCGCCAAAGGACACTGAGTTCAGCACCACCATCCCGACAGTCGCCAAAGGACACTGAGTTCAGCACCACCATCCCGACAGTCGCCAAAGGACACTGAGTTCAGCACCACCATCCCAACAGTCGCCAAAGGACACTGAGTTCAGCACCACCATCCCAACAGTCGTCTCTGCTCCCGCTGCCATGTCCTCTCCACCATAGTGAATGGCCAGAATCAGGTCTGTCTTCCTCAAGTTGTTTTTGCAAAGTGTTTTGCCAGAACAAAGAAAAAAATAACTAATATAATACTTACTGTTGAGAACTGGGCAGGACAGAAATACAAAATCAGGACATAATTAAGCATCTGTCATGTACCCAGAAGTAGTCGTCCTTAATATTTTAAAATTTTTGAGTCATTCTAGATGTATTATACATATACTAGAAAATTTTCTTCCTAAATTCATGGTCATCGTATTATCTGTGTATGCATCATGCCTTTACTTCATGTAATATTATGAAGAGTTTGTTTGTTTGTATGACTGTCTAAATCATCACATATATTTACAATGACTACATAATAACCATATATGAAATATATATGGATAAAAAGGTTTATATTATTCTTCAATCATAAATAAAATCCCAAGGAGTAGTGTGGCCTTACATGGCATTAGTCTAATCCTGGCTATTATCGTGTAGAAGGATGTCCTTAAATAACTCAAAACATTTGAGATGGAAAAGAATTGAGAATTAGAATTTCAGTTACAGTTATGAAAACTCTAAGTTGAATTTTCTATAATTTGATCAGCTATCTTCCTTCAGCAACTTTTTACACTTCTGTAAAAGAAATTAGATAATATTTATTATATTATTATAGCTTTCCTTTATTCTTGAAGATTTCAGAGATGCAATCAATGAAATATGATTGCATCCTCCATTTTCTTTCTATAACATCTTATATTTCTCTTCTAACATGATACCTTCTCAACTTCCTTTTTTGTTTTCTTTTTCTTTTATGATAAACCACTAAGTCTGATTGGTTTCAGTGAAGTTTTACATGTTTAAATATTTCAAATATTTCCCCAGTATATTACTTTTACTTAAGTCATTTTAGTCAATTTTAGAAAATATCAATATATTTATCTTATGATATTTTCTCAAAGGGAACTTTGCACAAACATTTTGATTTCTGATTTTTCTTTTATTGTCTCTTTTTAAATCAGACATTTATTTTTATTTGAATGAGTATTTTTCCTGCATGTACATGTATATGTGTATGTATATATGTATATGATGTATATGTATTTATACAACACATGCATGCTGTAGCTGCGAATGCCAGAGAGGGTGTTAAATTCCCTGAAACTGCTGTTAAAGACCGTTGACAGCCTCTGTGTGTGTTGTGGGAATTTACCTTCTGTAGGAGCAAGAACTAGATAGCTGACTATAGAGCCATCTATCTAGGCCCTAACTTTCCGTTTTCATATTTAGCAGTGGTTCTCAGTCATCCTAATATTATAAACCTTTAATACAGCTCTTCAAGTTGTAGTGATCCACAGATATAAAATCATTTTTGTTGCTACTTCATAATTGTGATTTTACTACTGCTATGAGTCATAATACAAACACTTGTGTTTTCCAGGGGTCGTAGGTTACGGCAGTGAAAGGGTTGTTAGATCTCTAAGAGGGTCCCAATCTACAAGTTGAGAATCACTGACTTAGAGGAAAACTTGAACTTCTAGCTAGAGAATTCCTTGGAGATAATTTAATGATGCCTGCTTTTCCTCTTTATTATTATGATTTATTTATGCAGGTTTAACCTGTGATGCACGGACATTTTACTGATCATCACAAGGATTTCGCTAATGTTCCTCTTTTAATTTAAAATACTACTATGCTATTATAAATATTACAGACAAGGAAGTATCTGTGAAATGCAGATTACGATTTTAAAATGAATGTGTGTTTAACTGAGAATGTTTCAGAAGATTAAGAATTTTTAAAATTTAAATTTTATGTTATTTTAATATATGATTACCATATTTATTCATTAGATCATTAGATCATCATATGACATGCACAGAAAATGTATAAATAAGATGTTATAGAGACCTAACATTGACCTTAACTTTGATAACATATAATTCTCACTTTCGGGAATTCACAGACTGTTTTTTGGACAGCTGAGCACTTCGTTACTGGCAGCCTATTTAATCACAATCATAGCTATTAGGCCTTAGCTAAATTGTCTCCCTTCTGAAAATCCCCTTTTCTCATTTGAAATATTCTTGGCATTAGCTATCTGTTTCAGAATAATAGAAGGGCCCAAATGACTATAATTTCAAAGTTGAGTGAAAAAGAAAACATTACACAGAGAAGAGAAGCTTAGCTAATGCTCAGCACGTTGGCTACAAAGCTGTGAGCAGGATTTGAAGCACAATTCCATTTATTTCTTCTCTCTTGCTTAAAAGAGCATGCATTCATCTAATAGCACAATAACATTTTTAATTGTAGACATATACTATTAATAATGAAGAAATATAATGTTCCAATGTAAAAATACAGTATGATTTTAAAAATACAGAGTTCTTTGTTAAGAACTTTTAGAACACTGCCCAGTAAAGAATATTCCTTTGTGGGGCGTCTCTGACTCTTCTGCCTGTTCTTGGGACCCTTTTCCATCCACTGGGCTGCCTTGTCCAGCCTTGGTCTGAGGGTTGATGCCGAGTCTTATTGTACCGTGTTATGCAGCATTCCGTTGATATGACTGGGAGGCCTGCTCTTTTCTGAAGGGAAATGGAGGGGAGTGGACCTGGGAGAGAGGGTTGTAGTCGGGGGCAGGGGTGGTGAGAGAAGTGAAGTGTAAAGAGCAGAAACTGCAGTTGTTTTATATGAGAGATTAATAATAATAAAGGAATATTACTTTGAAAGGTAAAAGATAAGTAGGAAGGAAGGGAAGAGAGGAAGGGAAGGGAAGGAAAATGGTCACTTGAGTGAATGTCTCCTTGTCTTTAGAGGTGAAAGACAGTTCCGCGTTAGAGAGGCATCTGCTGAGAAACCCACCCTCCCCTCCTGAAGGACACCAGATGGCCTCAGTGACCATGAAAACTTTCAGGACCCTTTCAAAACATCCATGTCTATATTTTAGACAAAGAGTCAGCTGCTCTTTCTTTCTATTGTACAATGATTTATTTTAGGATCAAGGGGAAAACATGAGAATAACACTTAAACTATCTTACCAGGTTGACCACTGGGTTATGGTGGTGACATGAACCTGGCTGGGCCACCCTCTAAACTCTCTGACATCTAACAGGCCAGGTCCTCATTGTTATTGCCCATGACCTGTGTTCAGGTCTCATTCCTAACTAGCCACAGGCTCCTGGCCACCACCTATCTTTTAGCACCAAGGTCACTACTTCTGAGTTCTCCATAGTAACTCTCATGCTTTCTTTTGGAAGAACATTTCTGTGCAGGGATTGTCCTTGCTCACCTGGACCATCTTGTCCCTTCATTGGGCACATCTGATTCAGAACACACACAAAGAGACAGGGTCAAGGCCAAACAGAAGCAAGCAAGCCAGGGAGGGGTCATTAAGTCCCCATGCTGTCAGTGGCTGTGGGATTTAAAGAATTGGGATTCCTCAGAACCTTAACATATGAAGTGAGATAAACAACAAAAGCCTTTGACAAACGGAGTAGCTCTTCTTCTCAAACGCAGGGGTTCACAGCGTACAGCAGAAAGTAGTTTTGCAGGATTTAATGATAGGAAACAGAAAGACCTGCTAGGGGAAAAGGTCATAAAGGGATGAAAAATAAAATGTTTTGGCCTATGAGCTCACAGGAACTCACATCACTGGTGAAGACAGTTTATCTGATGAGATGACCCGCTGGATAAACCTAAAGAGTCAGCCCCTTTGAATTAGTATCATGATATTCTCTTTCAGCATGAGCAACACTGAAAACTCTTCTCAGGCAGATAAAAGTTAAAGGATTTGATTCAGGAAATTAAATTTATCCATAGTTGTGATCCCAACCTATGTCATCTCTTCTATTTTGACCTACAACAATGGTATTATTTAATGGGTAAGTACCTCAGTATCTAGTTAGTCCTAAAGTCAGGGGATTCTGCATATGTGCAAGCAATTGATTGCAGATTGAAAATTCCTTAGGAAAATGCAACTATAGCAAAAATGGCCATTAAAACATAGCAATTATCCACATAGCATTTACATGCTTTCACTTGCTGTAATATAAATATATTATAAAGTATATGGAAAGATGCATATAGATTATGTTCAGTTATATCACTTTAATCTTAATCGCTGGGTACTGAAATAAAGAAGAATACTTTCAGATAAAGAAGAATGATTGCAGTAGTATCATTTGGATTTCAGCTCTGTAGCCTCTCAGTCGTGCATGCATGGCTGATGTGTAAGACTATCATCAGTGTATCCTGAGTCCTACTGAGAAACCACTTCCCTAAGACAAAAACTTATCTTTCTTTAACAAACATAATCTTTGTCCAAGCGATCTGTGTTCTTTTCATCTTCATTGCTAATAATCTCGACATTTCTCATTAAATTAGAGCTGAGGTATCCTAATTAGTCCCTAAGCCTCTGACTTGGGTTTCTAATACATCTTTCAAAGAGCCAGAAAAAATTCTGAAACTCATAACATGGCCTGTGACTTCAAAGTCAGTTCTTTGGATGATTTAGCCTACTTCTCTACAATTCCCTACACAGAACCACACTGGACTACTTCGAAAATTTCATTTGGCCTTCCAGTTTTATAAGTTTATATTTTACTGACTCTATTTCTCTATGTATACGTCTTCTCTTGACTCTTACAGATCCTTAGCTAAATAATTTCTCTCTAGAAAGCCTTCAAGAACACAATTCTCTCAAATGACATTTCTCTGCAGTTTGTGAGTATACAACTCAGGTATTTATAGTCCCTGCTGGAGTGATACATTTCTCACTGCATTGATTTTGCTCAAGTCATCTGATATTCAATTATAGTCTGCTTATAAGTATTTATGGGTAGATTTCTGATTGCATATATATTTTGTAAGATTATAAAACTTAAATTCAAGTAAATTGTCTAATATATTTATATGTAAGATTAGAAGATTTTACTCTTACATAGCTATGACATTCCAAGCCTCGGAATCAACCCCATTGTCTTTATTATATAATTGAAAGATGTTAGTAATTTGTTAATGGTTTCTATGTCACATATCAACACAGAAAAGGGCTACAGATAGAAAGAAAATTCAAAGAACACGCAGGATGTAGTTTTGGCATAAGTTACTCGTTCCAATAATCTAACTTTCCCTTCTCAGTTGTTATTGTCTAATAATATTCAATCCCCTTTGGCATATTGTAGTTATAATATGATAGATGAACAAATCTTGTGATGATGGAAACTGTATTTAGGATCTCATGCATAGTAGGGAATGGCTCCGCCACTGAGATATAGTCTCAGTCCTGTAAATATCTTTAAAAAGTTATTTTATTGTTTAATTTGTGTGAGTATTTTGGTTACATCTATATATCTCCATTGTGAGAGTGTCTGATGCCCACAGACGAGAGAAGAGGTCATCAGGCCCTGGAACTGGAGTATTTGATGGTTTTGAGACTTCTAAAAACATGTTTTAAACTTTTAAATCCTCTATTCTTATATGTAAGGGATATTTTGATCCCAGAAAACTGTTATTTACAGATACAAGTCTTAAAAAGATTTTATTTTGACTCCTGCTTTCTTTGTTTAAGCATAATATCTAAAGTGTCAACTTGGGACACAATTGGAAGATTAGATTTCAGTGCTGTACCTTCACATAGGATTTCAAATAAAATCACTGACAACAAATTAATTTGAAAAGTCTTGAGACTATCAAAGATTTTATAGCTACAAGGTCCATATGTTCTTTATGCCAAAAGCAATCTAAGAAACACATATTTCAAATGTCTGAGGTGTATCTTTATGTAGAGGTTATAAAAAATTTGTTGGGGCTGGAGAGATGGCTCAGTGGTTAAGAGCACTAACTGCTCTTCCATAGGTCCTGAGTTCAAATTCCAGCAACCACATGGTGACTCACAACCATTTGTATTGAGATTCTGATGCCCCTCTTCTGGGGTGTCTGAAGACAGCTACAGGGAGCAGCACAGAAGCGAGAAGACAGCTGCATTGTGCTTACATATAATAAATAAATAAATCTTTAAAAAAATTTTGTTTGTTGATTGTTAACTGTAATGATCCACTGGATATAATGGTGTAATATGTTAATTAGATGAAAATAATTTGATAACCTGAAAATCATGCATTGTAAATAACAATAATATTAGCAATTATATTATCATGAACATTCTAAATTATTTAACCTTTTGAGATCATAATTATACTACATTAAATATATAACTATAAGTATTTTTATTATGCAGAAAGAATATCTGAAGAGTGTGATAATATTGAAGAAAACTAAGAGTAACTTTAATTATCAGGTTACAAATTAGAAGTGAATAATGATGTCTACCATTATTTCTTACATATCAACTATCAAAAATATTACCCTGGTAACATAACTGATGTCTCATGTAATGCATTTGTTTTGTCAATATATTACTATAGCCCAACATATTAGAGCTTTGCAAAGACTGTACGTAATTATACAAATGCCCTGTGAAGATATTCTAATCAATGAAGGTGACTACACTTCCTTCAATTTCTTGCTCAACCCTTTATTTTTAAATGACAGCAAGAAAGTGAGACGGGACGCAAGAGGATCTGAGTGAGTCTGAAGTAAGTAGAGGTGAGGTCACCCTGGCATTTTCTTCTGCCTTTGTATTTTCACATCTATACTTCAAAGTCTCTCTCTCTCTCTCTCTCTCTCCCTCTCTCTCTCTCTCTCTCTCTTTCTCTTTGTGTGTGTGTGTGTGTGTGTGTGTGTGTGTGTGTGTGTGTGTGTATAGCAGAAGGGTTGTTTTTGAGGATTTTAGATTTCAGGTGTCACTGGTCTTTTGTAGTATGTGATTCAATCACATGAGATTTCGGGGCACTTTCATTTTCCTAATGAAAACTAAGATCCTTCCTCTGTTCTTTTACTGCATAATTGGGTAGTTGGATTTATTTTTCTGTTTCCCAGATCCCATATTAATTCATAATTACAAAAAGTAAATTAAAATAGTCTTTTCTTCTCCCTCATTAGACACATAGAATCCATAGAAAGGCAGATGGTAAAATAACTGCAAGTGAAATTTGTTATTTTAGTCCATTGAAACCCAAATACCAGAAAAGTATAAAAAATATATAATGTAAAGGCTATATTCAAAGTTTGTTCATGTAACAAGCCGTCACAAGTGGAATCATAGAGAAAGGAAATGGTATTTAACAATCGTGTTCACTTTATCATTGCATTTATTCATTTACATTCCAGGGATTTTTCTAGGTCCATACTGGCCATTTAAAAACTGACGGGAAGAAGGAAATGTCTTCATCTAGGATCTGATTAGATGAAAACTGTCACAGAAAGTAGACATCATTTGACAAGTTTCCCCAAAGACTTTAGCCAGCCAACTCAGTTATAATGTATGAGCCAAGAATATACCTTACTATGTGCTTTGTAACAGGGAATGGATACACACAGAGACTCACAGACACAAACACACACACACACACACACACACACACACACACACACACACACAGAGAGAGAGAGAGAGAGAGAGAGAGACAGAGAGAGACAGAGAGAGACAGAGAGAGAGAGATAACAGATAGAGAAGAAGAGGGAGATAGATGAATGGAAGGAAGGAGAGATTAAGAAAAAGAGAGAAAGAATGAGAGAGCATTTACCACAGAATACATTCATCAGCAAAATCTAACTTTGTGCCATTTAAAATACAAAATTATCAATACTCACCATCGCTGTGCATTTCAGCATGGCAGGAGCCAATACTACCTCTTCAAGGAATCTATTATAATTTTATTATGAAGCCAATGTTAAGAACAAACACAAAAGCAATTTTTTATTATTCTTACATTCAACTGAGTTCTCAAATTTATTAGTAAAATCAAGATCTACAGTACCTCAACCACATGTATTAAGTAGACTCTCTAGATGTGGGTTGTATAAATAGTCAGTAGCATCTCACAAAGAAGTTTTTAAAATATAACCTGCACATACTACAAGGAAACAATATTTAATATATTTGTTGAATAAAATTCTAAAATTTGTATCAGCTTGGGTATGTTCATGCATGGCATAAAAATAGATCTGACACTTTGAAAAAATACCACATTTCTTTTACTTTATTTTTAAGGTTGGATGTGAAAGGACAGACTCCATGAAAAGACTGTGAAGGGATGTTCACATCTTTTTGATTTTTATCTCAGTTGTCAGTGAAGTTTAGAAGTAAGAAAGAGACTATTATAGTAGGCTTTAAAATATACTTTAAAAAGAGGTCAGAAGGCCAGCTGTATGGTTTCAGCACAGCCATTATTATAGGAAAATAATTTTGAAAATGTGTGTTGCCAATTTTAAGTATAACCTACTAAAAATTGCCCAGAAGGTACGCTGTTATAGAGTTAAGAATATGTCAACAAAGTTTCACTCCATTTTCTGTTGCACTTTTGCATCAAAGAAGAAATATGTGACATAAATAATCTGGAATGATTTAGTTTGGCTCATGGCTTCAAAAGGAATCTATACGTCAATGGCCTGGGGGGAGGGGCATGGCAGAAAATAGTAGTTCACAAAATGGTGGCCAGCCAGCAGAAAGGGCAGAAATGTAAGAAGGGACCAGGGCAAGACAGAGCACGCAAGGACACACTTGAGTCATCTGTTTCCTCTGAAGAGGATTCACCTTTACTACTTCTTTTCATTTTTGGTGTCATATTATGCATCCGTCTGGAAATTAATCCATTATTTGAATCAGATTCACAAAGACCCCATAACCTCTCCAGACACAGCAGTGAGCATCCATACTTTTAAACATCGCATACTCAAAACAGAACAGGTCTCATGAAAATGGGAAAATATTCCCAGAAGCTCATGTTATGAACAGGGTTCATGTTAATACGGTAATTTGAAAGTATCTAAGGTAAAATGTCTTTTGTGAACTCTAAGAACCAACTTTAAATACTGTGGCCAAGGATAGTGTAGTGCAGGCTTATGGCAGACCACTCAGAATATTGCATGCGTTTCTTAGGACTTCTGAATGTTACCTTGCCCAGCGCTGTAGCTTGCAGGTTAATGTGCAGGCAGCACCAGCATTTGTGTGCATGCATCTGCTTCCAAGTGCACGTGAGGGCTTGTACATGTGCGTGGAGGAGCTAGAGGTGAGCATTATGTCTTCCTCAATGGTTCTCCATCATATTTTTTTGAGACAGGATCTTTTCTTGAACTTAGAATTCAATAATTTGGCTAGGCTGGCTAGCCAGCAACCCTCAAGTTTATACATTTCTAACTTTATAAATTATTCTTTATACGAAAAGAGAAAGGTGAGACCTAATATATCATAGTAAAGTAAAACTTTGTACCATAACACTGACTTTATTATCATAAAATATCTATGGTTAAAATATTTCAAAAAAACTGAATGCTACATCTTGCTCAAGAAAAAATTCAGCCCCTAAACAGCCACTTTTCCTTTGCATGACTGTCTCCAAGAGACACTTTCCTGTCACACAGACTCTAGGGTTTCTTCCTAATATACTGACTGTCATAGAACCTCCTCTGTAGAGCAGCAAGCAGAATACACATATGGACATCAAAATGATCTCTAAAGCTCCCTGAGGCTGTCAGTTTTCAGCAAGAACTCTGATTTCTAGAATTAGCTCATACACGTCAAAGTCTGTTACAAAATCAGCTCTCCTAGAAAATTTATGTATCTTGGCAGCTTAACAAAGAAATCCTCGATTTAAGTGAGATCAACAGAACCATTTTTAGAAAATTACTGCCAGACCTGAAGCTAATTTTCTCTAATTCTACAACATCTGTAAGCCTCCTATAGAAATCTGGATTTTAATAAGCCCTGGGGTCTACCAAATGGCTGATGATGCTTAAAGAGAATAAACTCCAAACACCATTTGAAAGGAAAACCACAAGATAGCATAAAAGAGAATATGGGATACAGGCTTTAGAATACTTGACAGCTTTTAAAACCTCACAGGCAAAAATAGGAGCAAAGTACTGGTGCCATAGGGCAAATCTTCATTAAATTGTTCTAGTATTTATGAACGGTGGCCTGTGATACTCCTGGGACCCCAACCCAAGACAGTGATACACCCAATGCAAAGAGGAGAAAGTATGTGAATGGACAAAATACAATGTGGATTGGGAAGGCTGCTCAGGCAGTGACTCCTAAGATTTTAAACCATCGCCAGTTTCCAGGTTGCTCTGATTTATCACTTCACACTACATGGATGGTTCTCTGCAGAGAGTAATCCTTTAAACCACTATGTTCATTAACATCTGACACCTCATTGGGTAAAAATTACAAAAGGGTGAAGGTACACAGGATCTGCATCGCTTTAAGAGCTTTTCCCAATGTCACTGTGATAAACACTGAGAAGAAGCATGTGTGTCGACAGTAATATTCTTTTTAATGATCCAGAACTGAGCATTTGAAAGAATATGTTGCCCCTCACCATGTTGCTTGCATCTGATAATTAAATCTAATCTTACTTGCATTTTCATGATATTCGCTAACCATATAGATCCCAGACTTCCTTAAGCTGTCAATAGAATGCCTAAGAGTAGTAGATCAAGAACACGTGCTTTATCAATGTCTATGGTTAATGCAAAGGTAACCGGAGCTAGAGAGAATGTTTGCTTTGAGGTAATTGTGTTACAGACTCTTTTACAAGTCATATTGAAAATGAGCCAGGGATTGTTTGAATCTTTTCCAGGCACCATTTCATGTAATCCCTCAATAGTTCTGCAAGGGCAAATGCTATTACCACTTCCAAAAAAAGAGACAGAAAGAAAAACAAATTAGTTAGAGCCAAATGTGAAGTAATGTACCTGATATTATAAATCCGAAAACTTAAAAAGTGAGTTTTAAGGAAGATAAAAATGAATCCCTGGATTCTCAGGTTTTGGTGAAGGTGAAATATATACATATACACATACACATACATATGTGTGTGTGTGTGTGTGTGTGTGTGTGTGTGTGTGTATGTGTGTATGTGTGTACGTGGGTGTGAGTAGTTCGCATGCATTTGTGTATATGCGTACTTGTGCATTACTTTCATGCTTTGTTATCATGTATGGTAAACAGTGGAATCAGATACCCTGAGACCTGAGTCACAGATAGTTTTAAGCTGCCATGTGGATGCTGGGAACTTAATCCAGGTCATATGATAGCCAGATCTCCAGTACCCTTTCCACAAACTCATGTTTATAATTTCTATGCATCTCATTTACATAATGAATGCACAAAACATAGAGCCCACTGTGCATGTTCCTGAAATATTTAAAAGCAGATCAGCGGTCTACTAGATTGTACTTTACCCAACCTCTGAGTTTTTGAGTTGGCCACTCTATTTTCTGTACCTACCTAGTTTTGTCCCCCTTCATTGATATGTACCCAAGTCTAAATGATTGGTTCTTGGATCTATTCAGTCTCTTCAGCCCTGACCTTTTCCCCAGTGCTAATTTCTGTTTCAAACTGCCTGCCTGACAACTCTGCCTGGATGGTCAGCCCACACACAAGATGGTTTTTACTGACTTCATCTTTCTTCACAACCCAGCCTTTTACTAGATCTTCTGTTTCTGTCCATCATTTTCACAGCCCTTTTTAGCAAAACAGACATAGTAAAAATCCTTAAAATAGCTGCATCCTTATTCACAATCACAGCATTCACCTTCCTTTTTTATTGACAATACGTGTGTATCCCTTTTACTTTGACCCTGCCCTGAATATCTGCTCAATAGATAGGAGCAGAAATGACACTGGCCACATTCAGTGTGAATACCTGCTGAATATTTTATCCATCCTCTATCTTAAGAAAAGAGATGCCCCTTCTCCCTGGGTCTTAAAATGACAGGACAGGTAAAGTCAGGCTGCAGCCACACACTCACAGCTATGTCATACATTACTAACTCAACGGATGCTTGGTAGTGGAAGCCATTGTTACTGGATAGCTAGTTGTCATAATGAAAGGGTACGTTTTGCCGGGCAGTGGTGGCGCACGCCTTTAATCCCAGCACTTGGGAGGCAGAGGCAGGAGGATTTCTGAGTTCGAGGCCAGCCTGGTCTACAGAGTGAGTTCCAGGACAGCCAGGGCTACGCAGAGAAACCCTGTCTCGAAAACAAACAAACAAACAAACAAAAAAAACCAACAAAAAAAGAAAGGGTAGGTTTTTATTTATTCGCACCTTAATATAAAGTCAGTTATAGTGTTCTTTATATTTGTTCCCTCTGTATCATTTTTATTCTTAAAGATATCTATGATTTTGATTGTCAACCAACCATTTTATATTATAATTATTTCTTCCTTACATACACAATATTGGGGTTTTCAGGGCTGTGTGTCAGGCAAGTATTTTACCATTGAACTATTTCCTCCTTCCTGTTTTTACTTTTTATTGAGAGATACAGTCTCATAATGTTGCTCTGAAGTGGCTCAAGATCTCTTTGTAGCCTAGGCATGTCTTGAACTTGCAATTCTCCTGTGTCTGCCTACTATGAAGTGGTTTATGGTAGATTGCGGGTTTTCACTACCATGCCCGGCCAAACACAGCTATAATGTATGTTTCCTTTTCCTCTAGTTTCTTGCTGATCAAGATAATTCTATTTGAAGACAAATTTGATTATTTTTCTCCTATTCCAACAATATATATGATTTTTCAAATGATCAAATAATGAAATAAATGTCTAATTTTTAAAAAATGATCTTGATAAATAAGTTATCATCAAGTAGAGCCACTAAATTCTGAGCAGAGTCTTTCCTCATCAATTAACACAATTGAGACAATCTCCCACAGGCATGCACAGAGACAAACTCAATCTAGACAATCCCTCATTAAGATCCCCTCCCAGACAACTCCACACTGTGGCAAGTTGACAGTCAAAATAAGCATCACACCAGGCTAGCATTCTATGACTGAGATACAGCCACCCTTCCATTTGAATCACTTAAAAAAAATGTTTCTCTGGTTACTTTTAGGCATGGGAAGCAGAATAGATAAAATACTGAGTTATCTCTACATTCAAGTTTTGCTAGACAAACAAACAAACAAATACAAAGACATGTTTGGTAAAGAAGAGCTACCCAAGAAGGAGTTATGAGAGTCTATGCTTCACAAAAAAGAAAATGAATAAACAGCAATATCATTGATTTTTGGCAAGTTGATGGTTAATGGATTGAATCTATTGTTGTAAAATGTTATTCTTTGAGTAGGCATAGTACAGAGACTAACTTCAAATGAGAGTAATAGTTGCTAGAAAGTAGAAAAGTCAAACGTTTTTGAATAAAGAGAATTAAGCTGGTACTAATGCCAAATTATATGGTGTGGCTCTAAGGATGAGGGGTCAGGATCCTCGGCAGCTAGGCTATGTGAATACCAGCATCTAGCACATCCTGACTAAGTACATCTAGATAGTAGCTGAAGCTTAGATAATAAAGGAATTGGGACTTAAGGTTCTTAGAATGACCTCATTAAGTACAAGGCGCTGTGGGTTTTGGATTCTAGGATACATAAAAGTTTTGGGTTTTGGGGTAATTAGAAGATAGAGAAAATGGAGTTTATTTTGTGGGTTTTATAATCTATGTCTGTATAAACATTAGGGGAAGCACATGGAGTTGAGGGCATGTGCACCTATGTGCTCACGAATGTGGAGGGAAGCAATGACCTCTGGTATCTTCCACCATCTCTCCACTTTCTATATAGACATATAATCTCTCACTTGAATCCAGAGATCTCTGATTCATATAGTCCATCTAGTCAGCTTGCGGAGGGGATCTCCTATCTCTGTGTTCAGAGCACTGGGATGACAGTATGTCCAACACACACACACACTGATATTTATATGGGTGATAAGGATCTAAAGTCCCCTTCTCATGCTTGCCTGATAACTTCTTTACATACTGAGTCATATCAGCAAACCAAACAATGAAATTAAAAGGGGGAACTTATAGAACTAGAGATATGTGGAAATATGAATAGCAGACACAAATTTTGTATTATAAATTATATATATATGATAGATATTTGCTTAACAAATATCTTTCAATAATAGTGCAACTGTAGAAATACAGTACATACTTCTCTTGTGCTATAAGAGAACATATAATAGAAATATATACATATATAAACTCACAACCATGCCTAATAAAGATCTGAATATCCAAAGCTCAAGTCCCTACTGTTAAATTAGAATTTACCAGAAAAAGTTTAAAGAACAAATTTTTTGAATAGATGTGTATAAGTATATAAAAATATGCATAGGTATATGACTTAGGATTTTACTGCTGTGAACAGACACCATGACCAGGGCAACTCTTATAAAGGACAACATTTAATTGGGACTGGCTTACAGGTTCAGAGGTTCAGACATTGTCATCAAGGCAGGAACCGAAGCAGCTTCCAGGCACACATGGCATGGAGGAGCTAAGAGTACTGCATCTTGTTCAATGGCCAACAGGAGAAGACCGGCTCCCACAGGGTTAGGAGGAAGGTCTCCTTGCTCACTCCCACAGTGACACACTTCCTCAACAAGGCCACACCTACTCCAACAATGGCACACCTATTCCAATAAGGCCACACGTCCTAATGGTGCCACTCCCTGGGCTAAGCATATCCAAACCACCACAGTATATATTAAAAGTTATAATTTCATTAAGTAATTAACTTAGAACAGTTGGTGGGAAGTCTCAGAACAGAGGCTTCATGATGCCCAGGAGGATACGTGGAGTCACTAGGTCCTTCTCCCAGAAGGAGGAGAAACATTTCATTTCTACACAGAAAGAACACTCAGACCACCTTCCACAAAGCATTTCTTCTATATCCAATACAGTCAGTCAGTTTCCAGTGATTTCAACCGGCCTACCTAGAGGTTTTGAGAGAGAAAGGTGAAAGACACAAAAGTAAGTAATGGTGTTGTTCAAGAAAATACCAACAGGATGACTTGGCTGAAAGGAGCATGGAAAACAAGAGAGCTTCCCCTGTCTCCCACCTCCCATAGTTCACCCCAGGCACTCGCCTCCTAGGCATTCACAGGCTAGGCTAAGCACAGAGATCTGCATCTCCATTAGCTATGCCTTGACTCCTGCAGTACTGACCTGACAGGCTCACTACCTGTGCCTGTGTGAGAATGGTAAAAGGACTGAGAATCTTCTTCTCAAAAAAGAATATTCAAAAAAAAAAAAAAAAAAAAAAACCCATATCAGTGTTGCTTTTTTCCTATTACAGTGATAAAATAGTCTATGAGATCTCAGAGATGTTATTTCAAGGTAATCGAATATTTCACATAAAACATTATAGACTCATATAGCCTAGCATGTTTATCTCTTCAGATATAAAATTCCAACTCTCTCTTTATTAGCTTTTTACCAACGCTTCTCAGATCTTTTAGTTTGCCGTGTGAATTCAATCTCTAAAAGCCACCGTGCTCCAGTCTGTGATTCCCAAAACCACCTTGATAGGATTTTGAATGTCTGTTTGGTGTTCTCATGCGCATGCGTTCAACCAAACAAGGACATAAAACAAACAAGCTTGAGATAATTAGGTGGGCCTGAGCATACCTGCAGCGTGCACTTTGCCCTTCTGTTTAATTCCACTCTGTAGTCGACACTTGCCACTGAGTTTATAAAACACAGCCTCATAGAGGAAGAAAAAGAGTCCAGGGTCCTCTATGACCAGTAGAATCAATCTGAACACTATAACCTTACCATGATCTTGGCAAGGCGCCAAAGCAGCAACCAATCAAGAATTATGATCTATTTTAGAAAGAAACTAAACTATCAAGGGAAAAAAAGTAAGATGTGAGCATCATAATCAATACTGACACCCACTGAGTTAATGAGTTGCTGTCATTATAATAATAATGGAAGAAAAATGGCAAGAAAAGAAACTCTTCTGGCTGAGGTGATTAAGCCTCTAAGCAGGAGAACATTTATGCAGGTGAAATCTATTTTAAAAGCATGCTTCAAAATAGAAACACTGAAGAGTTAATTTAAGATTCATTCTCTGCCTTGCACAGACAACTCACTCTTACAAAAGGGTTCTATTGATCCTCAGAAACTAAAGAGCCTGCTGTTCTTGCCCCTTCTAAGGAGATACTACACTCTCGTTTTCCAGTTTCTACTGGCCTGTGTACTTCTTGATATTTTATTCGTAACTCACATTATGTGACCAGATATGAGGAAGGCATTTGTCCCTGTGACTATGATTTGACATTCTATTGCCACCAGAATGGGCGGGGAGAGAGTGCAGGATCTTGAGGCATTCTAGCTATTATGATAAATACTTTTATTCTCTGTGCTTCTGTTGCCTCATTGAAAAATACAGAATAAAGTATCTTGGATTATGGTCAAAACGAACTTGGCACTGTCTCTCTCCTATATTTAAACAAAGGGCAACATCCTTCTCCTTCTCTGACTTGTGCAGAGAAGAGAGTAGCCATCATCCCACAGGCATGGGTTGATGGACCTTCCATCCTGATTCACAGGATGCTCTGGTATCTTTTATGTAACTCATTCTCTTCCACATGGTAGGTACAACACATCTGGAATTCCTAGTTATTCTCCAATTTTAAAAGCTTCAAATTCTTTTTTTCATTCTTATTTCAAAAATTAACCCTGGCTAATATGTTCTTCTATGTAAAATGGCAGAATCATGGCCATACTGTGTTATGTACATTTAGTGTACTATCTTATGTATTTTGTTTAAATGAGCGGGCTGTTGATCCCAGGCCCTTACATATGGTAAGCTCTAGCACTGATTTACACTCCCAGCTCCAAATATGAATATTCACTCTAACTCCTCTGAAAGTAGATTTGAGATCATTCATGAAGACACCATCAATATCAAATATCAAATACAAAATGCACTCCCTAGTTTTTCTGATGAAAACATTTTCAGTTATGACAACAGACTGATCAATGGCTGATGAACAAAAGTTCAGAGACTGCCTTGCCTCAATGAGACCAGAAGAATGACAACATCAATAGACATGCTAATGAGGAGGGGGGAGTCACAGAGAACCTACAAAGAACTACAAATAATTAATGACTGCCAAAAGAGAGGACTGCCAAAATGCACTTTCCATGGGATGAACATTTTAATTGGTTAGCCAATACACAGTGGTCAGTTCTGAAATCATTTTCAGACTGACATACGGAATGGATCCAGCATCTCTCTCTCACATATACACACATCAACAGTAATCAAAGAAAAACTGGCATCAGTTTTAGAAAGAGTGGGTGTATGGAAGAGGTAGGGTGAATGAAAGGGAAGGAAAGTAATTATAATTTAATTCATCTTTTTACATTTACTTTATATCCAAACCACGTTCCTCTCCCTCCTCTCTTCCCATTCCCACCCTTACAAAATCCTGTCCCCCATTGGCCCCTCCCCTTCTCCTCATAGAAGGGGAGTCCCCCTTGGGTACCACCTCACCTTGAGGCATCTAGTCCCAACAAGACTAGGCAAGTCCCCCCAAATGAGAAGAAAACAACAACAACAAAGCAAACACCCTTCAGAGAATAGCTGTATCAGGCTTTGTTTTAAAACACATTTATTGTTTGTTTTATTGAGAACAATGGGCTATTTCTAAAAAGGGTAATTTCAAAAAACTAAAGTATAAATCTATGTCCTCGTGTCTAATAATGCTACACTGCATTTTCGTTTAAAAACCAGACCTGGGAGAATGTTACGCTAGCCCACCCTTGGGCAGGATATAAGACTGAACGATTGAATCCACTGTACATGCTGAGACAGAACTAGCTGCTGACGGACATTTCCAACCACAAATCATGCTCACAGCTGGGAACTCTGAGTGACAGCTTCATTTTACAGCAATTCCTGAATGATGCGTGGACACAGGAGAAGTCTGTTTTCTGTGGAAGAGTTTTCTTGATCTATTTACAGAACCAGCATTATGATGGTTAAAGGCTAGCCAAAACAAAACTTAGTGAGACATGTGATCAAAAATAGTTTTCTTTTAACTGGACCTCTCTAAATACTACTTCTCTGCTGCTAAAATGGCTAGGCATCTATAAGATGGCCACTGTTCTGTACAATCTTCTAGGTGATTAGAAAGCGAGAAGTAGTGGTCTCAGAAGATCACTTTGTGTTGCTTCAGTGTAATTCTCTTTGTCTGTTCTTATGTATGGGTGGCAAGCTTTATGATAGGTGAGAGGAAAGAGAGATAACTCTCACACTTTTAACTTGATCTTCTAACAGAAATCAAATCTGATATAGTACCCTGTGACCAAGAATGCTGTAGGTTGGCTTAGCAGTGGTGGAACTCATATATGGAAGATCTTACCATTAGTCTCTCAGAATTTGAACTCATTTGGAAATAAGGATGTTATAGAGAAAATCGAACTAAAGTAAGCACAGGGTATATGGCTTAATCCAATATGGGCTTCATATACAGAGGATGAAAATATGAAGATGTAGCTAAAAGGCTGGAACAGAGCCTTCCTTTCTATGGAAAATGAACACTGCTCATATCTGGTTGACTACTTGGGAAGTTGAGACAAAAACATGTTGCATTTGAAGCCAGCCTGGGCTACACAGCAAAACTTATTTACAAACAAAAAACAAGAAAACAATCACATCCTTCTTTTCTTTCTCTCTTCCTTCAATAAACTCTTATAGGAGACTAAAAATGTATCAGGGACCCTGTGGGATGGACTAAGAATCTAGAGTCACACAATATGGAATAAATGCTTGCAGGAAAAGCTAGAGCATCAGTTATTGTAAGTATTAGTTATTACGCAAGGAAGCAGAGAGTGGAATGAGATTTTAGAAAAAGAGATATATGCTTTGTGACAGGAATTATTTCTGATTTGGGGGGGGGTCAGAGAAGGTTGGGGGATAGTTTTTATGCTTAGTAAGTCACAGGCCTCCAGAAGAGATAGATATATACAGATTCTCAAATGAGACAGTAAATTTTGTACCTGACGCACCTCAGGGAAGGGGCGCTGCCCCTCTTAAGTGGTTCTGAGGCAAGTGTACAGGGGTGACAATGTCTGTGGTGAGTCTTTGAAGAAGAGTAAATTGTGAAGGATGATATGCTGGGTTTGAATATGGGATTCCAGACATAAGCAAAGACATAGACTCACACAGGATGCATTCTCGCTCGTGTGGTTAGGGGCAGCAACATATAACTGGTATTTGAAAGGAGTAAACTGATGCCTCATAAGACAAGAGATAAGGTAAATCCATGGACTAGAAGCCAGAATGTTTGGACATGGACGAAAAGTACAGGGCGTAGAGAATGTGTTGGTAATTCTGCAGGCTAAGCACACAAGCATACAAAGCTTGCAGTTAATCTGCTAATTTGCTTATTTGGCCTTGGCAGTTGGCATGGGAAGTACAGATAGTCTGGCTGTCTCCATCCAGATTTGCCTTAAGGACCTTGTAAAAGTTTGCTTCTGCTTCACTGGATTTAAACCCCGAATCATGGAGGACTGAGAGTCTATGGCAGTAACGAAGGAACATTAACACTCTGTACATACTACAACCAAGCTATGAGGCACTGAGAGGTGGGATACTGACAGATGGAGTCACACCTAAATCCAAAGTTAATTGTGGACTTCCCAGTTTGCAAGTAATCAGTGTGGTTTTGGTTTAAGCAAAATTTATTTATGATTGTTATAAGTCATTAATAGTTCATTCATTTGGTCAGAAAATAGCAGGCCAAGAATGGTAAATAACATCAACACCCCTGGGTTAAGTAAACAGTGCATATCCTAGGTATAACCAGGACCTAGGAATCTATACGCTTAACCCCTTTGTAATAAATTACTTTGTGGCAAATCCTACCTCCAAGGCTGTATTTTACTTAAATGTGCACCAATGCTAGAGATTTAAGAATTTGAACCTATGCTTAGAGGCAGAGTCTATAATACCAAGAATCAAGAAACTGGGGCACAAAGGTTGCTCTAAGTTCAAGGCTAACCTGAGCTACACATATGAGGGTAGACTGGGGTACATAACAAGATCCTCTTTCCAAAGTAACCCCAAACAAAACTAAAGAAAGAAAGGAACAAATAAACAAAAATGACAAGTGTCCTTGTGATTAAGCACATATTTTGAGGTGTCTTGACTAGAGGCGAGCATATGGATCCAAATAGAAGCGGGGAATCTTACCACTCAGGGAAACTCTAAGTACCCCATGATCCACTCTCAAGGGTGGCCTCCCTGAGAGACTTTGTTGTAGTCTCTCAGAGGCTGTCACAAAGGCCCCAGCATAGCCTCACCCGCTCTCTGGCTTCCTATGTGAAGGCATGATTGCTGCTCAGAAAGTGTCTCCACTCTACCACCTGCCTGATGTGGCAGTCAGGAGGGTCCTCACCAGAGCTGAAGCCATGCAAGCAAGAAGCCCTGGAGTCTCCAAAACATGGAGATAACTTAATTTCTTTTATTTAAAAAAATATTACATAGGCATTTTGTTACTATAATAAAAAGACAATTAACCTACATGTTGTATGTATGTATGTATATATGTAACTATGTATAGATATATGTATGTATGTATATCTAAACTATGTAACTAGATACAAGGTAGGCAAGACCAAGATAAATATGTTAAAGCAATAACCTTGGTTATCCTTAGGATAGGGAAAATTGGGTTATTTTTATATTTCTTTTTGAACTTTTATACATGGAAATTTCCTTCAATACTCACATGGGAATTTTATAAGAACAAAACACCCAACTTCTCTCAGAAAATAAGCACTCATCTTTAATGAAAATGCTTTCACTTACAATTTATCTGAAAAGCCATATGGGAGTTCTGTGGACGCCGAAAATAAAGACGGCAGCTTATTGCAAATAACTTCAACCGTTGCAAAGAAAAATTAAGTCAAGCAGAGATTTAAATGGAGGACACATGACACTAATAAATAAATCGTGGCCACCCACTCTGTGCAGCTACAGTGAAGACAACACAGAACTTATCAGGTACCAGCCAGAAGTCTTCAACTTAATGATCCCAGGTTGGTGTCTCACCCCATTAGTTAGCCCATTAAAACAGGAATTCACCCCGAGTACTTGAAAGAAAAAGGAGTTTCATATCTTTGCGGAACTTATTAAATAAAATTATACAATTAAATTACCCAACATAATCACTCTGGTTTTATTGCTTTTTTCATCAATTAAAAAAATTCTAGTATTAGTAGTCCAAGTTGCTTTTCTATTCTTGGTCAATGCTGCGTAAGGATTTGTCTGCTTACACAAGAAGCATGACTCCCCCCACCCCCACCCCCCCACTGTTCTGCTTCATTTTGAACACTTTAGAAATATTTCCACACGTATTCAAGGTCAAGACCATGACAGACTTAAATGCGTAGACATGGAAGCCCAAACCTGAAATCTCAGCATCCTGGTGGGGAAAAAGGAAAGACCGAAAGGTTGAGGCAAGCTTAGGCCATGTAGGCAAACCATGCCTCAGAATAAATCGTGAGCATCGTGACAAAGAACAAAAACCCTGCGATTTCCTTTGCCAGCACCAATAGGGTGGCCATCCTTTAGGGTAGTGGTTCTCAGCCCTCCTAATGCTGCAACCTCTTAATACAGTTCTTCATGAGGTGCTGATTCTCAACCATCCAATTATTTTCATTGCTACTTCATAACTATTATTGTGCTACTGTTACGACTCATAATATAAATAGGTGTGTTTTGTGATGGTATTAGGTGACTCCCGTGAAAAGGTTGTCTTTCTTCCCCTAAAGAGGTTGGGACCCACAGGTTGAGAACCATTCCTGTGGGCACTCCAGAACAAGCAAAAAAAAAAAAAAAATGTGTCTTCTGTGTTTTTACATTTTATTGGCAGCATGCAGTAGATGTAGAATATGTTCACCCACTGAACTAACTACGAGTTTTTGAGCTGAACTGAAAAAGTCTGTTCATAATTATAAGCAGATATATTTAGGATAACAGGGAAAGTTTTCACAGAAATCAGAAGTTGTCATTAAGACATAATGAGAGTCTTGAACCAATTTAAAAATTTAAGTAATGGTAAAAACACAGAAACTGGGTTCAAAATAAGTCATCTTGGTTTATTAACAAATTCTTCAGGAAAATTACTTCTCTAGGAACTTTTCTTTAGTAATATTTATCATTACTGTGGCTAATATTCAGTGTTATTAAAGGGTAACAATAAAAGCCATAATGGGTCTATTGCACTGGAAAAATAATCTATTTAAACACGATAACACATTTGCAGTGCAAACTGGGTCTTCTGTGTCGTTTTTATTGTAACAACTTTAACGCTTACCTTTCTTCTATTCTCATCATTAATTACCACTTTCCAAAGGCTCAATAATCAATTATATTGTAAGCATACAGTGGAGAATCCTATGTAAACTAAAGCACTACGAACATGATATTTATTGGGAAAAGAATTATAAGACGACAAAGTTCAATTTTGTTCAATCTTAATATCAAGACTATTTTGAAACAGGGTTTTTAGGTCGGGATACCTTAAATTGGTCTATGTAACAGAGTTTGGTCTTTAGTTCGTTATCCTCCTCCCCCATGGTCCAAAATCCCCAAATTATAAAATGTGAGAATTATAATTATGCATTCAGCATCACCCTGACCCAAATTCATCTTTCTAGATGAATTTTTCATATGTATATATGTATGTATGTATGTATGTATGCATGTATGTATGTATGTATGTATTTTGCCTGCCAAACTGGTCTTTCAAAGAGGTCATGTAGCATTTTATAACACTTGTATGATTGCATTCTTATTATGACAGGTACTGAAAGAAATTCCAATTACGGTATATCAATGACCTGGGCTAGTTGCACTATCCATATATCCTTTGAATCAACAGTGTTTAAGATTTTTCACAATCCCAATTCCTAGGCCCTATGTTAAGAACTTTGAGGAGAGTATCTCAGTACATGTGTAGCATGAACCAATTCTAGAAGGAGTTTTGCCTCATATGAAATTTATATGTTTACTCATTATGATACCAGCCTGCTCTTGTAATTGGGGACAGAGAAAGTTCAACATCAGCACAGAAGCCTCAGACATGAGCAGAGAACCAATGAGAGGATGACGAACATCGAAAATAACTTTTATACGTCCCTAATATCTGTCATTTAACTACCTCTATTTACAGTTAAGATCTTTGAACAAAACAGTTTGCCATCTGATTATGAAATGAAGTAATGACATTTACTTTATCTATTTCCCCCTCAGCCTATTAAAATTTACTTACTTTTAATTACTAAGGGAAGCTAATACGCTAATGAAGGAAATACTTAAGGCATGAGAATAGACCTGATCCAACATTAAGCTAGAGAAAACCAACACAGAGCAGAATGAGTCTTTACAGTGTACACAAACTAAAGGCACGCATAATGAGTCTGACCTATAAAATATTTGCTTGCCATCCTAGGGAAAATATGCTGACTTTGAGCAGGTATGGGAACAGCAAAGGCTTCCTATGCTCATGAATGGGTTCCTACACTGTTTTCTTATAACATCCTATGATTCTCTTTGGAACGGCAATGCTCTACCATTGATAGTAAAGTGCAGAGCATTGCCGCTCCAAAGAGAATCATGCGACTATATGCTTAGGGTGGTCTCACTTCACTATATGAAGAGGCTGCTGAGCAGTCTGTCTTATCTCCATCCTTTCAGACATTCCCATGAGCTTCTCAGTACCTGCTGGATTTCAGAAGCCTTTGTCTCATGGCTTGCCATTGTTGTGTGCTTTGCCTCCATCTCTGTTCAGTTTACACCCTATCTTAATCACTTAACATATGAATATTATATAAGTATAATATCTTATATAAATATTAGATATAAATAATATAATACTTGATATAAACATATCTGAGTTATAAATGGTGGTATATGCCTGTAATCTCAATAACTCAAGACAGATGAGACAGTACAAGGTTAGCCTAGATTCTGTTTCAAGACCCTATCTCTAAAACCAACCAATCAACAAGACAACCAAACAAACTCAAGACAAGAGATTCTCTTACTAGATTCAATCATCCAGTTGTCAATCCTGGGTAAAATTAATTACATGCCTTTCCTGCTCTTCTACACAAGTTACTGAGTGTCCACACTTGAGTTTACTACATACTAATCGTTTCAAGCATGAACTGCCTAGCCATAGGTTATGTAAAGAATCCTTAGTACCACGAAGAAGAATAAAGTACAAACAAACACATTTAAGGTTTTTGTACTTTGTATCCTTAAAACAAAAAATAGAAATGTTAATAAGTCATATTCTTGCTCTTGCAAAGGACTTGTGTATAAAATATATTTAAATATGCCCAAAAGATTGATATATTAAATATTTCAACAAAGAAGCTACGTATCTACTAAAAATATTTATAAGGGAGAACTGGAGCCATCATCTCACATTGGCAACAGCAATGACAGTATGTGGCAATTTGGAAGGCAGGAAAAATTTTAAAAAGTTATTTAAATGTGTCATAAAACCTTGATATTAAATATTTATAAGGGAGAAATAAAACACAAACCCCAATACAGATCTACCCACGAATGTTTATAGCAGGTTTATTCTATATATTTTAAGTATGGGAATGATTAAACTGTATAACTGGTGAATGAAGAATACATTAGATATATACCATATAATATTCATGTAATAGCATACCACTAGGCAATAAAGAATAAAGTAGCAATATATGCCACATGCCTGAATCTCAGTAGTATTATTAGTGAAAGAAACAACAGGAGATGACTATGCACTGTTGGAGCCCATTCATATAAAGTACACTGAAAAGGCAAGTCTGTAGAGACCCGAAACACAAGAGTAGTTGAACAAGACGGATTATCCAAGTAGAGATTGGTGTCAATAGACATGAGGGGCCTTTCTGGGCTAAGGGAATGTTGTCTAATTGGATATAGGCAGTGTTTGTCTATATTCACTAAATGTCACTGAAGTGTACACTGAATATGGGTAACTTTTGTCATGTAAATTTGATATCATTTAAACAAAGCTTTCAGCTTTGTCTGAAAAGGTTATATCTTTAATACCTTCATTAATGTTCAGTCATAACTGTAAATAAGGATTAATTTCTCAGTACTCTATTGTCAATGTCAATACAATTGAGTTTTTACAGAGGAACTATTTCCTATCCATTAATACTAATGTTAACAATACCTTTTCTATACAGCTACACCTTGCTTGTCTGTCCACACTTCTATGACAAAATACCATAGACTTAGTGACTTTGAAACAGTGTCTTAGTTAGGGTTTTACTGCTGTGAATAGATATTAGGTCTAAGGCAAGTCTTATAAAGGACATTTCATTGAGGCTGGCTTACAAGTTCAGAGGTTCAGTTCATTATCATCAAAGTGGGAGTATGGCAGCATCAAGGCAGGCATGATGCAGGCAGAGCTGAGAGTTCTACATCTTTGTCTGATGGCTACTAGTGGAAGACTGACTTTCAAGCAGCTAGAATGTGGGTCTTAAGCCCATGCCCACAGTGGCACACCTACTCCAACAAGGCCACACCTCCTAAAAGTGCCACTCCCCGGGCCAAACATATTCAAACCATCCCATACAGCATCAATTTGTTTCTCATTTGTAGAGCTTGGTTTCTTTTCTACACAGAAATTCTAGTGTGATTTTAGTGTGCACAGTGCTGATGTACATAGCATTTTAACACATAACTGCTAAAATAAGCCTTAGGTAAGCTCAAGACCAGCTCTTCTCAGAAGTGGCCCAGTGTCCAAGGTGACCACAGTGCATGTGTTTGCACTAAACTTTAACTCGGAGACTGAGATAACAGTTTTTCGAAGTTACTCACACTTAGTGGGTAGTTTCTCCCAACTGATAACATCACATTCTGCATCATCACCAGCTGTGTGGCTTACAGTGATTGGTTCCAGACAATTTGTTGTAAAATACAACAGTTTAATATGTGCTTTTACTGTCTCATTTAAGATTCGAAGAAGTCTTATCATTTACTAGGCAAACAACCAGGCCTGGTACTCTATGCCCTTTATTCCTTGTCATTCCTACTTGCTCCCTCATGGCACACTGTCTTATTAATGGCTTCTTATTCTTTTTCCTCCCTTTATGGAAATAGGTTCTTTTCTCATACAGTATATCCTGAGTATAGTTCCCTCCCTCTCCTCCCTCCCTCTCCTCTGGATCTGCTTCCTTTCTGTGTCTCAGAAAAGAACAGGCTTCTAAGAGATAACAACATCTGAACATGGCAAAATAAAATATAACAAGAGGAAGCAAAAACTAACATATTTTATGAGTCAAGGCAACCCAGAAGACAGAGTAGAGTACCAAGAGCAGGCACAAGAATCAGAGACCCCCTTGTTCACACGCTGAAGAGTCCCATAAAAATACTAAGCTGAAAGCTATACTATAATACGGTGGTTTTCAACCTTCCTAATGCTGTGACTCTTTATTATGGTTCCTTATGTAGTGGGGACCCGCAATCTTAAAATTATTTTCATTGCGACTTCATAGCTGTAATTTTGCTACTGTTCTAATTTGTAATGCTAATATCTGTGTTTTTCTCATGGTCTTAAGAAATCTCTGGAAAGGGTCATTTGACCTGGGGTTGAAATCAATAGCTTGAGAACCACTGCTATAATACATATGCAGAGGACCTGGTGTAGACCTCTGAAGGACCTGTGCTCCAGTCTCTGTGAGCTCATACACACCTTGCTCAACTGACTCATTGGTCCATGCTCTTCTGGTGGCCTCCATTCCCTCTTACACCAAACTTTTCTATGCTTCTTTGTTCTCCTCACAATTCCTTCTGATTTCCCCTAGGATATGTGTCAGAATATCTTAGGCCTTTTTAAAGAACCCGTTTAAGGTACACTGTTTTTTTGTAAGTCTTTCTTTACATGCTAACTGTATAATTTATTAGGAGTGTTCTTGAAATTCTCAACCAGTCTTCATTGACTACTCATGTTTTCTAATCCTGGTGACAGAGGATACAGAGTGTCTTAGTCAGGGTTTCTATTCCTGTACAAACATCATGACCAAGAAGCAAGTTGGGGAGGAAAGGGTTTATTCAGCTTACACTTCCACCTGCTGTTCATCACCAAAGGAAGTCAGGACTGGAACTCAAGCAGGTCAGGAAGCAGGAGCTGATACAGAGGCCATGGAGGGATGCACTTACTGGCTTGCTTCCCCTGACTTGCTCAGCCTGCTTTCTTATAGAACCCAAGACTACCAGCCCAGGGATGGTACCACTCACAAGGGGCCCTCCCCCCTTGATCACTAATTGAGAAAATGCCTGGATCTCATGGAGGCATTTTCTCAACTGAAACTCCTTTTTCTGTGATAACTTCAGCTTGTGTCAAGTTGACACACAAAACTAGCCAGTACACAGAGCTAGAGCAGGTTTAACAGAAAGTAGAGGAACTATCATGACTTGAAGCGATACGATCCCTTAAACACAGCATTGCTGAAACTCCTGTTTTTCTAGAGGGGCATTCATTTTCAATCTAGTGGCGAGAGGTATGTAGCTACTCTTAACTGCCTGCTAATATTTTAACCATAATTTATTCTAAAAGAAACCTACAGGATTTACCATAAATAATATGGGTGCTGGAAAGATGGCTTAATGGTTAAGAGCACTGTTTTTAATTCCAGAGAACCTGAATTCAATTCCCAGCAGCCATATGGGGCTCATAGTCATCTGTAATTTCTTTTGCAAGGGATCTGATGCTCTTTTCTGGTACAGAGACATGCATGCAGACAAAATACCCATACACATGAAATAAGTAAGTAAGTAAGTAAGTAAAGAGATAAATATTAAAAAAATAAATTGAATACAATATTTTGCTAATTCCAGTCAGATGGGTCTGCTGTTATTTCAGTATATTTTACTTATATAGAACTTTTTATAAAACCTAAGAAATATAAATACCACTGAGTTGGGAAAAAAAAGTGTAACTTAGACAGAAGGATTTTTAGCTTTTCCATCATTTTCTATAGCATGTGAAAACTCTTTAAATAGTGTGATGATTTGTATATGCTTGGCCCAGGGAGTGGCACTATTAGGAGGTATAGCCTTGTTGGAGTAGGTGTGTCACTGTGGGCGTGGACTCTAAGACCCTCATCCTAGCTGCCTGGAAGTGAATCTTCTGCTAGCAGCCTTCAAATGAAGATGTAGAACTCTCAGCTCCTCCTGCACCATGCCCGCCTGGAAGCTGCCATGCTCCCACCTTGATGATAATGGACTGAACCTCTGAACCTGTAAGCCAGCCCCAATTAAATGTTGTCCTTATAAGAGTTGCCTTATTCATGGTGTCTGTTCACATCAGTAAAACCCTACCTAAGACAAATAGTATGATGATATATCCAGTATTTTCCTTTTGAAGCCACTTTTTCAAGTGGTACTCTGATCCAGGTTCTACACCATTGGGGGGGGGGGCATTCAATGTTTTGTAGGACCAAATTTATTATATAATTGTTTGCATCTGTTGGTCTGAAATTTATCAGCTTTGATGCAGTATGAGCCTTAAAAGTAAAGAAAATTGTTGGTTTCTTTTTTTAATTCTTTCCAACCTAAAGTCACTATTGTGTTGATTCCTGGGTTATTCCAGCACAGTGCCAATACCTTTAGCATTTTCCACTGCCAAGTAGCAATAACATAGGGAATTACGTTTATTATGTAGCCCATACTTTGAACGTCTTTCCTTGTAATCTGCCTCCTCCCCCTTAATCTATTCCCTTTCCGTAATATGAACTGCCTGGAATCTTGCCTCATCTCATTTGCTTACCATACAAAGAGCGCCCTTCTTCTAGCCTGATGGATCACACACACTCAATGAATAGATCACCTAGGTTCATTCACTAAAACATGGTGATTGTGACATTGTCTGCACTGATCATTACCTATTGTAAGATAGATAGAAAGTGCTCAGGAAGATGTATACCTTGATTTACTATAATACTTCTCCAAGAACATGACCTTGAGCAGAGACTGCAGGCCAAAAAGGAAAAGGATGTAGCAAACTGTACCGCAGGCACAAAAGCAACAAGACAAATGTCAGAGATAGAAATTCGCTTTGATTGTTCAAAGGATGGGAAAAAGTCCAGGGCTCAAGAATGAAGTTAGGATAAAAGTCAATGAGAAAATATATTTAAAAAGAAATTCAGACTGGAGAGAGGGAGAGAAAATTCCCACATAGCGATATACTTCTCATGTACACACAAGCATGTGTACACATGCATACACACAGACAGTCTCTACAGATTGTGGTAATGGGTATATGCAATATAATGAGTGGTAATAGGTATATATTAGAAGGCTCTTCTGTTTAACATGATTTAAGGTATTGATGGAGTATGAATCAGAAATGATACCGAAAACTAGTATCAGAATTTACTACTTATGCTTTGGGTATAGCTCTAAAAAATACACTAATTTTTGCACATGCTTATTTCAGAATGTAGATATATTAATTAATTTTTTTTTTTGGTTTTTCAAGACAGGGTTTCTCTATATAGCCCTGGCTGTCCTGAAACTCACTCTGTAGACCAGGCTGGCCTTGAACTCAGAAATCTACCTGCCTCTGCCTCCCAAGTGCTGGGATTAAAGGCATGTGCCACCATTGTCCGGCTAATTTTAAAATAATAGTCATAAATACTCAATTAAAGAAGTATTCTATGTACTAATACTTAGAGAAATGAGCAATGTCTTCTTGTTCAATAAAATTAAAAATTTGGAGTGAAAGGCTAAATAAATCAGAACCAGAAATATATTTTATACTAGTTGACTTAGATACTGATCTCAAATAATGTTGATCCTGATAAAAGGCAACAGAACAGTTCCAGTAAAAAATGACTATGCCTGATATGTGTGTGCGCGCGCACACACACACACACACACACACACACACACACACACGCACACACACACACACGCACACCCCTAAAGAGCTAGAGATAATGGAGTACAAGATATTAGCCTAAAGCAAGAGCTACATGTTTTCAAAGTAATCTCATGAGAAACATCAAGCTTATTCTACTTATTGTAATTGATGGTTTGAAATACATTTTTATACATGTATAATTTGCCTCCAGTTAAATCCAAGTGCATCTAAATTGACAGAAAAACATCAACAATGTTTGTTTCTTTTAAATTAGGAAAATGCATTTATGCTGTTACAGTTTGTCTTATAGATACTGACATTTTAAGTGTTTTCTATCGCTGATAGACTTTTTTCAGTATCACAGAGCTAATATGATCTAGCAAATGACACTGCCTTTTCCCCCAAAATCTTGCAGAAGAGAATTTGTAGTTGACACTGGGGATCTGTGGTGACCTTACTTGTAAAATAGCTTTGTGAGCATCAGCATGTTCCATGCTGATGCGATTACCTGTCTGCGTCCACTGTCACATCGTGAACTCCTCTCTGTATGACATCCCTGGAAGTTGCTGTGTCCGGCACTCGGTTAAGACTTCTAGTATATAGGTTGAGCCCACCATCTGTCATGTACCTGAAAAGAATTGCCAACACACCATTAATCAACAGAAAGTTAAACGACCATATGACATAAGAAAGTTACTGTGCTGGGAATTTTCAATAACTACCCAAAAAACAACTCTATATTAAACCATTTTATATTTGGATGCTCTCATCAGAAAGAAGCAAGTTTTATTTTCAATTTTATTAAAAAAATCAATATCCTTTGCTATATTAAGTCAGTAGCTTTTTATGAAAGTTGTTAGATATGCATGCCCACCCACAAACACACACAGAGATACACAAACACCACAGACACACACATGCCATGGTAGACATGAACCCCTGCACATACACATGCTCGTGCATGCACACACACACACACACACACACACACACACACAGATAAATATACACAGATATACAAATACCACAGACACATACTCAATACATAAATATAAAACCTTGTTGAAACTACTAGAGTAAAAAGTTGAGAAAGTATTCAAATTACAAGAATAGGTAAGAGCATCTACAATAGGACTGGAGTAGCACAGGAAATGACCACAAGAAGTGAGCAAGAAAATGGCGAGTGCAGAATTCATGAGACATGAAAGTGTAACACAGTGACTATGTTGAAGGATTACGACTGCAATGGCCTAGGCAGAGTCAGAGAAGATGTGCAGGCAGCAGTGGAAGGAAATCAACTAAATCAAAGAAAACTAAATATGCACAAAAGTGTCATAAGAAAATTAGGTACTTTGTACACTAATTAATATAATAAAATTTCAAAAGGACACTGTTTGTGGCACTATTGTGGAGGTTAAATATGTATAGTTTGTCTGTTTTGGTTATTGAATAATTGATTAATTCATTGGTTGACTGATTGATTGACAGGGTCTTATTCTGAATCCCCTCCTGAACTAAAACTTACTATGTAATCCAGAGTAAGCTCTATCTCACAGCAATACTCCTGCCTCAGCTACCTGAGTAGGATTATAGGTATGGTCCACTACCCCTAGCTTTTAGTTGCTTTAAAGATCTTGGAGTTGGTTTCTAAAATGTTCTCCTTTGTTTCATTACTGTTAAACTTGATTCTCCAGTAGCACAAGAAATAACCACAAGGTGAGCAAGAAAATGGTGTGTAGAGAATAACAGAATTCATGAGACATGAAAGTAGAGCACAATGACTTCACTGAAGGGTTACAACAGCAATGGCCTAGGCAGAGAGTCAGAGAACTCTACATAAGTGAATAGTCTATGGAGCTGCTATGGACTAGCTGAAGTGTGGGCTCTGAAAGCATTCCAATTATCCATGTCTGATTCAACTGTGTCATCTGCAAAACTGAAATGATAGAAATTATAAGCTTAACTCTGGTGAGGTTGAGCTAGCAATGGCAATAATAACATGTGATATATATGTGTATGTATATATATATCATGTCTGTATTTGTCTATGATACGATGTCTATGTATATGTATTTGATGTGTATGATGTGTGTGATGCATATAATGTGCATGATGTATGTAACATATATGATGTGTATGAAGTATGTGATGTATATGACGTATATGATGTATAATGTATATAATGTATGTGATGTGTCTGATGTGTATGTTGTACATGATGTAGATATTCAAGTGTATTCACATTTGTATGTGGTGTGTGTGTGTGTGTGTGTGTGTGTGTGTGTGTGTGTGTGAAGAGCATTGCCTTTCATGGAATAGCACTGTGTGACTAATGTCTACTTGGCAGCTATGTGTTCTATGAATTTCTATTTGTCCTATGAATGGCTAGTATTTTAAAGTTGTAATTGATGAATCACTGAGGGGGACATGTGGGTTCACGAGAACGACACACTCAGGTTCCAGGGCCTTTCAGTTGCTGCACCACTCTTAATCATCCTAAGATTTTAGGGGAATTGAAGGACAAGTGTAACCAACATATATTTCATTTCATATTTTCAATTTTTGTTCCTCATAATTCATACTTGTTTTCATTTTTGGTCAAATGACTCAATTACAATTTTAACTTTCGGTCACATGCACATAACTATTTATGACTGTGTATCCAAAGATAACTTCAATTTCCACTCAATTGAAATATGTAACTTTTCTCTCAATTTCTCCTTTTTGGCTTCATAGATGTACCCTTTCAACTCATTATGAATAAGAGTCC
This sequence comes from Uromys caudimaculatus, assembly GCA_028551405.1. Lineage (NCBI taxonomy): Eukaryota > Metazoa > Chordata > Mammalia > Rodentia > Muridae > Uromys > Uromys caudimaculatus. The sequence continues at coordinate 74,293,069 of CM052707.1, read as the reverse complement.
CTTCCTCTGACTAATTGCTAATTACTGACAGCTTCACATTCTCGAGGGTATGAAGTAATTTCAAAAGGAAAAGTCTGAGATAAGCCTCTGAATGCTTCAAGAAATTGCCAAATAAGTAACTTTATCATTTCTATCCAGAGTACATGAAAAATGCAGCGTCATTCTCATTTGCATGACCTCATGACATTCCTTGTGGTATTACAAAAATGCTAAATTAAACATTTTCTTTTCATTGTGCCTAGTAAGCTTTTTGTTCCTTTCATCAGCAGTATCTCCTTGAAAAATTATAAAGAGCAAACAAATTTGTGATTCCTTTTTAAATGAAATGTAGCAATAGTTTTCATATCACTTAAAGGAAGTACTATCAAATTTAAACTTTCTAGGATATCTCTGACCTTCTCATCTGTCCCACATTTAAATTCTACATTGAGATATCAATAGTGGCATACTATATACTCTGGCAAGTGGCCCTCCACACAATGTCCTCCAATCAATCTCTAGTTCAGACCAGCCACATCCCATCTAAGGCCTAGAGAACAAAACTGTGCCATGCTTTAAGTCAGTTGCCTCTACACCACCAAGGGAAAGAGGTTTCAAGCTCATCTCAGCTATCAGAGGGAAGAGCAAAATGCTATCTCCCAGTGAACTTTTGATACAACTTTTGTACATGAAACATGCATAGCACAGATCCACATATAATAGACTTTCTAAGACTGGTAAAGGGCTGGAGAGATGGCTCAGCGGTTAAGCACACTGATTGTTCTTCTAGAGGTCCTGGGTTCAACTCCAGCAACCACATGTTGGCTCACAACCATCTGTAAGGGAATTCGCTACCCTCTTCTCGTGTGTCTGAAGAGAGCTACAGTGTACTCATATACTGTGTACTTATATACATAAAATAAATAAATCTTAGAAAGAAAGAAAGAAAGAAAGAAAGAAAGAAAGAAAGAAAGAAAGAAAGAAAGAAAGAAAGGAAGGAAGAAAGAAAGACTAGTAGAGATGAAACAAGAGTCCGGAAGTCTGAATCGGGTTCCAAATGAAACAAGTAGGACACAGGATCTAAAACCACCACTTCCCTCAGTAGAGGGACAGCCAGCTGTTATCAAATTAGTTTCCTTTTCCTCCAAGGCACACAGTTGAGCCCTGCTTCCTTGCCTTGTGCAGCTAACTGTGGCCACGAAGGCACTCTGGACATGAGTGTAAGAGGAAGCCAATTGCAAACCTTCAGGCCTGGCTAAATGTTTTCCCACTGTATTTTTCCCATATCTTTTGCTATTTTGCCTGATGAATGGTAATGGTCTAGGTGATACTGGAAACCTGATTAGACAAGAGAAGAATTATCAAACTTCTAATTCTCTAAATGACTGTGGTTTACATTCCCCATGTGAAGATCAAAGTTATGAGGAAAAGAGCCAGAGTCAAGAGGAATCAGTCTGCTGCTAACCCTGATTTGGAGTCCCTAGTACTCACTTTGGTGATAGACAGAAGCTGACTCCTGTAAATTATCCTCTGACCTCTACATGCGCACCATGACATGTGTTTACCCACAGACATGCCCACATGCTCACACCCAAAATAAATAGGTAAAATGTAATGAAAGAAAACTTTAGGACAGTTTTTGATGAAGATTTTAGATTTCTCTGAGCACAAATAAGTGTTAATTAATATAATGAGAAGTCTGGTCCTGTGGGTTGGGTACTTATAATATCTATCATATGGAGAACTCAGTTGTGTGTGTGTACATATTTATGTATAAATATATATGTGTACTATTAACTCATTGAAAAAATGAGTACTTATGTAGATGAAAAAATACTAGCATATGAGCTCCATGTGGTCAAGCATTCTGTTTTTCATGACTGTACATTCTCAGTGCCCAGAATACTCTTCAGCACACAAGACAAACTCAAAAGAAACTTTGTAATAGACACACACGTATGTTCATATGCCCTCATATAAAGATAGATATGTATATACACCCTCTTAAAATGTAGCTTACTACACTTCTTCCCTCTGAATTCTTTTCTCTCTAGTGTTTAAAGCCCATAATTTCTAGAATTCTCTATTGAGATGAGATACATGCATGCTACTTTGACTCCAAGACTGTTTTGCATTTTCTACCAACTTTGTATTCTGGTGTGTGTCTAAACTGTGTTTCAAACTCTGTACTCAGCACTCTCCTCTCAATTTTCTTTAATGGCACACTCATGTGTTTCCTGTGCTTATCAGCTAGGTAAGTAGGTTCTCTTTGGTTCAGGACCTTTTATGTTCCCTTAAGAATAGCTCATCATTGTGTTCTATTTTTACTAGTGCCCTTCAAACCCTTTCTAGTCCTTATCACTACCAATAACATCACTATACTTTTGAACACATGACCATGAGCCTGAGCTCAGACAATAGTCTCTGAAATCTAACTCTGGTTTCTCACTTCACTTGCCTGCTTTCTCTAATTAGTCTTTGCAAAGTCATCAACATTTCCACATCTTATTTATATTCATAACCTCTGTGTAGTGGTTTCCCCTGAATATAGTATACAGCTCTACTTCTTTGCACCATGACTTCAAGACAGGCCACAAGAGCTCTATTTATTAATCTCACCTTTAAATGTTCTCCTTCTATGCTTATCAGTCAAGAAAAATGCTACCAAATGCCATATCATCCGATGTCCCTCAGGTTATGAAAATAATATGTTGGCAAGCTTATTTAATGGCTTATAGCTTGTCTGCTCGTCTTCCAAACTTCTCTTATAAGCTTTATTTTCAAAAGTATTTGCCTCATCGTTGGCTATTTAGTTCAGAAATCATAACTAATGTGCTCTCTTATTTAGCCCTCTCTGTATCATATTTGAGTTTAACACTTTCTCCTTACTCTGAACTCTAGGCTGTATAGACCATTTGAAATTGCCCATGCATTGTATCATAGATGTCCTCTGGTTTTGGATATAAACTGCTTTTCAATTATTCTGGCAATGCCAGAGTAAGCATTTTACATTAATGTTGTATGCTTAGACTCTAAGCTGTCTCCCAACGATCGTATTTTAAATGCTCCTTCTCTGCAACTGGTGCTATTTTGGGGGACTGTGGAAGCAGGTGAGGCCTAACTCTTAGAAGTGGGTTGACAGAGGCAAGCTTTTGAGGGTTATAATCTGGAGTCTGGGTCTGGAAACTCTTTGCTTCCTCTTCAAAGTTGATGTGAGGGGGGATCCTAAGCTTATGCTTTGGTGCATACCTTTTAATCCTAGAACTCAGGAAGCAAAGGTCAAGGTCATGAGGTCAAGGTTAGTGTTGGGTAATCTGGGGCTATATCAAAAAAACTAAAAAGGGGAGAGAGTGAGACAGGAACATGGAAGTGGGAAAGCGACCATTTTTATGGTATGTTGGTAGACACTAGGAAGTAGTGAAAATCATAACGGTAATTACAAGAGTCCTGTTTCTTTTATTGTATTTATTCATTCGCTCTGTCTCTGTGCATGCATTTGTGTGCATATGTGTGTGCATGTTTCATAGCATATGTGTTGTGATCACAGAACAACAAATAGAGTCGATTTTCTCCTCCACAAGGACACCAGGCATTAAATTCAGGTCATCAAGGCGTGGCGGGAAGTGCTTTTACCTGCTGAGCCATCTCGCCAACCCAGAATTAGATTTAATAAAATGTCCCGTTGCTTCCAAAGCTCATTGTCTGATGAAACCAAGTAGTTTATTTTGGCAAAACACCATAAGAATTTTAGAATCACAATATAGATATGGAATATAATAGCAAAAGGAAATAAAGTATATTTTAAAGTCTGGAACCACCAACAGAGAATCAATCAATCAGTCTAAACTTTCATCTCTGGGGCTGAAGAGCTAGCTAGAAGATAAATAAATGCATTGCCAAAGCTGATGATCTGAGTTGGATCCCTGGTACCCCATGGTGGAAGGACATATCCGACGGCTGCATGTTCTCCTCTGAACTCCACATGTTCACCCTCGTATCCATATGCCCACACACAGACACTCAAAACATAAATGAATAAAATGTATTGAAACCTTTAAAAATCCTTCAACTGTGATTTTCTCTGCAATTTAAATTGTATGTTCACGATTAAACCATGTCAGAAGTTATTTGTTCCTTAAAGCTCTTAGAGGCAGCCAGACCAGAAACAGAAACTCAGAAAAATTCCTTCTGTCTCCTTCCCACACCCTTAGTTAATTATAAAATCTGTCACTTAGGAACATGTAAGACTACTATGAAAAATACAGGCAACATTCACTTCTTTAGACCAATGATTTTCAATCTTCCTAATGCTGTAACTCTTTAATACAGTTCCCCATATTATGGTGAACTGCAACCATAAAATTATTTTCATTGCTACTTCCTAACTGTAATTTTGCTACTGTTATAAATTGTTAACACCTGTGTTTTACGATGGTCTTAAGTGACCCTGGAATACCTTGGAATGTACAACAGACTCACATGCCCCTCCTGCCTCAACAATGCAGCTCTGCTCAGGACTACTTACCCACTGTTGATATCATCTGCTCTCAGACTCTTCCCAAGGATATCACCATCGCTCATGTATCCACCGACATCCACCTCAGAAGACACATCCAGGTCACTGCTTGCTTTCTCGCTCATATCTATTTGTGACATGTTTCCCAGACGTGAGACAGCAGCTCTGCGGAGAGGTGTTGTATACATAAACCTGGAGGGATCCGTGTGGATGAATCGGCTGGTACCGCTTCGAGAATATCCGGCGCCCATGGAGGGGGCATCACCCGCCTGTAGACGAGGACATGCCTGACCCAGTCTCCAGGTCATGGGGGTAGGTCGGCTTGTCAGGTTGGGGATGGCCCTTCCATTCACTTCTGTTGTCACAGTAGTATCAAATGTTGTCTCCAGGGTGCTGTCCAACAAAACAAAGACATAAATATATTCCTGTTCCCTAAGGCCACAGACCAAGATGCGATACCACAGGAAAGAATAGAGTTAGGTGTGTGGCTAGAAGCTCATCAGTTTCATGAATGTGAATAGTGCACAGATTCATTTTATGATCCTGAACAACTCTGCTTCTGTCAAAATGTGTGAAGTCACAGTTACTGGAAGTGGTTGCTTTCATAAGAAAGGCTACCAGTCCCTTATAGACTGCCTGAGTATTGTTTGACTCTTGAAAAGCAAAACACTGAGTTTCACCCATATTAAGTTCCTCAGACTAATGCAGGAAGTTAGCAGTGGGCATACTTGCATCAATCCCTGCCAGCTTCCTTCCAATGGTCTGGAAGACATGAAACTATTTCACTAGAAACGGTTGTAGTTGACCATTTAACTCAGTCCAACAAGAAAGTTCTATAGAAGATGGAAAGAAGAACCAAATACCAGACAGCTCTCAGCTTAAGGAGTATTGATAAGCCATGTACAAATGAAAGAAAATAGGAAACAGTACTGAATTTCTTCTCAATCACCATAAGAGGATCAGGTGTTTGCATTGACGATTTTCTTTGTTCCTCCAATGATAGGGCAGAACTGGGAGTACCTGTGGCTTATCTGGGTCCCTCGAAGACTGGACATTGTCTCTTCCAAGTTCTGTCTCAGATCTGCTATGTTCTTGACTGTGCGCATTCTCCGAGCTTCAGGGTCTTCACCTGGAAATGAAAAGATGAAATTATTCACAGCACGGTCTCTGTTCAAAGACAACTGTTTACACCAACGGGCCATATAAACCGCTGTATTTCAAAGCAGAAAGACAGGTAGAACATTTCAGATGACTCCTGTCATCTGAAAGTTGTCATTGTGTTTACAATAGTAACACATTTAATATCACAAATAAAACTTCTGAAGCAGTACGAACACAATATACTTGTAAGTCTATTTATCATCAGAGTCATTACAATATTTGAGACATTTAAAAATACAGTGTACAGTATCATAGCCCTTCGGCTGGCTTGATTTTAAAATTTAAAATTATTTGGATCTGCTCACTTCAACAATTATCCATTTTCAAGAACATTCAAGATAGCTGATATGACCTTCCTTATTTAGTGATAAAAGTTAGACAGTGAAAAGTGCTGAGAGGCCTTTTCTCATAGATTCTTTCCTGAATTTCTTATTAAACTCATGGAATGAGATTCTCAAAACTAGATAGATAGCTTTACTCTTAATTACCTCTATATTTTGCATAGGAAACTAAAATATCCGCATGGTGACATCACAGTTTAACCAGAGACCTAGGAACCTAAACACAAACACACCTTTCTAATAGTCATAAAACAAGTAGTTCTAAGAGTGTGATAACTGCGGGCATTCCCCGTCATTAAACAATGTTTATAGTTATGCAATACTTCCAAGCCCAGCCCTTTTGAAGCTGATGAGTCCTGATAGGAATAGTATGGGGTTGACAAAGGAAGAAGAGTAGGCTGAGGGAAGTAGGGACCCTAAGAAAAATACAAAAAGGAAGCAAAAAAAATAAAAGAAGGGGAAGTGAAGGAGAGAGAGAAGTGGAAAGGATATAGACTCCTTTGGATAGATGTCCAAGAGTGATGGGGTCGGATACTGAAGATCTCTTTCCAGCTCCCCAAGGAGATGTCACCCTGCTTTCCTCAGTGGCTACACAAGATTTTTCTCCCACCAGCAATGGAAGAGTTGCCCCTTTTCCCCATAGTCTAGTCAGCATGAGCTGTCAGTGGTTTCATTGTGGATCTTGACCATTCTGATTTGGGATAGGATGAAATTTCAAAGTGGTTTTGATTTGCATCTCGGATGACTAAGGAATGGAGTTGGATGGGTAGGGAGATTCTAGGATTATCTGGAAGGAGGTAGGAGTGTAAAAACCATTATCAGAATATATTGTATGAGTTTTAAATTAAAAAAGAAAAAAGAAAAAGGAGAGAAGGAAAGAAGAGAGAAAGGGAGGAATAAATGGATGAGAGGAACCAAGGAGAGAAGACGGAAGAAACAAAGGATGGGAGAGTTTAGAAGAAAAATCAAAAGGAAGTGGAAAGAGACGAGAAGCAGGAAAATAAATTACATCATGAAAAACCATCACGCAGATAAGTCAAAATGCATATACATACACTTAATTTTAACACCCTATGTAACAATTCATTTTACTAATATACTTAGTATTCTTCCTTAGAATACTTCCTTAGTATTCAGACCAGAATTCAAAAATAAAGTCACAAAAAATAAAAGTCACAAAAATAAAGTCGTAAAAAAAAAATAAAGACTCTGAAATTATAGTTTAGAGTTGTTGGGGGAGTCGCAGCTCAAAAACCCTGCATGGAACTGATATATGTCTCACATGGGACATGTACTTCAGCTCCATCTTCAACACTGGAAACTCTACACCTCTCTCCTACCATCATTCGGCAGCATCAACAATAAAAATAGTTTTAGGGACTGAACCACCACTGTCTCTCCTAAGTCCACTCAGTGGATCCAGCAGCTATGAAAGCAACTGAAAAAATATATTATTCCTCAGCACTACTCAAATACTAAGACTCCTGACAGTTCCTCAACTGTCTGTCTTAGCCAAACATTACTGCATTGTTCATTACCACTCAACATGGATGCCCGTCCACACAGCCACTAGTCAGCCCAGCCTGAAGACTTGTTCCTACCCCTATATACATGTTCTTTTACAGTTAAATTACACTTAATAACAGCATTATTATTCCAAACGGAGGTTGTATTAGATTGCTTCATTAAGAGAAACATAGCCTAACAAATAGAAAACATAACACGGGATGGCGTGCATGCGGCATAAACTTCTGCAAAAGAATCCAAACCATGTAATCTCTAATCCCATAGATTAATTTCCTCAGAAACTAAGACTGTTTCTAAGCTCCAAGATACCAACCACATCCTCTCTGGAAATTTCAGGCATGATTCTCATGAATAGGACACAGTCGGTGAGAAACAGCTACGGAGGTGTTCCTTCTCCACTTCCAAGTCACCCACTACAATGTTGGGAGATGAAAAAGAAGGTTGGTAGAGAAAAATTTAGAGTGGTGGGAGGATGTAATTATAGACGAAGGAAAGGCAGAAGCAACAGGAGAGGATAAAAGGATGAGCACATTATTATTATTATTATTTTACTGTTTTTGTTGTTTGTTTGGAGGGGTTGGTTTTGGTGGATTTTTTGAGTTTGGAGGATTTTTGTTTATTATTATTATTGTTATTATTATTATTACTTTTCTGTTTTATACTCTAGCCATTGCCCCCCTCCCAGTTCCTCTTTCTACAGTTCCTCATCACATTTCTCCTCCCCCCTGTCTCCCAGAGGATGCCCTCCCCCAACCTGGCCTCCCCTCTCCCTGGGTCCTCAAGTCTCTCGACTTCCTACTGAGGCCAGACCAGGCAGTCCTCTGCTGTACATGTGTCAGGGGTCTCAAGTCAGCTCCTTTATGCTGCCTGGTTGGTAGCTCAGTGTCTGGGAGATCTCAGGAGTTCAGGTTAGTTGAGACTGCTGGTCTTCCTATGGGGTTGCTCTCCTCCTCAGCTTTTCCAGCCTTTCCCTAATTCAACCATAGGGGTCCCTTACTTCAGTCCAATGGTTAGGTTTAAGTATCTGCATGTGTCTCAGTCAGCTGCTTTTCGGGCCTCTCAGAGGACAGCCATGCTGGGCTCCTGTCTGTAAGCACACCATAGCATCAGTAATAGCGTCAGGTCTTGGAGCCTCCCCTTGAGATGGATTCCAAGTTGGGCCATCACTGAACCCCCTTTTCCTCAGGCTCTTCTCCATTTTTGTTCCTGCAGTTCTTTCAGACAGGAACAATTCAGGGTCAGTTTTTGACTGTGGGATGGCATCTGCAACCCTCCACTTGATGCCCCATCTTTCTGCTGGAGGAGGACTCTACAAGTTCCCTCTCCCCACTGTTGTGCATTTCATCTAAGGTCCCTCTCTTTGAGTCCCGAGAACTCTCTCCTCCCAAGTTGCTGGTACTTTCTAGAGGGTCCCCTCACCTCACATGCCCCTGAGGTTGCATCATTCCATTCATTCTGCTGATCCTCAGGGCTTCTCTCCTGTCTTAGCCCCCTCCCCATGCCTAATCATGTTCCCCTTTTCCCTCCCCTCTCCCAACCAGGTCCTTCTCTCCCAAAAATTATCACCATGGAAGGTAGAGGGAGAATGATGAGGAGATTTAAAGATGAAGATCCACTAGAGACCATAAGAGCAGGGAAGTAGAGACCAACGGGGTGGGGGGTGGGCAGCTGCAAGCACTGACCTGGAACACACTCATGAGCTGCATCACTGCACGCTGCCTGTCCCCGGCCCACCTGCAACTAGGCTGTGTCTTACCATTTGTCAGATCACGATATTGTTATTGATATTTGAACTATTCCCCATATGTTTTTAAATAACACTTTTAAGAACAACAACCATAAACATTTTGTTTCACTGAATAATTTTTGATATCTATTTCCTTTTGGTAACCAATAGGGGTGTTTGATCCATGGATCCTTCCAGTTGAAATCTGTGCTTGTTTGTGCAGTTTCCCCTCAAATGCCAGAACTATAGGGTACCCCTTACTGTACCCTTTGATTTTTTTCCTCAGGACATGCACACGTGACACTGTGCCACTCATGGCACTCAAACAGACAGATCTCTGCCCTCTAACACTTACAGAGCATAGCATCTTTGCTACCTTATTCATTCCATGAAGGATAATAACCAGAGCTTAATGTATTGCAGCAAATAATTTCAGTGACCCACGAAAGGCAAGATAAAAACTAAGTGCATTTGTAATCCCCTAAGGAATGATTGCACAGTCTGGAATGCCTTTCAAAGGGGTACTCAGATGATGTAGTAAGAGGCTCTGTGGGGGTTGGGAGGAGGCCAGATCAGAGGACATTATATCTAACTGCTTGGCAAATAAAGAAAAGTTATAAGAACGATGCGCATGAGAGAAATTTACTTAAACAACAGAAACAATTCATTCTTCCCATTTGCATAATCTCAAACTCAACTACGATTCCCAAAGGAGGTGTCTCATTTTTGCCAATCCAATGGCAGAGACGTCTACACATTTTTTTTTCAAATGGTGTATTCTCTAATCCACTTGAACTTTTAACACTGGTGCAGAGGGTTTTCCAACAGCTTCCAGAATAGTGCCTCTGCTTCACAACTGGTACATAGTAGAGAATTTAATTTGGATGGTCTGCCCTCACCATATATGCTTTAATTATACAGATTATAATTAACATTGTCACACTACCATCTTTTAATAGAAATCAAATTATATATGTGTGAAACTTGATTTATATAACTGGATACGTTACAGAATTCACTCTGCACACTTTGCTATTGAAAGCTTTTCTCCTTTTGAATAGTGACCCAACCATGATTTTCAGATAAAACTTTTAGACTCATCCTTATGAGCTTGATATTTGACAGGTATAGAAAAAGGTGGTCAATGGTAAGATAGCAGCACTGCAAACATTGGTCTATATATTTACAGCACAGACCCTAGCCTGTACAATTTATTGCGATACTCAATAGTAAAAATATTGAACCCATGAAACTTTGGCCAAAGCTAACTTAGGCCATTTTGAGTATAAGCAGAACCTAGTCAAAAACACAGCAGAAATTCTACAATCACAATGTAGGAAATTTCCTTGCCAGGCTTGATATGGAGATATGAATATATAGAAATATTCCAGAACTAGCTGAAGGTTTCCTTCCTCTTACCGTTCTTAAAGTTTTGAATGCTGGCACTGGTGGATAGAAGGAGAAGTCCTTATGGAGAATAAACACGTGGATGTGATAAGCAAGATCTCAATTCAAATACATGGCATACACTCTTCTATTGGGAGGCCATCCCACAACAGTAGTAATCTGGGTTATTTATGCACAACGAGCAAGGTTTCATGCTTATACCCAACCACATCGTACAATAATTTAACGTAGCAACCTCCAAATCCTGCCTGGGGACTACACTCTGCTCACATGGTTGAAAATATTAACATGATATTATAGACACTAATAGACAGAAAAGATGGAGGCTACCTCATCTCAATCACACAGTCTGAGAGTTTGGGTTAGGTGAGAGGTGGCTCCAAAAATGAGGGCCATGCAGCAAATGTGTGTGTCCACACACGCATAAGTGCACACCTATGTATGTAGTGAGATGTAACTTAGCCAAGTTCTATCTGTGATATTAATCAGACCCACTCCAAATATGATTTGTAACTTTGCTATAAACCTTCTTTTTTGTTAGTTTGGAAGGTTGGCACTCAGCCTCAGTTTCTGATAAAAGGCACAAACAGTTGATATGGGGTCGCTGTTGAGGAGTATACGGTAGGTAGGAATTTCCAAACCTTAACAAAGTTGTGTATGTTAGCAAATTTAAAGAAACGTATTAGGTTTGTACCCTAATGATTATCTTTGTTATTATAAAGCCTTTGATTAACAGATTTAAATATTTGTGAATTCAAAATGAATATACAACCAAACTTATTTTTCTTGATTATAATTTTCATGTTCTTATGATAATTTGCTTTATTTTGCTACAATATTCCAGATGTTTGTCAGCATAAAATGTAATTAAATCAATAATTATTATGCAATATATTTGGCTCAATTTATTTTACCTAAATGGACTTTCTGCTATTGAAATTATAAAATGGAAATTAAATACTTTAATTCATGATAAGCATAATTCACCTTAATAATAAAATTTAAGTATAGATCAAAAAAAAAAAAAAAGAAAATATTAACATGAAAGGTACTTAGAACAAGATGAATGCTACAATTTTATAAGCCAAAAATGAATACTGTTTGACTCTCCAGTTTCGGAGGATCAAAAAGAGATAGGAAAAAGGAGAAAAAGGACATCTGGATCAAGACTTCCTCTCATCTTTATACCACGCAGAGCTTCCTTTATGAGAAAGGGCTCACCACCCAGATCATACAATGCTGTGGAGTGAAATCTCTGGCACCTGAGTACTGGCAGATTTACATTCAGAAATCACTATTCTGAAAACTGTGCAATCATTACTCTTTCCAAACCAAACTGACATGCAAAATTGAGCCATGTTTGCCTCGGCTGTCTCTCTAAGCTTTCTCATTCCAAAGCTGTTCCCTGAAACATCCCAGACAACCTCATAAAACACCTTGTCACCAGACGTTCACATAGAGAATAAAAACAAATCTGTACTTAGCAGCATCTGTGTATGGGAAACAAAGAGATCAGTGGACAGGGGTAGTGCTTTTGAACTTACAGAATGCCATGCAAAGTCCTTTCTGAAAACCCACACTGACATGAAATACAATGTGCTCTGTGGCTTAGCATTTAGAGATTCTGAGACGACTCTATGATATAAATATGTGACAGTGGGAAGTTGAATATAGAAATATTAAATGTGGACACTTCTTTAGGTACATGTGTTAGGCATGTGGCCTTTCCATCCATCCAGTTAAAAATGATGTCACAAGTTACAACAGAATGTTGTCATTTAAAAGATTGTGAAAACTGAAATAGTTAGCAGTTATTTCCGTAGTTTAGCTGTAACATAACTAGATGGTATAGTTATACATATAGAGGAGCAGCTGTTCCAAGATACAGGAAGGAGGAAAGAAAGCATTGCCAGGAAGGCAGGAAAGCAGGGCAAGACAAGAGAGTGCAGGCCTCTGCATGCAAGGGGCTTGAAACATCAAAGGAGAGCAGCCATTTATTTAGGGAACTCCTAGGCAGCAAATGAAAGCATACAGAAATTTACCCAAGAGACCATTCCATCTTCATTACACATGAAGGAAAAGGTCACCTTGAGGGAAGTTAACCAAGTCTCCACCAAAGACTAAGTAGAAAGCATACTTACATTTAGGATATCCCAGACACCCAGCCAAGTGATACCCACAACTGAGGCTACATTTCAAACCTGGAATCCACAGTTCAGTTTTACAAGGGAAATAATTTCAAGAAAGAAGAAATTAGAATTTTAAGCACATAGATTAAAAAAAAAATTACTCTGGAAATGAAAGGTGATTAACTGGCTGCCATGAATACTGTCCTCGGCAACCCGGACTCACCTAGTAAGTCACTGTATAGTGCCTGCTCCAGATCTTCCAGCATGGTGAGGATCACATCTTCATCCAGGTGAGCCGTACCTTCCCGTAGGCAGCTTTCTCCTTCCTCTTCAGCCCAACTCCGGCTTGCACTGCTTGGCTTGGAGGACCCGTTTTCATCTTCAGACTTGCTGTCTTCATCACTCTCTCCGTCCACACCGCTTCTTGTGGGCCAGGCCCCTAAGTCATCAGCACAGGACTGGCTGCCTCCTGCAGGCAAGCTCCAGGCTCTTGAGCCGCTCCCATGATACAGCGACTGCACAGACCTGGACAGAAACCTTGAGAGACACCTTCTTTCTGCATAGTTGGAGTCTCTCTGGCTAGCCTTTGCAGCATTTCCAAACCAGTTGGAAATGCGCACAGTAGGTCTCCTCTCGCCCTCACTGGAGAGGGAGAGGTTGGTCAAAGACTTTTGTTTCTGAAGGCAAGCTCCCTTTTTCTTTACTTCTTTGCCGCGAAACACTGAGAGCCCAGCTGCCTGCTGCATGGTTCTAATGCCTTCTTTTCTCTTTTCAGTCACACTTCATATTGTCTTTTTACACTACAATTGTAACTGTCCCTTCTTGGTTTTAATTAGCACGTGCACTTCAACAAAAGCTCAGGCTCAGACGTTCACAAGACATTGTCGAGACAGAGTAGACACCATCACTTTCCCACAATTGAGCTTGCCACATCATTTCACCGATCAGCAGTACTTACAAAACATTTTGCGTAAATACGTCTTAAGCCAAAAAAAAAAAAAAAAAAAAAAAAAAAAAGAGTTCACGGAAGACTCTGCTTCAGCTGAAAAAGTCACCCAGGAAGCCAACTACGTTTCTCTGTCTTCATCCAATCGTATGTCTCAGCAGGATGGGGCGTCCGCATTTCCCTCTATTGCTTCTGTGTTCCGAAATGCAAGGTGGAAGCAAAGCAGGGTGTCTCTCGTTCCCGCCCCACAGCCTTGCTTCTCACCAGCCCTTCACTGATTGAGGTCTGCGAAACCCTTACTCTAACCGAGCTGACACAGTACAGCAAGTACAGCTTCCGCAGCAGAGTCCACGGACAGCAGAAATGAAGCAAGGAAGCCCAGCCCTGCTTGAGTCTCCGTTGTATTTTAGTATTCTACCTGCATCGTCAGATCTATGGTTCTCCCTTGCTGCTGCAGTGGATACCGCTAGCTGCCATGGCAGCAAACATCCTGCTAAATTAAAACAGAGGCACAGAGGCACGCAGCAGCTGGCCAAGCGAGAATGCCACAGGTTTCAGAGCCAAGCCTGAACGAGATGCTATACGAGGGATCCTCTGCTCATCTCAATGACTCGCAGCCAACCCAGCCTCCCACACGGAAACACACACACACACACACACACACACACACACACACACACACACACACACACACACACACACACACACACACACACACTTACACAGCACGCTCTTCCTGATTCTGAGAATGACAGATTAATTCTCTCTAGCTGCAGGCAGCTGAAGCAGGCAGATCTGCCTTCTGACTGTTGGCATTCTTGCTATAAAAGCACAAATCAAATTCAAGAGTGTAAAGGACCCGAAACTGGAGCCTGACTTCCTCTCCCCTCTGGCAGGTAATGTTTTAAAGGGAAAGAGCTCATCCTGTCTTTTAAAGAACAAATTCAAGGTGTTTTACCCCTTTAAATTCTGAAGATAATGAATAAAATCCTACCATGATAATGAAATTAAGATTTCTTCCTTCTTTCCTTCAAAAACACAGAAGCAAAAAGTCTTAGCTGAAGTAAGTTACTCAAACCGTTCACCTGAAAGTTTATAGCCCAGTGCAGAATAAAAAGGTGCAAAATAAAATACACAATGCACCTTGTGATTTTTGTATACCACAGTGTACATTATGATTTTTATATTTCACAATAGACATTGTGATTTTGTATATTGAGCAGTCTCTTAAGTCAACTCATAAGCTAATCACAGTATAAATCAATTCTTAATATTACATATTTTGATAAATATAGAAAACTTAAAAGATAAATTTCTTATTTTTGTCTCATACTGGATGTGTATAGTATGCTATTAGGATGAAATCCAGATTTTAGGACACTTTGTTTACACAGAGCAAATATATGTTGTGTCAGAAATCATGCATAACATGGATGATTAAAAAGATTATTAAAGAAAAACAAGCGAACTCTTGAAGATTTTCTGTTCCCAAACACAACAACAAGGGGGCATGGGAAATAATGCACCGAGATAGGGAAGTGGATCAGTCAGATTGCATATAGTCTTCATCGTCTTCAGAGAGGATAAATACAATTAATTGCGATTTTCCACTTTCTGTTATAATTTCCACACACCGTGGGGAGAAATGCCCTATTCCTACCTATATAAAATAGCACGATAAATTGCAATTCTTATTGCTTTCCAATGATGACAATTTCCTTTGAAAAGGAAATGCTATCTCATGGCCCCATTCAGTGCAGACCATGCTTAAATCCAGGTTACAAATATGTGAGACTGGATGGAAAGAAACCTTATTAATATGATATCATCAACAATCAAGCCATCAGCTGTGAATGCTGCTTATTGATTTTCACAGTTTAAAAAGTTGTGTTTACGTAATACATGTTTAAATGAAACTGATATATATAAATAATTAACTGAAACTGATCATTATGCTCCAAAAACAGTTCTGTTAACAACAACAACAAAAAAATTTGGTTCTTCCTTTCAAGTTTTGTTAGACCTACCTAACCAAGTGTTTTCAGACTATGAGAAAACAATGCAGTTCTTAAGATGGAAATGTTGTATTTCTATGACCCAGGTTGCTCATATATTGTTTGACATATGGTAATGTAGCCCAAGGCCTCACAGAAAGCAACCCTCATACTTTATAGGTCAAAGAGCTGAACTTCTACATGTAGACATGAAAGCAATAATTAGACCCTTCCCTTTCAAAGGCTGTTTATATGCCAATCAGCTTAAGCAGTGGTTTTCCAGTTCCTCAAAAGAACCATTAAAAGGAATTATTAAAGCACCGTTTTGGAGGCACCAGCCCCACAACTGCTCATTTAGTAGGTCTTAGAAGGTCATGACATTGCTTTTTTAATATTTCCCAAGCACTGATGGCTCTGGGACCCCATTTTGAGAGCCACTAGGCTGAGATTAGTGGTTTCTAATTGAGGATAGCCTTTGTTCCCTAGGAGACATTTGTGGTTCCAATGGGAGAGGGTGACATCTACGGAATGGAAGCAATGGGGCTGTTAAACATTGTAGAATGACAGATTCCAAAGCCCGCAAAAAAGGAACTGTGTACTTTCTAATGTCAGTACTGTCAAGGTTAAGAAATGTTGTTCAGAGTGTCTTTCAAAACAACAATGCACTTTCTTGACATTAATATCCATCTTTTAGTGGTTAACGGCTCTTTTCTTTGGTATATTTTACTTTGAGACCCATACCAAGCCCACAGCCTGGGACACTTTGATCTTATGAGAGAGCAGAGATGAGCAATCTACACCACGAATCTCAGTGTGTCTGTTCAGGAATGGCCCATGTCATTTTTAATACTCTCATTTTATTTATCAAATCAAATTGCATTTATCATCCTAATTCTCCTGGGCCAGAAATATAACACTCTCCATGTGAAGACTGTAAACATGAGCTAAATTTAATAAAACCAAGCAAAGAAGAAACTATAGATAAATAGCATAAATATTTTGGAAAGATAGCCCAAGAAAAGAAATGGCAAATGGGGCAGTTGTCATTTTTTCTCCTTATTTAAAGATTTTATAACAAGCTTGTAATTACAGTAGTTTCGCCTCTGGAACTACTAGATGTAAATCTACCCTGACATCTGTAGGGAACCTACTTACATCACTACAAGCATCTGTCCCTGCTTTGTTGCCTGTGTACAACACAAGGGTGCTTTTATTTATTTGGATTCACACAGAGAAGTACATGTTATACAAGGTGGAGGAAAAGCTTCCATGAAAATAAATGAAAACAACTGCAGAAATGTGGCTCACTCTAATTTTGTCTAATATTTATGAAATAAAATTATCTAATATAATGTCCTGGAAAAGCATGCTCTCCGGTCTTTAGCAAGCATTGCTACCATAGTTGGCTATTTGAGTAGAATATCTAATCTAATTTGAATCACAAGAGCTTCAACGCCTTAGCCTCTATAAACATTCAGGAGATGGAAAGTCTACTGATCATTTGCAAAGCTCTTAAATGACAGATATTACTTTTTAATGTAAAAATGTAAGTAACTACTACCTTATCCTTTGGTCAAACCTATACATTTTGTTCTATAGTAAATCATTTACTTATTTCAATATTATTTCTTAGAAAGCAAGATACCGTGTGTGTGTGTGTGTGTGTGTGTGTGTGTGTGTGTGTGTGTATTTGAATATATTCCAGTTAAAGGTTAAAAACTGCATTGCACAAACGTTGCACATAGAGCGGATACACATGGGAACAGAGAGCCTTATGCAAAAAGAAGAGAAAAGCCAAACGTGAAAGCTGACTCTAAAGCCACTCTACAATGTGATGAACATTTAATCTCAATTACTTTTGGTTGGATCTCTTGGCCCTAAAAGAATTGGCCTCAAAGAATAAATTCTCTCTGGCAAAGCAGGTAAAAACACAAACAAAGCTAAAGCAATGAATGTACATGATACATTCACCTGGGAATGTAATACCGGAACAGCACTTCATTTCTGGAATGGAATACAGCGTGAATCTTAGAGAAAGTGCTGGGAGCTCTAAGCCGATTTAGTCATTGCTATGGATTTTATATGCATAATACTAATTATTAGAATCATCATCGGGTCAGGCGAATGGCAGGCACCTTTCTACAGAAGACCCTGAGGAACAAGAGGAAACATGAACGCTGTCCTCACTACCTTGGAGAATATTAAAAAGTTACAAAGATTCTTCAATTGCAAAGTAAGGCCTCCCATTTCGAATCCTTACCTCACACCCAAATTGAATTACACTAATTTTTTTCACATTTAAAAAAAAAAGACATTTTAATCACTACCAGTGAGATATTACATCAAGGAGATTTAAACAGCTAAGCTTCCCTCTTAGCAAATTCCTCTAACCAATTTCCACTGCAGAATGAACTAAGGTTGCTCCTTAAAAGCATTATAATCCTTACAGGCCATATATCATATAAGTAATGGGACAGAGATGGATTTGACAATTTTTTAATTAAATGAAAAGGTATTTCTCTCCCCCTGGGTAACATATCAAATTTTTCAGAGGGAGAGAGAGAGGGGCAGTTTCATTCTTCATAGTTAAATATATATATTTAATATATATATAGTTATATATATTATATATATTTATAGTTAAATATATATATTATAAATATATATTATATATTATAACTATATATATTATATATATAGTTATATATATATAGTGGTGATAGAATTAAAATTATTTTGTTTTTCAACTCAGATCTTTATTAGTTACATTCCTCATTGCTGTGACAAAACACTCAAGGAGAAGCAGCAACTCAAGGACAGAAAGGCATAGTTTGATTCTCAGTTTGAGGAAGGAATTCCATCAGGTGCAGTAGGCATGACAGGAGCTGGAGGAAACTAGTCAGGAAGAGAGTCAAGTGGACGCGACTATGGAGTGGAAAAGTCTGCCCAAGTGGTCCACATCTTCTCGCATCACACCTCCACATATAAAGCCACATCATCTCCTCCAGGTCTCACAACCTTACTGAATAGCACCGCCAGCCAGAAACAGGAACATGCATTCAAACACGCGAGCCTCCTGGGGAAGTTCAGCGTGCAAACCATGAAACAGTCAGAGCTTTCACTGAGTGCTAACCACCCTATGTTGATCTTGACTGGCATGTCTCCCAAAGCCTATAGTAGTTCTCATTCCTACATGCTGTACATACCTAAAAATTGTTTAGGGCTCTTCCCTATCAAGGGTCTCATTTATATAATATCTTCATTGTTTTTCATTTCAGAAACAGTAACCGGATAACAGTTATGTACCAATTACAGATTAGCATATGCCAGTTAATAAAACAGACATAGAAAGGAAGGTCTCGCCGGGCAGTGGTGGTGCACGCCTTTAATCCCAGCACTTGGGAGGCAGAGGCAGGTGGATTTCTGAGTTCGAGGCCAGCCTGGTCTACAGAGTGAGTTCCAGGACAGCCATGGCTATACAGAGAAACCCTGTCTCGAAAAACCAAAAAAAAAAAAAAAAAAAAAAAAAAAAAAGAAAGGAAGGAAGGTCTCTATTCTAGATATATCTTGAAAATATAATTATTTTACTCTGTTGAAACTGATTAGAACATCAGCAGTTTGCTTGTTTGTTTTGTGCAGTATTAAAAGTTCAATTATGGATTCCCATTTAACAGGCTAGTACTCTCCCAGGGAGTTATATTACCAGAACAGCACCTTAGTTCTTATGGGAATGGCATACAGAATGTCCTCCATATTGAGCTTCTGAGTTTCTGAGAGGGGACAATATAGAAAAATATCAATATTGAGAAGTATACCCCAAGTTTATTCCCATGTTCCTGAGCTCAGAGAGCAGGCAATACACATAGGGCCAGTAACCTAGGGGGGTGGACTGAACATCAGGAGGTAGAGGTCACAAAGGATCCTTTAGTATTAGACCCAGAGTAACTGGAGGCTTGTATTACTATCAACCAAAATGGAAAAGATGCACCCAAAAGGGGGTTTGAAGGTAGCCTTAGGGCATGGTTTTAAATGTAGTATGTTGGAAGTCCATGGGAGATACTTAAATGGAGCTATGGAAGGAATAGTCAGGTTGCAAGGGAGATGACTAGAGGAGAGAAACACTTGTGAGCCATTAGCGTATGGACCACATTTAAAGCCACGAATTACTGTTGTAAGCATGTAAATAAAATCTTGGGAAGAAAACTGAATTGTTTCAATGATAGGAAATTAGGGTGAAAAGGTATAACTAGAAATGATTACCAGGAAGGGACAAACAGTGAGGTTTGGGGAAAATCAGTGGAATGCTGAAATCAAGCCAGAAAGTTTCTTAGATTCTGGTTAGAGGTCAATATGATGAGCCATATAGCTTCTCCTTAGATTTGGACAGGTCTCCAATAATAACAACTTCAATTAAAAGCAATTTCAATGCAGACATGACATGAAAAGGCTAGTTAGTGTAAGCTAGGGAAACAATGAGAAAGGATTAGTGGCTGGTTTGATGGTTACTCAAGTAAGACAAAAGAATTAAATTATAGATGTGAAGCTGGAAGACAAAGGAGAACCTGTCTTGTATTATGTAGAAGTTAGAGATACATCATTACCTCATGGTCTAAAGGAATCCTTTAGCAGCAAAGGGGAACCTTAGCAAGGAAATGAGAGTAGTCCAAGAAAAGCAAAGTAAATGTGTGTTAAGTGGGTGTAAATGCTCTGAGAAGGTAGACATGGACAGAGTTCATGGGTGTCCCTTCTGTGCATCCCATTTTTCAGTAAAGAGGCATCATGGTTAACAGTTAAAAAGTCTAGTGCAGGTAGTGTTAGAGTTTGAGAAGAAAGGAGTAACATTTTTATCTAAGAATTTGAGGGACCAAGCAGAATTTGGAAACATAATGGTTACTGGGACTCATAAGGTTGAACTTATAGCTATAGAATATACCACTTCAACCCGTAAGTAGATTTCTTTTATTCATTCATTAGTATATGGAATAGATGAAGAACTGAAAAAATCTCCACTTGTTAGTTTGGTAAAATAAGAGAGGGTGAAGGAATTGGGGGTGAGTGTGGATGGGGGAGAAGAAACTTCCGGTTACCACAAGGACTGAGCTGACTAAGACGGAAAGAAGGCATAGTCGATTTGATAAGCAACAAACCAACCAACCAAACAAACAAAACTCATCAAGTTTATAAACTCCTAGTACCAGGGTCATTGTGGAGTCAGAGGACATTGGGGAGAGGACTGTAAACAAAGGGAACGTCAAGCAGTAAGAACAGAGCTTATGGGGTTGGAGATAGGGTTCTGTGGTTAAGAGCATTAGCTGTTCTTCTAGAGACCAGGGTTCAACTTCTATTCGGCTTCTGATGGCTCACATGTGTATGACATGTATCATACACAGATGTATATGATGGAAAGGAGTCATGGCAATGATGTTATAGAGAAGTTATATAGTTCCCGATGCTGTCAGTGACTGGCTCTGACTATGGGACTGTGTAGCTAGGGACAGATTGTGAGATAAGATCCCTGGAGAAGGCTAGGTTTGTTTAGAGAGTCATCTATTCATACCCTTAAAATACCACAAATTAAGGCAGGGATTGCAGTGGAGGAAGAGACAGCATTCCAGACCATAAAGCTAATTTCAAACACATAATGATAATAAGAGTGATGTAATAGCACCAGATTCATTTCAGGATCTATTTTCTATTTCCTTCCCTTCCTTAAATGCTTGACCCATATAAAGAACTCATTACTGCCACAAAATACTATTGCCTCTATTAAGTCAGTTACATTATTATACTGATATCTGGCTTATGTTTCATTTTCAAATACTTTATTAAGGCTCCAGAATGTTAAATAGAAATATTAATTAGAAATATGAAAAATGATTAAATGCAGGCAGAATATGAAGCTTGAAAAGATACATATAGATTATTTATTCCATCAGCACTACTCAGAGATAGGTTAGCTTTAGAAAATAGTGTTTCTTTGTGAAACCCACAATGATTAAAATTTAAATTCTACTCAAATTCACTTGCAACTATGGATTGGAGTCCTCGTACTTCATGGGCATAACGCAGATGTTCACGTACATTCAGTATGGTAATTGAAGCTTCTTCATACCATGTTTTATAAAATGTCTGTCACAACACAGGGACACAGCATCATCTTGACATTCTCTGAAATCTCTGAGGTCTATAAATACCATCGGCATAGTCAAATGTCCACATCGTAATCTCTCCCCCTCCCTGCCCTGGCCTGTGTTGTATTTGCCATCTGAAATCACAGATGCCTAATCATATCACTAATTTTCATTCCACAGGTTACTCCTGGAGTGTTATTTTATCATGACTCTCATTAGTCAGTGACGGCTAGTTCAAGAAGGGTTCTGTGCTTGCCGAATTTCATGGCTATCAAAGTATAGACATTTCTTAGCCTCCTCTCTTAGGGTTACCTGTTTGATCCTCAGAACAGGACTTAGAGGCCTTGAAGTAAGACATAAATTTTCAAAAATTAAATTGTTCCTCACATTTTTGACTTTGGACTCAGGAGTGAACACACGAAGGCTAACACAAAGATGTCTTGGAAAAACAGGCATGCCTCTACTTGCAAGTCTAACAAAAATTTTTAAATTATCTTTCTCCGACTCATGACAATATAATTTTCTAAGAAGTTTCTTGAGTTCTCATGAATGAGTGAGTAGAACTATATTATACATAATAAATATATACATAATAAAATTATGTTGAAGGCTTTCTATATAACCCTAGGCTGGTATGAATTACTGGAAAGATACTTGGCTCATGCTGCAAATCCCCTTTCCCACAATCAAAACTTTGATGTCCCTGGGAGATTTGCAATTTTTCTTATATCACCTACATATGTACATCTAAGCACTTTTCCCAACTAGATTGTTTTCCAATATGTACACTGGAGAAATGCTATAAATATCATGGAATTAAATATAGGACAGAATTTCATTGCTTATAAATGTTATATTAAATGCTGCATCTTTGATATATCTCCAACTTCCATATACATCTAAGGACTACTCTATTAACCATAGAAGTCTCCTGAAAAGCAAAATGCCCTAAAACAAATTACACTTTCAGGTTCTGAAAGAGCCACCAGTGGATTTTGCTCTTTTCAGTACATCACCTTAACCAGAACATCCAAATATGTGAGATACTCTGAAGCATGAAACATAGAGTCCAGTTGTACAAAACTCACAGAGTCAACATGATCAAATAAAATAGGGAGATTACAAAAACCCACTTACCAGATATCTCTTCTAGGCATTGCTTAGCCGTCTTACTATAGGAAGAATCCATCTTTGTGGGGCTGGTGCAGGAGTCAGCAGGTGGTAAAGAAGTGCCTTCATTTTCTGAATGTGCTCTGAAGTTAACCAAGAAGACAGAGACAAACAATTGTGGTTACCAACGACTCACCAAAGTAATTCTTCAGCATAAGGAGGAATCACTTCATTACAAGTTTTCCATCAAGGTCAGTAACTCTTTTTTTTTTTTTTTTTTTTTTTTTACAACTGGGATGCTCTACAGACACCTACACTTGAAAGCTTTTATCTATCAATGGTTGATTGCATTGGGTGTAGGGACAAAAGAATAACTGTGTCCATTTTATAGAACATCTGGCCATATAATGCTTTTGTAATCAAACTCAAGCATTGAAACCATACCTGAAACACTTTTTAATGCCTATGTTATAAAATGTATCTAAAATAGAACGCATAAGAATAAATAACAAATAGGGAGTGAAACCCAAATATCACTATGATGATCTAAAGATTCTGAGACATAGAAACTAGTCAGAAACAAATGCTTTCACTGGTCTCCCTTATACTTACATTTGTGTGCCTGTAAATCACATCCATGGAAATGTAGTTAACAAGTAAAGGATTATCTAATAAAATGGAAGGCATTCAACTTAGGAATCATACACTTTTGATATTCTAGTCTTACCTTATACAGTTTCTTTTCTCTATAGACAGTTGAAAATTCTAGGGATCTCTTGAAACAGATACAAAATGGTACCCATATTTGAGTCAAAAGCTCATGTTTGAGTAAATCCCAGCATGAGCCACTGAAACACAGGAGTTAAGCTGGCCCAACACTGTGTGCTGCTGAACTGTGTGCTTTTCAGAGATTCCACTTGCCTTACTTAAAATTCCACATACAGTACTGAGGCTAATGCATAGCCAAGTCACCCACAATTATATCTTAGCTTAAGAACACCTATAGGAATACTCGTCTGTGAAATAAAATGTCAGTGGACTTCTGAGTCACCTTTTAACTAATCTATGGCTATTATCCTAAATCGTAGTTTTGAGAAAAATAAAATGTGAACATTGCAATTAGAACTAGTTCATATTTACCCAATACCTTGGGGTGCGTTCTGCAATCTCAGTACTACAGAGGTAGAGACAAGAGCATCAAGAGTCTAAAGCTAAGCTAGGCTAGATGGTGAGCCTAGCAGAGGATAGCAGGAAGAGGGAGAGGAAAAGATCAGAGAGGAAGGAATAAACGGGGAGATGGCTCAGTCTTTAAAGTACTTGTCACACAACCATGACCTGTGCTTGCAACTCCAGTATCCACGTAAATATCTCGATGCAGTTATATGTCTGTAATCTCAGAGTAAAGAAGGCAGAGGTAGGCAGATTACTAGAGCCCATTGGTCAGCCAATACAGCTGAATTAGGGGACCACCATGTTCTGTTGAAGACTCTGTCTCAAAGATAAAGTGGCCAGTAATCAATTACCTGATAGTAACCTCTGGCCTCCATTTTAAGGCACCCACGTGCAATTATGTACACAATAGAGGAGTGTGTATTTATGCTTCACACATACACAATATCACATGTGCAGGTGCACATACACACACATGAAATATATCATTGATATTTAATTGGCAGATGTAAAAATTGATAAGCTTGCTATGATTTTTAAGAAATGATTTAAAGCTCTTTCATCCTTGGATAGATGTGTCATATATGTGAAGTAATGATCAAAAAAGAAACAAAGCCAGAGCTGTATTTTCCTGACCTCTTAGCCTATTTTGTCTGAATAAGAAAGCAAAAGTCCCCTCATGTTTTCTAGGGCTTCTTATTCCATGTTGAACAAGTTTAAACAGTGAGAGTGGAGATACGCTAAAGGCACTGAAGAAAGCTGCCTGACCACTGTCCAAGCCATGTCAAACAGGCATCTGACTTGGCAAGCTGGCTTTCAGGCAAGACTGGCTTAAAAGTCCTTCAGGTCCACTAGTCGGGGACTTGTCTCCCAGAAGCCAAGTTACCCTAGGTGTTTCCTGAAATGACTGTCTAAAGCAACAGCAATAGCTGTCATGGGAGGCAGAAGGTGTGATCGTAATCACTTATAAAAATTCAGTGTTGCTCTGGGGAAGTCTGTATGAACATGAGAATATTTAGAATGTCATGCGAGCAGAGATTTTACTCTACCCCAAATAGATCTTAGAAAGCATGTCTGATCTGACTGTGGCCACCTTCCTCACTTCGTGAACGGATGATTCAGCTCTGTTGGCTATGTCTCTACTGTGCCTTATCTGAGATACTTACAAAGAGTCTTCACATTTCTACTTACAGACTTTCCAATTGATTGTGTTCTATGGGAGTCTGTGCTTCTAGTTGATTACCTTTTGGTGTCTTTTTAGTTTAAGGCACAAGAGAATATTGTTTGTGTTCTGCCTCTTTGGTGGCTATGCCGTAGCATTTTCCATACGAGTCATTTACAGCAGTAGTTATAGGGAAACAGATTCATTGTTAAAAAGAACATAAGACACTAAACTCCGCATCATTTTCGAAAGAACTTGGAAGCCCTCCTTGGTTTATTTTCAGAAGTGGGTCAGCTCAGACATCTCTGTTCCATGCATTTTATAAAACTGACAAATACCTAGTCCTTTCTCTATTTACAATAGTACTGAAATTAGAGTTTAGCTCGGATCTACTGGGATGTAATCAACACTAATTACTAAAGTTTTGCCTTTTATACAAATAATCAAAGAAATTAGCCAAGGTTCTTGACAATTTCCAATGCTCTCTATTCTTGGGACTATTATATGCCAGTGGAATAAAAACATTTGGGTCTTATCATGAAACTATTTATGAAGACTTGAAAAATTCACAGGAACACTTTGACGTAGTGAATACTGTAGAGTATCCTCACTGGTCCACATAACACAGGCTGACATGATGGTGGTGCACGTTATATGTACCTGCTGAAACTATGACCGGGAGCTTGGAAAATACTGTTTACTTTATTAAGAATCCTAGTCTTCCAGGTCTACAAGATGTTACTAGAAGTTGTAGAACTAAGAAATCTAAATCTCAACAATGATTAGCCCCAAACTCAAAGTCCATTTTTATGTATTTTCTATGCAACAAGTATTGTTGTAGTGTAATATGTATGTAACAACACTCAACTTCAGTCCAATTCTACAAGATGAGTGCTACAAGCAAATGACTTACAGTTTCTAGCTGTCTGACCATTGACCAAGGTAATATAGTTCTGTGTATGTTTAACCAATACTAGACTGCTTGTAAATGATGACCTATCAATCACTACTCTGACAACTTTACTGCATTCATAACCCATGAAATAAAACCTATTTATAATATTGGTCCTTACTGGATACTCAGTATGGTGCTTCAATTTCCTTTGCTAATAGATCAGTCTAAAGGGACATTATTGAATGTGACAGCATCAATTTATATATTTTAAGTGTTACACTTTACTGGCCATTTAAGCAATTTGATAATGCATATTAGGTACTATCAAATTTGAACTTTTGTAAAAGAGAATAGTTTTATATTGACCTAAATATAACAGTGCATAATTTTGTGATGTAAACGTATATGTATATTCATATCCAGATAACTTAGCTTTGACCACTTAGAAAACCTAGAAGCAGTAACATGGTTTTAAATATAATTCTCCGTGAAAAGAAACCAGGGCTCACTGAATAACAGATGAAGCCAATTTAGGGAACGCACCAGATGAGTCAAATGAACATCAAACCATACGAAACAGAGTTTCAAAACGTGGAAATCCTTGTGAAAAGGTCATACAGAGAAGCCTGAAGGGTGGCTCAGTGGTATAGTCAGGGGGATTTTAAACATTAAAGTAAATCACGGTGGCAGTGCATTGTATCTAATGAAATAAAATAGGACTCTATTAGCCCCTATAGTATGGATGGATAGAGAAACCACTTTCTCAAACATGAAATACATACAGACGAAAAAATGGAATTATAAAATAATTTATCATTCTTAGAATATAATTTTAATTCAGACGTGAAACTTTAATGGATGCTGCTGCAGCTTTGAGGGAATGGAAATTAAAAACAATTTTTTGTTGTTGTTTTGTTTACAAAATGTTTCAAAATATCTTCTTCCACAAATGTTTGTTAAATGTAAATGGAATTAATTTTAAAATAGAAAACTACAGGGAATATTACCTTAAAGAAGCAAACAAATCTTATGTCAGAATACTAGCAAATATAAGTAATCATATAATAGCTTTAGAGTAAGCAATAGGATGAACATAGCTCTGTTTGTGTGACACTGCAGGAAAAAATACATTTGTCTAGTGATGGGTAAATATTAGACAGAGCCAGATAAAGGAAAAATATTGAAAATTGGCCTTTAAAATATCAGTGTCAGAAAAATCAAGGAAAGAGTCTAGGCTCCTAGGAAGAGATGACTACCATGTAGAACATTAATTTTAAATTGCTTTAAATGATGCCTTGGGGACAATTAATAAAATTAAAGTGTTTTTAGGTATTTTTAAATACAGCAAACACACACACACACACACACACACAAACACACACACACATACACACTGATACAACTTATTGACAACATTACCTTGTTTCCTACAGATTTAAATTTTTTTCCAGATTACCTGAAAGTAAAATTCAAAAGCCAAATACAAGAAAGGTTGTCCATAGCTCTCTGTGCTTAGAAAATGTGAACTTACAGCAGGGTTCAATACAATAGTCCATCTTCCAGTAGCAGGTCTGTATTTCATCTTTAAAACACTGCAGTGTGAGGGCATTTAGACTACTCCCCAATGCACAAAATATATCAAGCCTAGCAAAAGACAGGTTTGCAAGACAAGAACTCAATAGTCTTTAGTGTGTGCTGATGACCAATTATGCCCCATTCACATAAATCTACCACTGCAGTGTAATTTGCAGTGGTTGCCTGCGGATGTACAGCGCTTTCTCTGAAAGACAGTTATGTGCTCCACATTTCAATCTTTGTAAACTCACAGCTCCTCCTATACAATTCATTGTTCAACAAATAACCTAAGCTTCAACATTGTGAGCACTTTAGAAACTAGTGTTTTGCATTCTCTGCCTTTCAGATTCAAGCGTATTGAAATGCCAATTCCCCATGTAACTTGCTAGGAGAATCCGGAGTGTACAAAAACTTACAGCCTAAATTTCATCTAATGGTCTATGATGCTGTTTCAAAAGCAATACTAACTTACATCAAAAGGGAAAAATGCTTAAAATAATAATTCATTGACCTAATTGTACAAATATAGAGTTACAGAGGCAAACTTATATTTAATAAGTAGATTTGCAATACTCAGTGATTTCCATTCCTTCATTAGTCATGTTTTACCTGCTAGTCTAAGGGATATTTTTCTCCTCTGAGAATTGTTCAGGCAAGCCCTGCGTCAACTCCTTTGCTGTGTGAGCCTGCATTATATTCCACACGTCACTTTATTGGCAGTTAATATAAATGGAAAGAAAGGAAGGAAGGTAGTTAAAACAGTTGATGAGAAAGGCTAACGGTTGTTTTAATTTGTTTCTGGTGATACATAATATACTCATGTGTCATTTCTCCTTAATTAACTAATAGTGACACTATTTTTTTTTTACATAATGTTGCGAATATGGGGACATAGGTATGAAATAATACATTCAAAAGGAATGGACAAAAAAAGATGGCAGATGGAAATGACAGTTTAAAGGAGACTATGGGTTACCTCAGTCAAGGTAGCCATTTATTATATAATATATTTTTTTCTAGGACATTGTGTCTCCTCTCAGCAATAGCACAGTAACTAAGACAAGAAGAAGAGACAATAATTTACCTAAAGTATTGACAGAGACAGTGGCGATCTAATTCATGAGGTTTTAGAGCAGTGGCTCTTAACCTGTGAGTTGAGACCTCTTGGGGTCTCATATAAGATATCCTACATATCAGATACTTACATTTCAATTCCTAACAGTAGCAAAATTATAGCTATGAAGTAGCAACAAAGTAATTTATGGTTGAGGGTCACCACAAAACGAGGAACTAACTATATTTAAAGGACCAAACATTAGGAAGGTTGAGAACTACTGTTTCAGAGGAAGATAAGACCAGTATTAGGAACTGAATTAGAGGACATTCTTACAATACTTTGCACAAAAATCTGGTTTTATTTTGCCCATGACATGAAACTTAAGTGAAATTGAGTTTAAAGCAATAGACTAAAGGCTGGTGCTGAGACAGAGGCTGAAACAGTTAAAGACATCAGTACCACTGGAGAGCAACTTCCTGGGCTGTAATGAGTCAACAGAAAATGTTCATGAGGTCCAAACCATATCCAGCTCAGGAGAATTCAGATGCATTTGAAGTAGAAAAAGAAGGCCTGCACTGAAGGTGTTTCCTGATTCTCAAAAACAACTCCCTATGGAAAGTTTCCCTAGTACAAGGACAGAAGGTATTAAACCTGTGGTCCAAGGAGTCCAGGGAACATAATTGGCTGGAAGTATAACTAAGCAGCGTGCTCCACACAGTACTAGTTGTATAGGCATTGGGAACATAAGATTGATGGTCTCATGGAGTCCAACTTCACAGTTTTCAAGAGCAGCTGAGGACAGGCAATGTGGGGATTATTGCAATCCCCTCCAGGAGGTTATTTCAGGTCATTGTGTGAACCTATGAAGGCGAAGCTCAAGTAGCTTAAGTTGGGATCTGATCTAACTGAAAATATTGTAGATGTCAGTATCATAGGATAGCTGTCAATGAAAGTTGCAGTCACGGGGCAGAGGTGTGTGTATCACAACTAGCAAAGCAAAAGTATGTAACTACATAAGCCTCTTTAATCTTTAGAAAATTTCATCATGAGCCCAAGATGCCAGACCTAGAACTAAAAGATCTGATACTTTCTCTGCTAGACTTTGGTTTTGGTTAGGTCTCATCATACCTTGCTATGAACTTATTCTTCCATTGTCAGAACAGAGATGCTTGTGATGCATCTTCGTTTGTGGGCAGTATACAGCTTGGTTTTTTGTTTGTTTGTTTGTTTGTTTTTGTTTCCGTTTGTTTTTATCTAATAGGAATTCACAGTTAATATATTGTCTTGAGTGTTGTGTGAGATGTAGACTTTATACTTCTGGATTACGCTAATCTGTTAAGACTGTGAGAACTGATAATTTGTTGGATAGTATTTTGCAAGATTCGATGAGCATGAGATTATGGAGCAAAGCATAGAATGTTTGATTTACAGTGATATGCTTGGGTATCAAGTTTACCAAGGGTGGAATTTTGATGGCTAGTCTCAATTGCCAACTTAATGAGATTGCGAATCACCTGGGAGATAGGATTCTGGGTGTGCTTGTCAAGAGTTATCTCAATTAGGTTAATTCAGGAACAAAGACCCACCCATGCACTCTGAAGAGTTCTGTTGTTTGTCCTGAATTTTGGACTCTATAAGAAGCCCCTAATAGTTTTACTTTAACTGTGAGCCAGAACAAACCCTTTCTTTCTTATGCTGCTTTTGGAAGGCTATTTATTTTTGTCTTTAAATCTCAGCAATAAGAAGGGGAGCTAAGATACTGTTGACATTCTACTTAAGTTTCTAGTTCTAGATCATTGTGGCACTTCCCTGATTCTAAGAGCCTAAGGTAGTTTTCTACTTTCTGTGAGGTTTTCAGACTGAGTTGTAGGATATTTTTTTATTTCTTGCTGAATCATACAGCACAAATTAGTCTGTCTCTTGTCTGCTACATTTGCGACAATGAACAGTGAATGAAGTTTTAAATGGGCTATGGTTCCCCTATCATATATGCTTCATATATATACTAAACATTTATTAGTATTCTTTGAAAATTTAGTATATACATATATATACACACATACACACATATATAATTTATATATATATGTATATGAATATATATATATATATATATATATATATATGTTTTTCACCCCCATTACCCTGCCCTATTTCTCTTGAGAATAGCAAAATATCTGTCAGTTTTATATCTGACAAATTAATTTCTAGAATATCCAAAAGATTAAAAAATTTGAAACAAGAGAAAACAAACTGCCCAACCAAAAGCAACAACCACAAACAACAGTAAAATGGAGGGCCATGGAACTGAGAAGAGAGTTCTCCATGAGGAAAACAGATAGCTAAGAAATAGCTTTGAAATGTTCAACATATTTAATCATCATAGTAATTCAAATCACAAACAGTTGGATATTCCTTCTTATCCTAGTCAGAATAGCTGCTGTCAAGAAAGTAAACATCAAATGCTGACGAGGATGTAGGGAAAGAATACTGTATCACTGTGGTTGGGGTGTAAACTCTATCACTACTAAGGGAATCAGTGTGACAATGTCTCAAACACTATCAGAAGACCCATATATATACCACTCCTTGGCATACACATATAAGACTATATCTTACAATGCAGACACTTGCTCACTTGCATTCCTTCATCATACAGTCATGGTAGGAAATGGAACCACTGTAGCTGTCTGTGAACTGTTGCACAGATAATAACATTATGCTATGCATACACAACAAACTTTTATTAAAGTCTTTTTAAAAACCAAAATTGTGAGCTTTAAAAGACAAAACTTGGCTTGCTGTGAGCTTACAATGTGTATGCAAGCCACTGAAGCCATACTAGTTAATTACCTAAACAAGAAAATAGCAAATAGCAACAAAAGCTAAAGGGAGGAGTAGGAGGTACAAATACTGGCTGAGACGTGGTGGACATTCTTAGAGTACATGATGATTTCTGCAAGAAATAGCCTGTAAGTGGAGATGAGATATAGATCTGGAAAATAGTCTCCAGTGGCAGAAAGAATGTCTGTGAAGGCTCTTGAGCAGGATTAGCTAGTCCATATTACTAAAAGACTGCTACACTGCAGCGTGCTAGGGGGAGAAGGGATGCAAATGCACCTTGAGTGACAGCTAGGAGGAGAGCGATATTTGTGAAGCTTAGGAGAGATCCAATAGATGATTTTATAAGATAGAATTGGATACAGATTATCCTCAATTTACAAAGCTCACCATAACTTGAAAACTGTGAGGTCAAAACACGTTGAATACAGCTGGGGTGTACTGCATGCACGTTGTTGCCATTCACTGAGGAGATCACATAGCTAACTAGGAGATACAGTTTCTAGCTACTGCTCAGTTTTATTGAGAATATCCTACTGCATATCCCCAGCTCAGAAAAGGATTAAAATCTGAGCCGCAAAACGTGCAGTTTGTGTTGGATGGTGCATCACCTTTACAATATCACGACAAAAAATTTTTTGAGGTAAACCATCATAAATCAGGGGTCTCTCTATATAAGTTATGTTTGCAAAAGTTCAAATTTTGGCAGTATATATGATGTGACTGCAACGGGTCCTGAAGTAAAAGTGGAGAGACTCACTGGAAATTTGATGAGAATTGGTAAGTAGAAATAGGAAGAAATGGTTGACTCGGGTTATGTGCTGAAAGAATTGGTAGGAGTAGCTAAAAGTTGGACACTTTGGGAGGGAGTGATTAAAAGAAGAAAATATTGATTTTTCTTCCCATTTGTTTACTTTAGTCCTCCAACCACATGGGTGTGAATTCTTGATGTGAGTCTCTTTGGCTGCTTTAATTATTAGAACGTATGTGGCACTTCACAATTTATTTCTTTGCTCCTTTTAACCTGGATTGGAAAATTGCCAAATATGATGAGATTTAGCTAATGGGCCAGCCTTCTTCCTTACACCTGACAGCATCCAACTTTCCCCTTAAGTCTCACTTCTTACCTTAACCTCTCTATTAGACATCAATTGACCACACTTCTATTAAGAATTTAAAATAACTCTTCAACACTGATTCTAATACAATGTACTTTCATACCAGCAATGTCTTACATATTTCATTATAATTTTGCCATGTCCCTTACCTTTTGTATCAGCACTGCAAGTCACCTAAAGTGTAAAGGATGTATATATAAAAGGAATAGAATGTGGTGATTCCCTTTTGTCTAATTTCTATCAAATTATGATTTTTACTATTTCCTAGATGTTTTTGTAGGCAAAGTAACACTTATAAAGGCAGGCTGTTTCAATTTCAAATAGCTGTGATGGTTGAGAATCTCTTCCGTTAAACTTAGTAACTAGGTTAAATTCTCTACCTTTTAATATTAGTTGGATTTTTTTGCCTATCATGTGAGTAAAGATTATAATAGCATTAAAATATTTATTACTTTGTGAGGATAACCAAGTTACAAATGTTATGTGAAATATGTTGTACCGAATTAGCAATTAGATTGTGTGGAATCCTTTAACTATCGTAACCTAACATTGTATTTATGGAACTCCGAATGCACATTTGGTTAGAGTGAGTATTTTGAAGCATGTATTGGTGTTCCATTTGGGGTGATAATTAACTAAGTGTCCTGGTTAGCTTTTGTCAGTGTGGCCTAAGCCAAGCAGAAGGAACATCAGTGAGAAAATGCACCTTAAGACTGAAGGATAGGCAAGTCTGTGAAAATTTTTCTTGATTAATGGTTGACTTGGAAGGGCTCATCACATGGGGGAAGTACCACTTATTGGCAGATGATTCTGAGTTGTGTGAGAAACCAGGCTAAGCAAGGCATGAAGAGCAGCCAGTAAGGAGTGTCCCTCCATGGTTTGTGCTTCGGTTCCTGCCTGTAGGTTCCTACATTCCTTGACTCCTTGTTCTGAATTTTTCAGGGATAGACTATTACCTGGAAATGAAACAAAACGAACCCTCTCCTCACTAATTGGTTTTGGTCATGGAGTTTTATCATAGCAATAGTATCCTAACTCAGACAGTAAGAAAAGCCTACAACTGGGAGAGAAAATGAAAATATATCACCCTCAGCCCAACAATTTTCCAATTCTACATAGGTTACTTAAGTATATAAATACTATATTTTTGTACATGGTCATTCATATGAAAATTATGCATTATGCCAATTTATACTAATTTAAAAATTTACACTTTTTTATTATACATGATTTTTGAGGTGTATACTGTCTTCTAGTCAAAGCTGTTCACAATCATTCAGTTCTCTTAACTTCCCTCTTAAGTGTTGGAATCCACAGACATTCACTGCCATGCCCCATCTACAAATGATTGAGAAATCTGCAAATGTATTACTGACATTTTTCTAGCATGAATTTCCTGGTAATAATGCTCAGTTTTTTCCACACTGCAGAAAGAACTGACAAGCAGAGGAGAACGTGCCCTCACGTTCAGGCTCACTGAACATAAAATGTGGGCAGTCTGTCGGAATCTGTTTCAGAGGCATATTTTGCAGGCTCTGTGAATTTCTGAGATCATTACTTTTCTGAATTTAAATCACTGCTCCTCCATTTCTGATAAATATGGATCCTGTCACATACTCATGGATTTGTGGTAAAGTTTATGTCAGGAAATAGATATCAATCTTGTAGCATGGGTGATTTCAGTAAGCAAGCACTTTACAAATGATATTTTAAAAGATGATACTACCATTATAAAACCATAACTCATAAGTATTATCATATCTAAAATTAACAACTCCTATAAACCATGTCAAAGGGTTTCAGGGAGAATTCTTACATAAATAGGAATAGTTAGAACGAGAAAGGACATGTCATGAATCATGAATATAAGTATTTTTCATTCATGGCATAAGTATTTAAATCTCTGCCTTTAGAGGATATAATTTTATTATTTATAAAATTTTGTGATACTATTTCATAGTTCTGTCATACATAGAGTACTATACCATGTGGCGTGTTCATTTTATTTATTTTAACTATCTTATATGATTGACAATAACCTAAGTATAATCATTGCAGTTAATAATGATGGTTTTGCATGGAATTGCTTCCTAATCTTTTAAAACAGCGAGCCCCTATCAAACAGTTTGAAAAATTCATAAAAGGCTGTGTGTAATGCATGAAAAATACGATTAACATAGCATAAATATCACCCCGATCTTGAACAGAGTCATATGAGGTAGCTTCAATGATTTCATCTCCATTTTACAGACTAGAAAACCAAAGTTCAAAATCCTTAAGTATGTTCCTAGAAGTCACATGACCAATCATTGGTGGCAACCAATGTGGCTCTAAGATCCATGGCTACAAATACATTGGGCCATGTTTCTAAAAACAGGAATACAAGACTGTGTCTACTCTCTGTATTCCTAGCCTTTGGGCCATAATACCACAAATCTCTAATTTACTTTAAAGGGAAAAATGAAAGTTTCAAAGTGTATAGAGAATCTTGGATACATGGCATCCCAACAAGTACTATCAGCTAAGCTGTGCTCCTTCATCATAGTTGTACACAACTGCAATGTAATATTATCCAAATATAAAAGAGGATAAAGCCTGTCATTTGATATATAAGGGATGTATCTGGAGAACAAGAAGGTGTGAAAAGTAAGCCATTTCCCCCCTCTGCATTTGAGATGTAAAAAATAAAGGGGGGGGGGGGAGAAGCTGATCTCAGACAACTAGAGAGTTGTCACATATTAGTGGCAGGGATGATTTTGGGAATTATTGTTCAGAGATGCAAAATTTGTTTTTAATAGGAGAAATAAGCTTAGGAGACCTAAGGTTTAGTACAAGATGGTGACTCCATGTGGTGATAGAATGCATGCAAATTCCATAGAGAGAGTATGAAGTATGCTCCTGACACGAATGGTAGCCCTGCATGTGAAAGCATGTTAATTAGCTATACTTAATCATTTCATATGCAAAAGATCATATATATGGTAATTATATTGAATTTTATGTATCAATTTTAAAAATTGAGGAATTACCACCAAAGAGTTCTGTGTTTAATACAAATAAATTCAGTAGCAATATAGAGTAAAAATAGTCTACTTTGGTAACTGTATAGTAGTATGTATATATTTCCAGATATAATCTATAATTGTGTGTTTGATGTATACAGTTTAGAATGCATGCCTCAGATACAAAATTGCAGTACAGAGTTATTTCAAATGTTAATCAAGACTAAGAGTACTGAATCACACTGGGTGTGGTCACACATACTATTAATCCCAGCCTGGTCTGCGGAGTGAGTTCCAGGAGATCCAGGGATACACAGAGAAACCCTGTCTTGGAAATTAAAAATAGAAGGGTGGAATATATATATGTATATATATATATGTATATATATATACGTATATATATTCATATATATGTATATATATGTATATATATATACATATATATATTCATATATATGTATATATATACGTATATATATTCATATATATGTATATATATATATTCAAATGGAATCCACTAAATTTTCATTTGCTTAATTTTTAATCACAATAAACAAATAAAATAAGTCTGTTGCATTTGCAGAAATGAACTGGATGAATATGTAAGTGGAGCTAGTCATTTTCATTGACCAATAATACTTGATTTAAAAATGATTGACATCAAAACCAAATCAGAAAATGATGGATGTCTTTGAAAAAATTTGAAATGCACACATGTGCTGAGTGTGATATATTTAAAACTCCATGCTTTTCTTCTATTATTGAAATGTGGATTTTGACTGAGGCATCTTCATTTCTGATTAGCCAGTTGCAGACTTTGGAATGAGAAACATCTAAATCTGATTCTGATACAAAGGCTTAAATGCACTGCTACTGGAGTCTGAATAGCAGCAATACCAGGGCTGTCACATGCTCTGCCCAATCAAATTTAACAAGTGTAACAATTAGAATTTTGCCTTAATGAGTGTATAGGAACTTGGAAAAATATGGTTCTCTCAAGGGAAAAATAAACAATTACAATTCTTGGCTTTATTTTTTTAAAAGCTATATATCTGGTACATTAAGAATGATTTCCCTGCAGTCTTGACTCTGTGCTAATTATAGGAAGTTTTGCTTCCTGTTCTTAAATATCTTATATACTTTAAATCTGACAACCTCCCAAAAGGATGGGACCAAGGCAGACATTATTCTTCCCTTGGCTAGGTCTTTACTAATCAGACAGTGAACTAAATTAGGCTCATATTGGTGACTGACAGAGGCTGACAGTGAGCTAAATTAGGCTTATACTTGTGACTGATTGATGAGGCAAGTCATAGCACAAGAAAAATTGGCTTCTTTGGTAACTCTGTAGTCATATGTACATATTTTTAGATATAATATCTAACTGTGTTTGATGTATACAGTTTAGAATGCATACCCCAAATACAAAACTGCAAAATATTATTTTACTACTTATATAATCATTTTCATCTACAAACTTATACTTAGTAGTAGGGATTTAATATAACATTTACTTTGTGAATGCTATAATTTGCAAAAACGTTTAGTGACTTACACTATACTAACGTGAGAACAAATATATCCATTATATTTGTTAATATTTTAAACTCTACCAACAGTTGAAGGAAATGAAATTAAGGAAATTTTAAGTGACTTGTCTAAAGTCACAAGTTGGTAAATGGTACAGCTGGGAATTCAGCACACATGTGTTTGCTCTTTGGGCCAACTACTTCCATCATTACGATATACTTTATCCTCTACTTTATCCCAAACATGGCAACAAAAAATTGAGTATCAGTGCCTTATGTCTGAGAATTATTTTAGGAGACAGCTTGTGCTAATCGCAGTCCCCAGTTGCCACTCATAACACAGTAGTATGATGGCAAATAAACATGAGAAATGCATGCCACCTCGCTTCCATTTTGCCCTTAACAGGATGGAAGTTAATTTTTGAGAGTTTCTGAGAGGATAAGGCCTGACACATGGGAAGATTTCTGCAGACTAAGCTTTTGCGCCAAATTCTAGTCTGTAGCTTCAACGAGAAACAACGTTCTCAAATGCCCATTTAACTTAATGTTAATCGTCTAAATATGAATATCTGTGAACATAGGCCCACAGAGGCCACCTCACCTGTAAATGAATGGAGCCACCGTGGCCGTGTTGGGATGACTAGGCTGCTGCTGAGGGAGCTGGACAGCTGCATTGCCAGGGCTCTGTCCACTGCTGTGTGCAGCCTGCATAACACAGGAGCTGGAGGAAGATGCTTGGCCAGCTTCCCGCCCCTCCAGAGGAGCAGAGAGGCTGGGCGTGCTTGCTTTCTCTGCGGTGATGGTCTTTGGGAAGGCCTGGGAAGAGCTTCCCTTGCTAGTCCTGAATTTCTCAGACTCTTTGCTAGCTGCACTGCCAGGTGAAATAGTTTGCTTTGGTGTGGGCACCTTTGAGCCTGGCTTTGGAATTCCACTGGACGATGGAATTAAGCTTTCTTTCTTGGCCGCTGTGGTCTTGCTGCCCTTTGGGATCAAGCTTGCGATTTTAGAGGTCTTTTTCGGAGCTGCTTCCGTCACCTGGTCCTTCTCTTCTTTGCCCGACTTTTCAGCGCAGACTTTATTCTTGTCCCTGTTCTTTTCCTCCTTATCTTTTGGCTGCAGCAAAGACTTTTTATTGCTGAAATTTTTGTTTCCTGCTTTGGGTGGGGTTAGTTTAGGTGACACTTTGGGACTGCTGTTTGTTGAGCCACCACTATTTAGACCACTGTTAAAACCTTCCATTTCTCCTGATTCAGAAAAGGCATCGTCTTCTTTCCCACCATCATTAGGTCCTGAACTGGGAGCCTGAGGGGGCCGCAATGCTGTCCGGGAATTAACCAGCTTGAATTTTTCAAGCATAGATTTCTGTCCCGAAGGAGCACTTTTGACCCCTTCTGTGACAGGGGGCTTCAGTCTGTCTGAAGATGGAGTGGGAGATGTGGCTGGGCTTGGCTGCTTCACTGTCAGCATGGTGGAGGTGGCACTGTGCTTGACATTCATAGACTTGCTGCGCCAGGGCTTGCTGGCGCTCGGGGAAGGGATGGCAGAGGCTGGGGGTTGCCCAGAAGTGCCGGGAGGCTGTGTGTTTCCATTTATACCTGAAGATGGTTGAGGTCCTTTGGGGGAATCTGCACATGAATAAGAAAAAAATTAGAAAGATTAATTTGTCTTAATCACTTATAAATCACCATTGTACATTTTTTCCTTTTCTTCAAAAAACAGGTAGCTCTGTGTCTCTGTGGGTATGTGTACGTGAGTACAAGAACCAGAGGAGGCCAGAACAGGGAATCAGATTCCCTGGTACTGAAGTTGCTGGTGGTCGTGAACCAGCCAATATGCATACTGGGATTCGTGTCTTCTGAAAAAGCGTTCTGTATTCTTGGCCACTGAGCCATTTCTCCAATCTCACATATTTCCTAATCACATACATGTTTTTTCTGAACTGAAAAATGACATATTATGTAGCATTAATTTCTTCTGTGTTATGATTTTCCCTCTTTATATTTTGGTTACTCTTTGAAAGGCATCGATTTCAGGGAGAATCTGAACACATACTCAAGTTACTCTCAACAAATGAAATAAATTTACTAGCTCTCAGTATTTATATATTTGAAGATAAATAAAACAATATCCCTCTTCTAAGAAATTCTTTCTTATCCAGCTCATTCTAATAAGTGAATGTTCTGCATTACTTATAAAATGGAGATTTTTTCTATGTTGCAACAATATTAGCTGACTAAATATGATTGATGATGTAGCCTTTTAATTAACTGTATTTATTAACATAAACTAACCACTAAAGTTATATTTTGTGGTGTGCGTTTGTGTGTGTCTGTGTGGATACGCATGTCAGGTGGCTGAGCCGTTAGGTGGTTTTCCTGTCTCTGATTCCCTTCTACATCTTCTAGATGTAGAAATGTATGCTACTACATTTGGCTTTCTGCCTGGGTTCCAGTATTTAATTCAGGT
This sequence comes from Uromys caudimaculatus, assembly GCA_028551405.1. Classification (NCBI taxonomy): domain Eukaryota; kingdom Metazoa; phylum Chordata; class Mammalia; order Rodentia; family Muridae; genus Uromys; species Uromys caudimaculatus. The sequence continues at coordinate 74,253,287 of CM052707.1, read as the reverse complement.
TTTTAGAACTGCATTGAGAGTTCTCCTATATACTGAGAGACCTCCCCAGATTCAAACTTTATTTCTGCTTTTATTCATGATAATCCTGAGACAAGGGTATCTATTATCATCCTCACTGTACCGATTCCCCAAAGGCCTTCTATTATCTGTCTCTCAGCATAAATTTACATGTTTACTGATTTCATGAAATTACTGTCATACTATTCTGCTTTTTCTGGGAATATTAATCAATTTGATTTAATTCCTTCTATCTACAGAACCTAGTCTAATCATATCATCTGTTAGTATTTACTGAGTGGCTTCTGGATTTAAGGCACTCCTAGACAGTATAATCATGTTAGAGCAAAGAAAAGGGAAATAAAGCAAATGTCACTGCATGGTGACATATGTCAAGCATCAGAAGAGCAGGGTATGTGGAAGTAATGGTAGAGATTACACAGAGGTGCCCAATAAAGCCAGGACAGATGACAGGAGGAGGACGTATAAGCGCTCAAGGCAAGAGGAGTATTCATGAAACAATTAAGGAAGTATACATTTTTTCCATTTACTTCTATTTATAAAGACTTATATAAATATATGAGAACATAAATTTAGGGGGAAAAACAATCACCCAAAATCCAAGCATGCTCTTCTGGAAATACAGTTTAGAGGACCATGACAACATCACCCTGACTTCATCAAACTCTACCACATTGGCATCAAGCTATTTGTGGCACTTCCCATTCTCCAAGGAAAATAATGGTAACGTTTCTGAATAGCCATAGTTAAGTCTACTGGAGAGTTCTTAATTTTATTATTTCACAATAACCCTATGAGATGGGAAGAGCTTATATTTCTAGTTCAGCACACTCCTTGAGTCCAAGTAGCTCAGTCAATAGTTTACCACAAACAAGAGCTCCTGCACTGTGTTACTTTGTTTCTTTATTTGAGTGACTGGTGTTTAAAGCACAGTGGACCTCCTAGTTTAATGGGACCCATTGCTATCTGGGCATCTTAGTGCATGTGTACTGTGATTCAACAGGTCTTTCATGGGATTGAATAGTCTGCATGTCTAACAAACTTCTCGATACTATAATTACTACAGGTCACAGGCCATGTTTGGTGTAGATAGAGTGGAATTAATTCATTTCCCTGTTTCTTATTATGATGGCATCTATGGTGGCTAAATTAAATAATGCTTCATAATTACACACTGTTGATATTTTTGGTTTTATTGAAAATTGAGAACCTTATTCAGCTCTGAGCTCATCTGGGTATTGAGATGTTTGTGGCAAAGAATCAATAACAACAAATAAATCACATCATAGTTTCTCATTCTTTTTCTCTTCATTTTAGTCCAGAAATTAGTTTGAGTCTACTGTATGTTTGCAACTTTGTTTACAAGTCAAAAGCATCCTGGCTTTGAGGAGGTAGAGATGGTGGTAAGGGTAAGAATGAGGAAGAATACTTTTGAAATGGCTGACAGACAGGAAAAGTAATGCTGTTCCTTTCTTAGGAAAATAAAACCACAAAAACAAGCTGAGGGCATTAACTAAGTAGACCATAGAAGTTCAAGTACCGAAGAGGAAATTTAACAGCACTACACCTCAGAATGAGACGCACGAGACTCTAGGTTATGACATCCACACACAGCACAGTAATAGTCACGGTAACAGCTGTAAAATTGACTTCAGTTGAGTGCACACATCTAAGACACTTTGCAATGCTCAGCTCTCAGCCTGTCCCCAGTCTGTCTTTATACAGGAGCAATAAGGAGCCTTGGGATTCTTTAAAAGGACAAACCATAGGTCAGTGAGTATCAGGTAGGTGCCTGGGTGATGAAATCTCCTGGGACTCCTCATGTTAGAGTGTATAACAGCAGCAGCTGAAATGGCAGTGTCTGCCGCTTCTAAAGAGTAGGTCAAGTGGGAACCTTTGGTTCAGCCAATTATATATTCAATAGTAAGCATCCTGCACCCAGAGGCATGATTCTGAAGGTTGATAAGTTAGATTCTAACTGTAAATATATCTTTTATAGGAAAATATGACCATGTAAAGTCCTTCAGATAGTCTGACTATGCCTTGAATGTTTATGGCCTTTTTCTGTTTGTAGCGATTGATACTTCTTATCTCTGGTCTCCAAGTGACAACATTCCTTTTAACCTTCCTCTTCTTCCACCTAGATACCAACCCTCACCAACTCTACTCACCAAATAGGAGTTCTCAGTTTATTATTCTAAGCATTTTGTGAGATTTTTTAAAAACATGCCCTTGCATTAAAACCCATAACAATCACTCATGTTATATAAGTTCCTTGCCAGAATGAGAAAACTGAAGCTTCATAAAAGAAAGCATATTGTTCTCAGTAACACACATAGCAAGACTCAGGATAGCCTGAAGCACTAGATCAGACTTGTTCTGCTCCAATACGTAGAGGAATCAATTACTTCGTTGTTCTATACATTTTCTATAAACTCTGAAATTCTGATGGTATTTCTCACAGGAAGCTAAATGAGTAGTCATTCGAATCATATTTGTCTTCTTCACCACTGAGCAGAAGTTAAATATAAATAACATTAGAGACTCTACCCAGTATACTACTCTACTCTGATAGTTTGCTTACAGACACTCCTTATATATACTATGACACTATATACTAATTTGTGGCTACAAATGATCTAAACTTGACACATCAATATCTGCCTTCCTAACTTTGCACATAACAGTATCAATAATTCGGGAGTAATTCCAATCTACTCTTTAAAGTTAATACATTGAAGTAAATATGGTGGTTGCAACAGCCATGGGAAGATTCGGGATAGAGCCATTGCTGAGCTTCAGTGATTTAGAGCCTTGATTCACTTTGTGAACTGCTACCATCTTCATAAGAAACAGAAAATATCCTAGATTTGTACATCTATTTTTCTTTGCTAAGTTTCTTACTTAGTTAAAAGAAAACTAGCTTTTAACTAAGCAGTATGTAAGGCGATAATGACAATGACAACAGCAGGCATCTTTGGAAAGTGCTCCCTGTAGAGCAGGCAAAGTGTTGATGATAATGCTAGCCTTAGATACAGGACACCCTAAGCACAGTAACTCCTGTAGAAGGAAAGAAACAATGGAATTATGGGTTTGTGGTTATAAGATTGGTAATACTCAATACATAGAAGATCAATTTGTTTCACAGTAACATACCAGAAACATCTTTGAGAAAGGAGAAAGGTCATAAAGGATTACCCAGGTATAAACTTGTCTGTTGCCTCTATCATGTCTCAGTACACTGCCTTACAAAGGCTTGTGAAATGTTCCAGCCACTGTTTTTTAATGACTCAACAGAAACCCTGGATGCTATTACAGAGGCACTGTCATCTCTGCATATGCTCGCTGGTACCACTTGCAAAGTCAGAGAGCTACTTTGTGATATTTGGGGTGTTTCTATTCACCAGCCTGCTTTTACTATTTGTAATAACAAATGAAATCCTTCCGTATCTGTGCATTGCATGTGCATATAAACAGCAATGTATTTGACTAGGATTATACAATATTACTTCAGATGTGCTCAAAGTTGGGCCAACAGTAGATAACTCAGATTTCGGAAATTATTGTACTGATATATTTTATAATAAAGAGTAAAAAAAGAGCCCTGGTAAGCACAATGAAATTATTAGTAATTTAAAATAATAATAATTGAAACATATGAATCGAGGCTAAAGGGATTGCTCAGCAGTTAAGAGCATGTTCTGTTCTTGCAGACTACCCAGGTTAGATTCACAGGACAAACATGGCTGCTCAAAGCTATCTGTAGTTCCAGTTCCAGTGGTTCCAATAGCTTCTTCTGGTCTCCATAGTCACAAGGCATGCATGTGATATGTGTATCCACATGTAGACAAATACTCATATTCATAAAACAAAAATAAATAAATCTTAAAACATATGCATTATCTAGGAGAGATAAAACAGTTTAGTTCCTTATTATTTACTTTATAAGAATTGGGATGAATAAAAGAATCAAGCAATGTATTTACAAGGAAT